>CM075863.1:680106-1207606 GCA_038021265.1 Cyprinella venusta
TTAACCAAATCATCTGAATAAGTTTCACTTTTCAGATCACAGCGTGATTATGTCTAAACATAGCCAACATTGTTAGATCACAGATGTCTTTGTTCAATTAGTTGTTATAATCAATAACAGCAGGAAAACAAAGTTAAAGTGAAAATATAAGGGTCAAGAGCCCAACTAAAGCAAACACTGATCTCTTTAACGGTGACTTACAATTTGTGATTTTGTCCTTCAGCGATTCTTCTTGTGATCATCAGGTGTCTTCAATAATGCTCAATCATCACTAAATTAATCACTTTAATTATCTAAATTACAGTTTAATTTAACACTCATATCGTCCATTTGAAAGCAGGTGAAGGTGATTTACTACTAATCAAGGAACCGGTTTTACTGATTAGATGCACATAACAATATCGTGCGATATATCGCCCAGCCCTAATTAAGTGCATGTCATTAAAAATGTATTGTTTCGATTAATCAAAAATGTCATATGCACAATTTTGTGCGTTGGTGTTGGTGGGTTATATGTTGGTGTTTCTTTTCTGTAGAGGATTTAAAGGAGTGTAGAAATACTGAAAGTTAATGTGTTTTGTTGGCCAATACATTTTAATTGTGGGTGAACAAAATGTTTTTCATTTTAAAGTATTAATTGTTTCACTTGTCCTAAAATGTTCAAATTTGCTAGTTGAATAATAAGACCATATAAAGGTTAAGTTGTAATATTTTATTTTAAGCTTCAAGCTAATCCATAATGTTAGGTTTGCATTGGCATCAAATTCTGTGTTGCAAGAGTAACATTGGGAGGGACAGTCTGTGCTAATGCCAAAGTATTTAAAACAGCTTTAACAATAAAAGTGAACTTCAAATTTTGATGAACTTGGAACTTTAGATGAACTTTGAACTTGGATGAACTTGGAAATTTAGATGAAGCCTGGAAACATTATGTTAAACATTTCCAGTAAGTGAGTAAGTGCCTCGCATGTTAAATTGCGCCTTAACTAGGGGTTAGGGGTGGGCGATATAGCGTAAAAATTATATCACGATATTTCAAGAATATTTGCGATAATGATATTTATCACGATATAGAAAAAAAATATATGAAACAATGTTTTATTGGTGATTGGAGCTGGCTGGCAGCTAGCCTCGCGAGACCATCCTGATCTCGCGAGCTTTCAAGGTTTCACTCGCAGATCAGTCTGGACACTCTCCGTTAAAGAAAATTTGGGAGCAGTTCACCAAACGAACGTCCAATCAGCGTTGGCTTTGAGGCGGGTTGAAGTGTGACGCAACGAGAAGCGCGACAGTTCAGTCTAAAGAACATGACGGCTTCAGCGGATGAAACTAGCATCAGCGTGGCTATCGAGCAAGTTTTATCGGAATTACAGAGTATTTAATATTCACTGAAAGAAGAGCAAAACACTGCTCTGGGGGCTTTTCTCAGAGGAAAAGATGTTTTTGCTCTTCTCCCGACTGGTTTCGGCAAGAGTTACGGTACGTCATATGCTTCGTTGATCTGATTGGTTTATTTGGCCCGTCTATCACCAACATAGGCCAATCAGCTAACGAGTATTTTCGCCCCTCACCAAAATTACTTCAACGGAAGGTTTCCAGATGGATATGCGGAGCAAATCCATCTGGCGGAGTCAGGTTAGCTGGCAGCAGTATTCGTGCAAAAAAGTATAACATGACATGACTCCTTAACATTTTATTAACAATAAGTAAAGTAACAATAACTTAACAATAATAACAATAACTTCAGGAGCCTGCACAAAATTGTCACCTCATAAAATTGACCTAAACTTTCAAGTACAAATGTAAAATGTAGAAAACTCACTGCTTATGTATTAAATGCGATTAAAACTTAACAGTTGTCTTGCATCTTTATGAAGTTTTATTAACTAAGTTCGGGAGGAGCAAGTTCAGATAATTAACACGAGTGGACAGCAATCAAGCAATCAATGATGAGAGGGTACAAATAGACTCAGCAGAGCTCTGTGGTGTGTCACAGAAAACTGCACCAAAACGGACCAATAGTGACCATGTACCAGTTCCAGGAGCTGAGCTGACATCAGATGAAAGGAATGTTGTCACACTTGGTCGCCGAACATGTGTTCATTGCAAAGCAGTGCGTGGTAAAACGCAATTAACACCATGGAAATGCCAGGCATGTGATGTTCACTTATGTCTTCAGTTGAAAAGGAACTGTTTTCAAGAGTGGCATAAAAATGTGTGACTGTGTTACTCTTAATTTATTATTATTATTATTTTTTTTAAATATTAAAAATAGGAATGTGTCCAAACTTTTCACCTGTACTATGTTTATGTATGTAGCACTCTGGTCTTGTGAGGCACAATATTTAGTTCCTCCACATGGAGGAATTACAATAAAACGGAAAACATAACCTTTGAATCTCCTCTCATTCTTAGTTCAGGCTTGATGGGCCATTAGCCGCTGGGGGAGTGTCTTTGCTGACACAAAAACTGACTTGCAATATTTAAATTGTTATATTGTGGTTTGTGAAAGTGTGGTCAGAATGATTTTCACATCATTTTGTAGTAAAAATTCTAGCAGTGGTGGGCCGTCAGGGCCAGCAAGGCCTTCTCTGCTGGCCTAAACATTATCAGAATCACTGACTTGCACTTTATTATATTTTTTTCCATGAATGAGTATTAAATTATTCCCAATAGTTCGTTATTTTAATATCATAGCTTTTCTCTTGGTTGCGTTGCTTCCAGTAGTGTGTTTTTATGTTTTAGAGCTTGTATCCAATCATATTTCAGCTATCATGCGTTGCCGGGTAAATAAATCTGCCTGGAGGCCTTCAGAATCGACAGAGCGGGCGTCTGTAACTTAAAATGAATGCCGTTGCTTTAACCAATCAGATAATCCGTCAGATTTAATCAGCCAATCATATTTCGCTTTGACTGCAGCGGGGCCATCTAGCTGGCATCTAGCAACGTCTGTATTTTCTCGTTCTTTAATTGGATGCTCCTCAGAGCGCATAACGTTACTATCAGAGCCATAGCTGCGTACTATTACTAGTATGTGCATCTGTAGCGAATTGCTTAATCTAAATATTCCTGTAGATGTAATAGTTTTTCAACCCACAAATTAATGTTTATTTCCCTCCTCGACCCCCAGCAGAAAAAATCCCTTATTCAGCCCGAGCTAAACGCAGATATGGAACTCTATTCGATCTCTCCGGGTAAAAACAGAACTGACTAATGTTAAGTTATACCACGAATGGTTCTAAAGGCAAAAGTCCCGCTGATCCCGTTGACTTTGTTCAAAACTCTGTGCGAGAGCATGGGGCAGCAAACATCGTCATGTTTTGCGGTGACTGTGTGTGCTTCTGTCGAGCAGGTAGTCTCAGCCATAAAGTGAATTAAAACTGCTAGAAATATGACGAGACTGACACGACATTGTTGGAACTGAAACGCAGTTAGAACCTGTAGTCTTCTTGAGGAAAGAAATAAGGATGGATTCTGTGTAAAAATAATCTTGGTGAGTAATATGCTTTTTTCCCCGTGGTGAATATGATTTTCTTCTTAATTTTTCAAAACTTTTTTCAAACATGCATACTATTGTAACGTCTGAAAAGGGACTACCCTTGAACGACAACAGGGAGGCTCCGTTTCTGAATTTATAATCAGAACGCAAGAACCACTATACAAACGCACCAACCGAACTCACGCGCTCGTTTCTCACGGCCTTTCCCGAACTCACCGCATTAATCCAATAAATGCCGGTGCAAAATAAAAACAACAATTATATAGAGAGTCTTTGCGCTGATACACTATTAAAAGTTACTAATTCAGGTAGGACAGAAGGCCTAAGTGTGAAATGCACGGCCCGCCACTGAATTCTAGCCTACAAGAATGGTGAGTCAAAAGTCTTGTGAACAACTGTTCAGTATTTGTTAAATGGCCTTATTGCAGTGACAATTTTTTTCCTAAAACTAACTTACCACGCATAATATTTTTTTTCTATAAAATGCAAACATGTACATCTATTTTGCTCATGTATTATTGTAGCAGTGTTTGTGCTGAATATAGCATAATTATATGTTGGCCAATGGTATGTTGTAAGTAGCTGAAATAAGCAAAAATGTCAGGGCATGTGAAAACTTCTCAAGGGCCCCAAAAACATCTCAGACCCCAGGGGGTTAAACAATATGGCTAAATCAGTCCTATGCCCTAACCTACCCTTACTCTAAATCTAACCATAGTAGCCCTATGGAACGGAAACCTTTCAGGTTTAAACATTAGGATTAAATAGGTTCTATGCCAACTCTAATTCTAACCTTAGTAGCCCTATGGAACACAAACCGGTGGGTTTAAACACTATGGCTAAAATTAGTTCTATGCCTTAACCTACTTTTACTCTAAACCTAATCATAGTATTCCAATGGAATACAAATAAACTTTGTAGGTTTAAGCACTATGGTGTTACAATCCTAGGCATAAGTGTTGGGTTGTGTTTTTTTCCTTCTTTCTTTCAGGCTGCATGTTTAGGTTCCATGAGTGAGTACCAGCAGGGGTGCCTAATCAACTGAGTGTGTGGCAGCAGGTGTGTCCAATGATACTCAGTGCCTGGAGGATAAGAAGGCTTGGTTTGCACACTGCAAGAGCAACGTCCGTGAGCAGAGTACTACAAACCAGTCATCCAAAGAGAAACCTCTGTGAGCAGAGAACCACCAACCAACCAACCAGTCAGTCTGTGAGCAAATTACTGTCAACCAGCCGAACCAACAGAACAGAGACAAATTCAGCCAACCAACCAGTGGGTTGATTATTGAGTTAGATCCTTGTGAGACCAGAATGGTGTCTGGGGCTTAGCCTCCTTGGTGGAGAGAGGACTACCTAATTGTTCATATAGGGTTTGAGCTGGTTACTGCAGTTATTAAGTCAGTTTAGTGTTGTCTTACACTGTTTATTGTTGTCTTATACTGTTTACTGTCGTCTTACATTGTTTATTGCTATCTCTTTTTTTGAGAGAGTTTGAAGTGGTTTTTATTGTCAATTCTGTAATAAATACACTTCAGTTTGCATTCTAGTCTGACTTCCTGTCCTCTTTTGCCCGGGTTTATTTTTAAATATTGTTGCACCTCCTTTCCCCTGGATTAGCCATCGGGAGGAACGTAACATATGGTTAAATCAGAAGGTTGGTATATCCAGTCAGTAGATTGGTTGGCTTTTTGCTAGGGCTGGGCGATAATATCGCACGATATTGTATGCGCATCTAATCAGTAAAGCCGGTTCATTGATTAGTAGTAAATCACCTTCACCTGCTTTCAGATGGAGCGGCATTCACTACAAAGAGCCGTAGATCACTGACAAGCTGAGCCAAATCGCGTTAATATCGAGGACATATCGATAGCGATATTTAATGCGATATGGCTCAACTGGTCAGTTAATTACGGCTCTTCGTCACGACAAAATCTCCCGTGTTAAACTAATACACCTGGGGGTGTATATAAGTCCACTCTCAAGAGCGTTAAAGTTAATGAGATAATTATGTGATTTAATGAGTGATGATTGAGCATTATTGAAGACACCTAAAGCAGAATCACAAGGAAAAAAATCAAAAAATTTAAGCCACCGTTATGGAGGTGAGTGTTTGCTTTAGTTGGTCTTCTTGACCCTTTTATTAAAAATTTTATATGTAAAATTGCTATTGCATCTGAGTTAATCCTGTCAAAGGATTACAAACAAAGATAAGCAATTATAAAATGATGATAGTTTCATAATGACTTTAATCATTTAAAGTTTATGTCTATGATTTATTTTGTTGAATAGTGTATAACTGAGATCCTGCATAAACATTGGGAATGTAAAATATAATGTAGTTTCTCAAAAGTTGTTTAAAAAAATCTTTCTTTAAGGCACACACAGACCTCAAGATTCAGTCAAAGCTTCTCAACAACGGTGACGAGTAGAATATTCAAGTAGGAAAAGTAAATTACATAGACAATTCAGATCATAATTTATTCATACCACAATGCATGATGGGAGACATTAATGAGTTGTGATTGGTGGCAGCATGTAACCACGGATGAGATAGACAGGCTGATTATTGATATCTGTGTTTCTGTATAAAGATGACAGTGATTTTATTAAATATTTGAGGTTATAAGAAAGTACAGATATGTAACATAACTACAAAACTGTAGCTAAGAAGTTAACCAAATCATCTGAATACTTATATTTTTCAGATCATTGCATGATTAGGCTATGTCAAAACATAGCCAACACTATCAGATCAAGCTGCCTTTGTTCATTTGACTGTTATAAGTCAAAATCATCAGGCAAATAAAAATTAAAGTGAAAATATAAGTGTCAAGAGCCCAACTAAAGCAGACAATGATCTCCATGACGGTGGCTGAAAATTTGTGATTGTCTTTCAGTGATTCTTCTTGTTATCATCAGGTGTCTTCAATAATGCTCAATCATCACTAAATTAATCACTTAATTATCTCATTAACTTTAACACTCATATCGTCCATCTGAAAGCATGTGAATGTGATTTACTACTAATCAAGGAACCAGCTTTACTGATTAGAGGCGCATACAATATCGTGCGATATTATCGCCCAGCCCTACTTTTTGCTTTATTCATTAGGATTCAAGCTTAGCCCTTGGGATTGAGTAGGGCCCTTGTCCAAGTGTAATGGGGTCCATACTCAATCAAATGGTGGAATCACAAAAGCATGGTGATTCGATACCCACAGGGGAGATAGGTTTTTCCCATTATAGTTCCGCAGTTCTAACCCGACAAGGTAGTCAGACAAGCGTCAGCCAGTGTTTTTCCTCAGTCCCGTAACCCTCTTGAAAAACCAGGGGGGAAGGGCTGTTGTAATAACCTCTAAAAACCTAACCAGAGCCATCGGACATGACATACCGGGGTGTATCCAGCAGGTGGATATTAGGGACGAAGGGTTTTCTCTAAAAGATTGGAAGATACTGCGGTCGATTGGAGCGAAGAAATGGAAGTGGAAACCATACAAGAAAATTATTTCCTTTTTTTTGGTAGGAAGTCAATTCGGTAGCGAAGGGGAGGAGTGGAGAAGGAAGGGTCGGGAGGAAAGAAGAGGATGGAGCGGAAGGGAAGATAGAAGGACATATTCGAAAGAAAGAGGGGAAGAGCCGAGAAGGAGATATACCGACGAAAGAAGGAAATGGAGGGGAAGAGAAGAGAGAAGGAGAGTTTGGAAAGGAGGGGAAGAGGCGAGAAGCAGACATATGGATGAAGGAAGAGGATGGAGAAGAAGAGGAGAGGACAGGAGGTCGGGAAACGAAAGAATGGAACGGAGGAGAAGAGGGGAGTCGGAGGAAAGGAGTGGAAGATGGGAGAGGAAGTATTGGGAGGAAAGAAGGGAGTGGAGAGGAAGATGGAGGGGGATGAGAAACGAAACAACAGAAGAAAAATGGACAGGAAGAAGAGTCCAAGAGGAAGGGGGGATGAGGACTGGAAGACAAGAAGAGACAAGGAGATATGTAGAAGGAAGTCGGTCGACGGGGAGAGAGGAGGAGAGGAAAGGAGGAAGAAGAGGAGGGAGTAGTAAGGAGGAGACAATTATTGTACATGGGGCAGAAGAACAACAGAGGAAGGACGGCAGCCAGGAGTTTAGGAGCGCGGTCCGGGCGTTCCACGCCTTTCTAAAATTATACCATTATAATATGGAGATGGAGGAGGGACGAGAGGGCCCACCCGGAAGATTAGTGAAATTGGCAGCCCAGGCGAAGAAGATCCAGCCGGCTTTTCAGTCAGCAATGACTGACGTGAGGCTGCAGGAGAATACCAGTAGGTGGCTGGGGCAGGGACTCGCAATCCTGGAGCGACACTACCAAATAGCCTTAGTCAAGGCTAGTAAGAGGGTGGTAAATAGCAGGAGGTTTGACTGGAGGGAAGCTTGGCAAGTGGCGGTCAAGTGGGCCCGAAGACGGTATAAAAAACGTCTAAAGGAGGAGACTATATTACAGGCAGAGAAGTTAGTGAGGACCCTGGTGGAAAAGAAGAAACCGGTAGAGGAGAGTGAGGGGGAAGAAGAAGAAGATGATGGGGGCATGGAAATTGGGCCTCAGCCTCAGGGAGCACAAGAAGGGGAACGACCGGAGGGAGAGACGGTAGTCCCTGTGCAGGTGGACAATCCCCAGGAAGTGTCTATGGGGAGGCAGGACAGAGCAGACAGGGCCGTGGCAAAGGTGCTGAAGACCAAGAAATGGATCGGCCCAGGCAGAAGGGTGGGAGAATTGCCAGCCTTAACCCCATTTCAACCACAGGGGGAGCTGGACCAGCAAGTAGTTGAGATAGAGGAGGTGGATTTAGAGACCCTTAAGGGGGCCCAGCAGCTTCCCGGGGGACGGAAAAGGAGAAGGAGGGGGGAAAAGAGCAATCCCCATAATACTCCAGATGGAGCATGCATGTCACACATGAGGGGAGAGCGGGCGCCAAAAACTGGACCTTGGATCCGGTGAACCCGATAGTGCTAATTGGGGACTCAAATCTCGGCAGGTTGCCAAAGACAAGGGCGTGGGACCTGGAGATTCACAGCTTTCCGGGGGCCACGATTGCGGATGGATATACAATCCTAAAACATAGGACAAAAGCAACCGAGATCGTAGAACAGGTAGTGCTGTCATTCGGACTGAATGACAGGGAAACAGGGAACCTGGTAGCAATCGGGAAGATCCTGATGAAGATGGTAGAAGCAGCAAGGGAGGTGCTCCCTGAGGCCTAGATTAAGGTCCTATTGATTAATGTCGACCAGGCACTGTCAGAGAGGGCCAGGGGGAATATAATGTCCTTAACCCCCTGGGGTCGACCATATCGCCCGCGATATAAGCACACTTTTTTCCTTATCAGTGCAAAAAAGACTCAAATTACTCCGTTGATTTTTATCTTACATATAAGTGTTATACATCATTCGATCCTGTGAAGTGTGTATTTTTTTTATGGAACCTCACAATAAAAACAAAGTGTTTTGTTTTTCGCCAAATAAACAATAATAAACATGATGCGTGTTCTGCGTTCTCTCTTTGAGTGAAGTCCATTCTAAAACGCGTCCGAAAAATACACTGTTACTCACTCAATACTTTTCACAGAGACACGAGACATGTGTCTTTTTAAAGCGTGTGTTCTCTTCTTTTAAATGAAGTAATTTATTTTAAAAATAAATATTTCCAGTTTATGTAATCCGTTTGAAACCAAGGAGAGGCACAGTTTTTTCGTTCTCAGTTCATTATCTTTAATTAGCTGAGACCGCCACGCCCCCAGCGCTTTTCACATGGTAAAATGGGAGATCTAATGTTATGCAAAGCATACGCCCACCGATCAGTGGCATAAAAACACAAAGTTTTTGGCACGCTACTCCGCCGAAAAGGTCCTTCAGATGATTCTACACAGCGAGGAAGATTTCACCTTTTTCTCTGAGGAAGATTCCTGCAACTCGGACGACGAACGGCTGCATTTTGAAGAACGCGTTGACCCCGCCGAGGATTTCATTTCGGAGTAAGTTGTTTAGTGTTGTATAATTCATTTTCTGATCATATAGAGCTCATATGAATTTTCTGACTATATTTTGAAAAGATTGCCTCACATCATTCGGGCATAGTACCTAGCCTACGCTCGTGTATATGTTTTGAATGTGATATAGCCTGTTACTCTCTAAACAAATTTGTTGGGCTATTTTTATATTATCTAATACTATGCGTTATGTATTTTGTTAACAATTACATGTTTAGGTTATATAGCCTACTGATTACGTTAAATATGTTTCAGCCTCCGGTAAAATATGTGATCTCTAGCCTACTGTCTAAATACAACACATTTTTTATATATATGTTCATGTATATGTAATGTGTTTAGTTTGCTAATAACTGCTTATGTTAATGTGTTTGAGAGAAATATATTTCAGGCTCCGGTAATTAGGTCTAAATACAATATATCTTGGCCTATTTATATAATTAAATGTTCAGCTTTGGTTAGCCTACCCTAGACACTATATCATGCGTAAATAACTTAGGCCTGCCTTATGCACAGATGTTTGTGAATACAGGTGTAAATGTTTGAAATGCGTTCGCAAACGGGCCATCCACACTAAATGCGTGCAATCGGGCCATCAATAGCCTACTCGCGGTGACGCGACGCGTCGGCCCATTATTATTTCTCCGTCCATATGGCCCATCAACAGATATAAATGTTCGGTTAGCCTATGACACTATCATGGCCTCGTGAATACAGGTGTAAATGTTTGAAATGTAGTGATGTGTCATTCACGAACTATCCGTTCATTGAGTAGGCTATTTCATGTATATGGCCCATCAATAGATATTTCTCCGTCCCATGGACCATCAACAGACATACATTGTGCATCCATACCCATTAATTGTCCATCAGTTTACTTTGGTTAATGTATGCTAACAGTTTTTTTTTTTCATTCAGGAATGTGTCTGCATCATACTGCAAGTTTATAGATGTAATATTTTAAAGATGAAATGTAGCCTTTTTGTGTTTACAGAATAATAATGTAAAAGTTCCCATTCTTGAGTGAAACTACAAAAAACTTATTTTTTTTATCCATACCCATTATTTTTCCATCAGTTTACTTTGGATAATGCTAACAGTTTATTTTATTTTAATTTCTCAGGAATGTCTCAGCATCCCGTTCTCCTTCGCCAGCACCACGCAGAGGGACACGCAGGTGTCGTTCAGTTCTCGGTGCGATGGACAATTTCTACACAAGCCCAAAGCTCCTAAAAGACTTGTTTGCAATGAAGTTTGGTGCATGTGGGACTTACAGGGACAACAGGAAGGACTGCCCTACGAATGCAGCTAATTCACTCTCTAAAAAATCTGCCAGAGGAGAGGATCCATCAGGTGGATTCGGGATGGACCTCTTGTTTTTGTGAAGTGGATGGACACTCGAGAGGTATCTGTCTGTTCTACCATCCATCCTGCTTATACGGGAGACACTGTGCAGAGGAGGGTGAAAACACAAGATACATGGAGGACAAAGACATTTCCATGTCCTGCACCTGTGACTGCATACAATCAGAACATGGGCGGTGTTGACCTGTCTGATCAGCTGTTACAGTACTACACTGCACAACACAAAACAATGAAGTGGTACAGAAAGATTTTTCTACACTTCTTGGACATTGCTTCCACCAACTCTTTCATTGTGCACAAAGAGCTACATGGTAACATGTCACATAAAGGGCTCTATCTTGCACCCGGCGCAAATGACTTTATACACTGACGCATTTATCATTCCTATTTTGCATGCGTGCAAAGCGGGTTTTTTTCCTCCATAGACGCACGTCGGTAAACTAGGAAATGAACTTGCACTCCCTGGGCGGGTTGGCGCAAAAAGGAGGCGTGTGTCGGCGCAAACAATTCTTAGAGCTATTTTGCAGTTCTAGAAAACAATTGCGCCAATGACCAGAAAAATCCTGGTCTAAAGTCAGTGGCGCGTTGCACGTTGTTCATAATGCTATTTTAAGCGCGCCTGCTTGGCCATAATACAGAGAGTGAACAACGCACATACACTGTAGATGATTCTCTCAGCTACACAGATGCATTTTACTTTTTGCAAATGATACATTATTATAAGAAAAAATATATAAACATGAGGGAAATCATTGTTGTGTCCATGATGATGGGAAAAATAGGCATAAAACTTTATAAAACACATTTACCCAAGTTATTATATGCATGTTTAACCGAAGCTAATTTGGGTGTGTTTGTCCCATCCCCAATGTCACTTCTCTTTCTTTTACGGCCCTGACGAGAACATCGGCTTTGGACCGATGCTGAAGCGCGTCTGTAAATGCGCCGTTAAAATAGTATTGCGCCATGGAACAAGCGCATCTCGTTCATCACGCTCTTAAAGGGAATGTGATATGATGCTCTTATTGGTTTATTTCCGTTACGCCCAAGCCACACCTATGAATAATGAGGCTACTCCAGACCAACCCCTTTTAGATTTGCGCCAGGCGCAAGAGGCATTTATCCCGCCGGGAAAATAGCAACAGCGCCGGGATCCGCCCACAAAGTTACTTGCGCTTTGCGCTTTGACACTTGCGTTTCAGATCGTTAAAATAGGGCCCAAAGAGTTTATGGAGTAACTGATCACAGAGCTCTGTGGTGTGTCACAGAAAACTGCACCAAAACGGACCAATAGTGACCATGTACCAGTTCCAGGAGCTGAGCTGACATCAGATGAAAGGAATGTTGCCACACTTGGTCGTTGGACATGTGTTCATTGCAAAGCAGTGCGTGGTAAAACGCAATTAACACCATGGAAATGCAAGGCATGTGATGTTCACTTATGTCTTCAGTTGAAAAGGAACTGTTTTCAAGAGTGGCATAAAAATGTGTGACTGTGTTACTCTTAATTTATTATTATTATTATTTTTTTAAATATTAAAAATAGGAATGTGTCCAAACTTTTCACCTGTACTATGTTTATGTATGTAGCACTCTGGTCTTGTGAGGCACAATATTTAGTTCCTCCACATGGAGGAATTACAATAAAACAGAAAACATAACCTTTGAATCTCCTCTCATTCTTAGTTCAGGCTGCCTCACAGCAGCTTGATGGGCCATTAGCCGCTGGGGGAGTGTCTTCTGTCTCCCCTGGTGTAAATCTCACTTAATATTCATGGCCATTAACACTCCCACGCATACAGCAGTGCTGACACAAAAACTGACTTGCAATTTTTAAATTGTTATATTGTGGTTTGTGAAAGTGTGGTCAGAATGATTTTCACATCATTTTGTAGTAAAAATTCTAGCCTACAAGAATGGTGAGTCAAAAGTCTTGTGAACAACTGTTCAGTATTTGTTAAATGGCCTTATTGCAGTGACAATTTTTTTCCTAAAACTAACTTACCACACATAATATTTTTTTTTCTATAAAATGCAAACATGTACATCTATTTTGCTCATGTATTATTGTAGCAGTGTTTGTTCTGAATATAGCATAATTATATGTTGGCCAATGATATGTTGTAAGTAGCTGAAATAAGCAAAAATGTCAGGGCATGTCAAAACTTCTCAAGGGCCCCAAACACACCTCAGACCCCAGGGGGTTAAGTTGAACCCATCTACAGACAGATCCTTATCAGAAATAGAGTTGTTAATTCATGTTTCACATCAAACAAAAACATAAGCATTGGTTGAAAGAGCCCAGATATGAACCACATCTATTTTGCCAACCAGACTATGAACATTCAAATGACTATCCTAATTAATGATCTTGCATCACCACATCTTAAACAATGTGTGACTTTCTGTAAGGAAAATTCTAGGGAAAAATTATAAGGGTGACTTAGGTTAGATTTAAGAAAACTGTCTTTGGGACAATCAGCTTTTTCCATTTAGAGCATTCGAAAGATGGAATTCAGTTCCATAGTAGTTCATATTAGAAAAACTACATCATCTAGCATTTTAAATAAAAATCATTTCTCCTAACAAAGCAAAGCCAACTTTTCCACTTTTTGTTATTAGTGTGCACAGTGTTGAAAAACTTTGAATAATGAACCATTTTATGATACAGCTGAGGAGAAAGCCGCAAAGCTTCATTTCACCATGACTAGTAGTTGATTTCAAAATCAAATAAGTAAAAATAAACTATTATATGCACACAAGCTTTTGGCTATGACAATAATTTGACACAAAACACAGCAATCTCTCTGTCCAACTCCCTCTAAGAGCTCCTAAAGCACTCTGAGAGGCCCTTTTAAAAAGGCCAAGCCCCTCCTATTTGGATTAAACCATTTGGTAATTAAAGGTAACTAAGAAATTCAAGAAAGATAAAAATAGGATTTAACAGTAACAGAGAGGTACACTGTTATAATAATTAAAAATACATAAACATTTGAATAAAAACAAAATCTATTAATTAATAATGTTTAATAATGTTCAACCTAGAATTAAATAGATCACCAATCTCCCCCTCATACATAAGAACAATGGACTGTGCCTTCTATTGGCGGGAATGAGATAGTGACGGGAAGTTCGGTTCTTTTCCACCAACTGGTAAAAAAAACAGTTCACCAGTTCTTTTACATAATGATGTCACTTCTATCTCCAAGGTGGATAAACAATACATATACAATACATAATTAAAATAAAGTAATTTATAATCATAAATTCGTCCCATCATTCAAGTCCTCAGTTCACTCGTGTTCATGTTTTATTACTATCACGCATGCTTAGTATGTCCAGCTCATCGGTTCTCCGTATCAAGCGTGTCCGAAAGAAACAGTAGCAGTGTGTGTAAGTCTGAGCTGAGAACTGCTGAAACCTGAATATACACAGTCGACAAAGCTAAAGTCGAAGTTAACCAGTCTGAGACTTTATTCAATTCAGCAGTAAGTTACATGGCTTTACTTCGAGTATACTATATTATACTATACTGAACTATATTAATATAGTATAGTAATGTACTATTAAACTATATTTACTGCTAACATAGAGGAACAATTTCAAAAACTGGTACTGAAAGGACTAAAGGTTGTAACAGCGATTGTGGGTGACGTCACTTCTGTTTGTGTTTGAGGCGAGATCCCAAACGAAACAAGTTAGCTCGCCCCCTCCCTCCCGTTTCACGCATCATGAAAAAAATGATCATGCACGTGCATTTCTTAAAGCGTCAAAAACACACTATTTTTAGATTGAGGGTCTGCCTCAATGATGTCTCATTCTGTGAACTGTAAAATGTGAACTTGGCTGCTTTGGATTACAAAGTATAATGATATAAAATCTGCAATCGGGCCATGTCATATCATACGGCTAGTTTTGCTGGTGCTTCACTGGAAGCAGCCGTGTGATAAAATAACTACAGATCTAACGTTATGGGGAAAACACAATCGACGCAGCTATCGACAGCTATCTGGAATAATATTATAACAGCTTATTATTATTATTTGGCCAAAGTTAGTACTTATTTTTAGTCCTTATTATTATTTAGCTAAAGTTAGAACGTAGGGTAACATTCATGTTATTGCTAATAGTAGGCTACAATGTTATGGCTACAATTCAAATTAGACGCAACTCACACAATAAATCCCGACAATCTGATATTCGCTAGAGTATCACAGTAGTTGTTCACTTTAAAAAAAACTTTTGCTGATAATTTACTCACCCCCATGTCATTCTTTCTTCAGTCGAAAGAAGAAAAAAAAAGTTTTTGATGAAAACATTCCAGGATTTTTCTCCATATAATGGACTTCAGTGGGAACCAAATGGTTCAAGGTCCAAAAGACAGTGTTTCAGTACAAACTGCAAACTGTTGAAAGGGCTTTAAACGATTCCAGACGATGAATAATGGTCTTATCAAGCGAATTGACCTTTTTGTCTAAAGCAAACAACATGAGTGCTATTTCCTTTATCCACAGCCAGGGTCCACCAATCAAGTTTCCGAATCATGACAAATTATCTTCAGTCATCTCATGTAATTTAGTTGAAAGACCAAGAATGTCTTGTTGGATTTTGGTCAAGTTTTCTGTGGGGTCCATTAACACTCAGGACCGATAATGGTGTAGGCTCCTCCTTGTGCCACTCTTGTTCTGTAAGATCATCATCTTGAGCGAAACGAGAGTGTCCGTGATGTCTTCTGAGTCACAGTTGGTTGAGGTCTTGTTATGGCTCACCTAAGGGTGCTTTCACACCTGCCTCATTTAGTTCGGTTGAATCGCACTAGAGTTCGTTTTTCCACTTGGCGCGGTTCGTTTGGGCAGGTGTGAAAGTAGCAATCGTACTCGGGTGCACACCAAAAGCGGACCAAACAAAGAGGAGGTCTCGGTACGCTTTCAAATGAACTCTGGAGCGGTTCGTTTGTGGTGAGAACGTGATCCGACCTCGAACAGACCAACTGCCAAATAACTGCGCATTTTTGGACTAAAGCAGCTGCCATAGTAAAACAAAATGATTATTTATATAGCTAATATCGCTCCCTTTAAGCCATGACTGACTTCCCGCATTCTGCACTCTCACTAAAACACTCATCATAAACACTGAAGTTGTCCGCACTGCACAGGGAATCTCTTATTTATATCGCATCTATACTTTGTTATTTGCGAACGGTGTAAACATGAAAGCACTGCGTCGAAAGAGAATATTTCGGCGCACTGTCTACACGATACTGTTGCGCGTCTTTCAGCGTGTCGTATGTGCATCATTGGAACAGAATGAATGAATGAGCGTGTGCATCCGGACATTCACATACAGAGCGTTCTCTTTAGTCTAAATGTGCAGACATGCAAAAAAAGCATTTGCAGTTCATAATGTAAGGATAGTTACAATAAAATGATGATGCTGTGTTAATTTACGTTAAAGGGATACTTCCATAGTATGAAAAAAAATATACTATGGAAGTCAATAGGACCAGAAACTGTCTGGTTACTGATATTTTTCTAAATATCAGAGAATCGGCTGAATGGATTCGAAAACGGTAAAACTCAACTCTTTAACTCTGGGGGAGTTGTAAAATGAGCCTATTTCCAAAAAAAGTGGAGTATCCCTTTAAACTGGACAAACTTAATCGCAAGCTTTAACGTTGACAGCACTTGTTAGCAGTATAAGAATCTCATTATTTGAATGTGTGAACATAGCCCCTCTCTATGAATGAAAACTTTATGCATTATCCGTCTTCTGTGCAGTGCCACTTGTAACGCAAAGTTGAGATGTTGCCCAGAGATAAAAAAACAGTAGATGGTCGAATGAAAAGATGCACGAGAGACGAGAGTTGTCGTATTTCCCTGCGTTTAATAAAGCCAGTCAAACATTACAAACGTTTGACTGGCTCTTGACTGGCTCGTCGTCTTCTCAAAATCCGAATTACAACATCGTATAGATGACATTGTATCATATGATACTCATTAGTTTCTTCATGTTGCGTTTGTACAGAATAACACAAAATTCGTAAAAGAACAAATATTGCAGTACGAAATATCTCCATGCTGAGCCTTTTTTGCACTTCCTGATTTCCCTTGAGAATCCTTGTCCAATGAATGGACGACCTTAGCACACGTGTGGTTTTGTTTACAAATTTTGGTTCACTTGTAAAAAGAGCAGTGTGAAAGTGAACCGTACCAAAAAAACTACATAAATAATTTATTTGGTCCAGACCAAAGCAAGTGAACTATCGGACTTTCCTGGTGTGAAAGCACCCTAAGTGTTCAATTGTTTGTTCTGTTCTTTCAATTTAGCTATACACCTAGCTTGTTCTTGTGCAATAGATAAGACACATTCCATGTGACAGAAAATAATGCCTTTTATGTTTCTCCTCCTGAGATATGCAACTAACACCTTTTTGCATTCTTCATTATACCATAATTGTTCTGGGTGAATACCAAATTTCCTTGTCAAATGCAATCTGACTGACTCAGTCACTATGGAGTTCCTGTGCTCTCCTAACAATAGGCGTGTTTCCATTACAGATTTGCGCAAAACTTTTGCGACATTTTCTAAATGTCAATAAAAAACTATTGCGAAATGACGGTGTTTCCATTAACCGATGTTATGTAACTCCTCTCGCGATAAGTCGTTCAAAAAAACCAGGGCAACGGACATTGGTTTATGGCCTATATAACTGTGACGCGGAGTCAGAGACGTTCAGATCCATGTGCAGTTCAATATAAGTTTATTAAGAATAATCAGACAGGCAAGGGTCAGGGCACGGCAGTAAACACAGAGCAGGTAATCCAAGAGCATAAACAGTACCAGGCAGTGATCAGGGCAGGCGGCGAGGTTCAGAGTCCAGGGCAGATAAACAAGGGTCGAGGCAGGCAGCAAACAGGGAATCGTCGATGAAACAGGCTCAGGTCAATACACGGGAAATCCAGGAATACAGTATAGAAACGCTCAGAAATGCTGCCGGGGCAAAACAAGACTTCGCACTGACTAGGAGTGAACTGGCTGCTTAAATAGGAAGTGCTGATGGGGAACACCTGTGCAGGTGATTAGACCGAGGTACGGGGCTTATGGGAAATGTAGTCAGTATTCGGGAGACGGAGCTCTGGGATGAGTGGAGAGAGCCACAGAAGCGCGATTCCTGACAGAGCCCCCCTCCTGCGAGCGGCTCCTGAAGCGAGGAACCGTGCGACGCCGAGGTCTTCCGCGGGGTCTGGGAGCAGGTCTATTGGGATGATTCAGATGGAACTCGGAGATTAGTGTAGGATCCAGTATGTCCTGAGACTTCACCCAGGATCTCTCCTCGGGGCCATACCCCTCCCAGTCAATCAGATACTGTAATTCCCTGCCTCGGCGTCTGGAGTCGAGAATCTCTCTCACACGGTAAGCCTCCTCGCCCTCGATGATGATGGGAGGGGAGCTCGTCTCAGCAGCTTCGTCCTGGTCCCTCTCTCCACTCGGAGCTCCGGCGGGTTTGAGTAAAGAGACATGGAAAGTGGGAGATATGCGGTAAGTGGCAGGCAATGCAAGACGGTATGACACTGGTGTAATCTGTCTGAGAATCTTGAATGGACCCACGTACCTCGGACTCAGCTTCTTGCTGGGCAGACGAAGACGGAGATCCCTGGAGGATAGCCAAACCCACTGTCCTGGCTGGAAGACGGGTCCCCTCCTCCGATGACGATCTGCTTGTTCTCTGAATCGTCGCACAGCACGTTGGAGATGCACATGAGCGTTGTTCCAGGTCTCCTCACTTCTCCGTAGCCAAGCGTCAATGGCCGGTAGATCCGTGGGCTCCCCGGACCAGGGAAATAGAGGTGGCTGAAATCCCAGAACACATTGGAAAGGCGTCATCCCTGTAGATGGCTTGCGTATAGAGTTCTGAGCGTATTCAGCCCACACCAGGAAACGACTCCAATCCTGTTGATTCTGATGACAATAAGTTCGAAGGAAGCGGGTTAACTCCTGGTTCAGTCTCTCTACTTGCCCATTGGACTGGGGATGGTAACCGGAGGTTAGGCTGACGTTGATATTCAGACGATTGCAAAAGGCTTGCCAAACTCGAGAAGTGAACTGGGGACCCCTATCCGACACAATATCCTCGGGTAGTCCGTACAGTCGAAATACTTGATGTACCAGAGCCTCTGCCGTCTCTAAAGCTGTGGGAAGCTTAGCCAAAGGAATGAATTTACAGGCCTTTGAAAAACGATCAACCACTGTCAATATGGTGGTATGGTTCTCTGATGGAGGCAGATCCGTGACAAAGTCAATAGCAATATGAGACCAGGGACGTTGTGGTACTGGTAGTGGTTGTAGCAATCCAGCTGGTTTCTGATGAGACGCCTTGGAGATGTTACAGGTACTGCATTGATGTACGAAGGAAATCACGTCAGACTGCAGCTTCGGCCACCAGAATCGATTTGTAACCAGATGAGTAGTGGCAGTGATCCCAGGATGGCCAGCGTTGGGAGTATTGTGTACCCATTGTAGAACTCGAGTGCGAAGAAGGGTAGGCACGTAGGTGCGATCAGGCGGACATTCCTGGGGTGTTGGTTCCTCCTGTTGTGCAGCGGAAATCTCCGTCATGATGTCCCACTGAACTGGAGCGACAATGAGTGCGGGAGGAAGGATGGACTCTGATGCCTGAGCGTTAGGGAAGCTGTCAAATTGCCGCGAGAGAGAGTCAGCCTTGCCATTCTTTGAACCTGGTCTGTACGTCACCTTGAAGTCGAAGCGGCTAAAGAAGAGAGACCACCTGGCCTGTCTGGGATTTAATCTCTTCGCGGTTCTTATATACTCAAGATTTCGATGATCCGTGAGAACTGTGAAGGGCAAATGAGCTCCCTCCAACCAATGACGCCACTCCTCCAAAGCTGCTTTCATGGCCAGAAGTTCCCGATCTCCTACGTCATAGTTTCTCTCGGCTGAAGTTAGTTTACGGGAGAAATATGCACAAGGGAAAAGCTTAGCTGGATGACCTTGTCGTTGAGATAATACTGCCCCAATGCCAGTGTCTGAGGCGTCCACTTCAACAATGAATTCCCGTTCTGGATCTGGATGGTGTAGAATAGGAGCTGTTGTGAATCTCTCCTTCAATTGTTGAAAAGCTGTGATACTCTTGTCGGTCCATCTCAAACGCTGACCACCTCCCTGAAGTAATGATGTGAGTGGTGCTGCGATGATGCTGAAATTTCTTATGAATCGACGATAAAAGTTAGCAAATCCCAGGAAACGTTGCAACTGCTTGACGTTGGTGGGTTGTGGCCAGTTCACCACTGCATCCACCTTGCCGCTGTCCATGGTGACTCCCTCAGCGCTGATGATATAGCCTAGGAACGTAATCTTGGTCTGATGGAATTCACACTTGGGCAGTTTGGCATACAGTTGGTTCTCAATGAGACGTTGTAGCACCGCTCTCACATCTCTCACATGGTCGTCAAGGGTCTCTGAGTAGATCAGTATATCATCGATGTACACAATGAGGTTTCGGTTGAGCATATCACGGAAGATCTCGTTGACGAACGACTGGAAAACTGAGGGACTGTTAGCCAGACCGAAAGGCATCACGGTATATTCATAGTGCCCCGTAGTGGTTGAAAAAGCTGTCTTCCACTCGTCCCCCTCTCTGATTCGAATTAAATTATAGGCGTTTCTCAGATCCAATTTTGTGAAGTACTTAGCGGTACGGAGCTGTTCCAGGGCAGCAGGAACTAAAGGCAAAGGATAACGAAACTTGACTGTGACCTCGTTCAGACTGCGATAATCAATGCACGGACGCAACCCTCCATCCTTCTTCTTTACAAAAAAGAACCCCGCTGAAGCAGGGGAAGTAGACGGTCTTATGAAGCCCTTAGAAAGTTGTTCCTCAATATAGGCCTTCATTGATTCTGATTCGGGTTGAGAGAGGGGGAATATTCTTCCTCTGGTGGGAACAGCACCGGGTAGCAGATCAATGGCACAGTCGTAAGGGCGATGAGGTGGTAGTTTGGTTGCTTGGTGCTCACTGAAGGCTAGAGAGAGATCGTGATACTGTGGGGGAATGTTGCTCAGATCGATCTCTTCGTTGTGACAAATTGAGGAAGATACTTTGGTAAGTGCACGCAGACAATTAGCTTGACAGGCAGGAGACCATTGGAGAATCTGTTTCTCTGACCAGGAAATGATGGGGTTGTGCTTCTGCAGCCAGGGTAATCCCAGGATAATAGGATGTCTAGGAGACTCGATGGTATACAGTTGAATGAGTTCTGAGTGGAGAGTGCTGGTTTGTAGAGTTAATTCTTGTGTGATGTGATGGATCTCGCCGGAACCCAAAGGACGTCCATCTAGGGCTGCCACAGCCATCCGAGATGAACATGGAATGAGAGACAGTTGGTGAGTCTTGGCAAAGGACAAATCAATGAAATTCCTTGCTGCTCCAGAGTCTATCATTGCTGTAGCGTTAACCCTCTCCTCACCGAAGTAGAGAGTAACCTCCAGTTCAAGTAAATTCTGAAAGTGAGGGGAATAACTCACCGCTGTAGGCTTTCGCGGGGTGGATCTCTTGGAACAGGTAGCCCTCATATGTCCCGGTTCTCCACAATACAGGCACAGTCGATTGCGAATTCTTCTCTCTCTCTCCTCTGGCGTTATACGGGTATAGCCGATCTGCATAGGCTCACTCTCATGACTCATAGATGGTTGCTCATAAACTCTGTGTGAATGTGGATCTCGCCGAGCCCGTATTAGATTGTCCAGCCGAATGGATAGGTCGATAAGCTGATGAAGAGATTTCCCCTCGTCCCGACATGCCAGTTCGCCCTGTAGGTTTTCATTCAGACCCTTACGGTAGAGCAGCTTGAGAGGATCATCATCCCAGCCCGTCTGAGCGGCAAGAGTGCGGAAAGATAGAGCGTAGTCAGCCGCTGAAGAGGAGCCCTGACGTAATGAGAGCAGCAACTCGCCCGGTTCTTTTCCTCCAGCGGGGTGTTCGAATACCTCCTTAAATTGTCGAAGGAAATCGTTATAGGTGGGAAATGACAAATTACCTCCCTCCCAGAGCGCTGTAGCCCACTCCAAAGCTCTGCCAGTCAACAATGAGCAAATGAATGAAACGCGGCTATCGTCATCTGGATAGAACTGGGGCTGTTGATTGATAAAGAGGGAGCATTGTAACAAAAATCCTTTACATCTGGAAGGACTACCGTCGTATTTATCTGGGAGAGAAAGACGAGGGTTGTTGGATCTATTACCCACCGGAGGCGTAGGAGGAACGAGGACTGTCGGTGGGGCAACTGTAGCTGTGACTCCCGATTGCGGCGTGAGAGACTGAACGGTCCTCACCAGCTGCTCCGTGAGTGCGGTCAGCTTGACTAGTTGCTGCTGATGAACGTTCAACACGGCGGCTTGTGAAGAGACCTCGGTGGTGAGACGCTGCATGGCTGCTGGATCTTGTTTTGGCGAAGTCTTCTGTGACGCGGAGTCAGAGACGTTCAGATCCATGTGCAGTTCAATATAAGTTTATTAAGAATAATCAGACAGGCAAGGGTCAGGGCACGGCAGTA
The DNA here is from genome assembly GCA_038021265.1 of Cyprinella venusta. NCBI lineage: Eukaryota > Metazoa > Chordata > Actinopteri > Cypriniformes > Leuciscidae > Cyprinella > Cyprinella venusta. Next base: position 702,556 of record CM075863.1, read on the forward strand.
AACACAGAGCAGGTAATCCAAGAGCATAAACAGTACCAGGCAGTGATCAGGGCAGGCGGCGAGGTTCAGAGTCCAGGGCAGATAAACAAGGGTCGAGGCAGGCAGCAAACAGGGAATCGTCGATGAAACAGGCTCAGGTCAATACACGGGAAATCCAGGAATACAGTATAGAAACGCTCAGAAATGCTGCCGGGGCAAAACAAGACTTCGCACTGACTAGGAGTGAACTGGCTGCTTAAATAGGAAGTGCTGATGGGGAACACCTGTGCAGGTGATTAGACCGAGGTACGGGGCTTATGGGAAATGTAGTCAGTATTCGGGAGACGGAGCTCTGGGATGAGTGGAGAGAGCCACAGAAGCGCGATTCCTGACAATAACAGCCACCGCACTAGACATTATTATTACTATTAATGGAAGGAGATATAGTGTGTTATCCAAGCATTAAAGGGATGACTCGTAAATGTACACATTGATGGCCTAAGACACGAAACGAGCAGTTTGTGTGAGAAAACGAACAGTATTTATATAGTTTTTTCCTCATGTAACCACAGCCATATCCAAGTGATCTGAATCAGTTATCCAATGTCCAACTGAACCATGTCCAACGTTTCGCTGGAAGTGATCGCTTGTGTGTGTACGTCATTCATTGTTTATGAAGAGATTTCGGAAGTTTTACCTTTCACTGCGAAGATCTAAACATGTTTAGATATACAGGAAATCGCAATGGAAGACGATTTCGGTATATCTAAATTTGTTTAGTGAACCATTCCGTCCACCATCGTGATTAGTCTACTATACAAACTTTCTACACAGACCAAGAGCCAAGAGCCCATTAGCTTAGCTTCTACAGAAAGATGGCTGACACGATCTTTACATTCTGTGAGTGAGATCCCGCCCCATATGGGCGTGGTGAAAACATGTGGAACACTGCCTGTAGTCTTTAGCCTCTGGCCCAAAAATCCTCTGATGACGCAAAATGATGATTTTTTCGTCGTCTGAGGATTTTTTCCAGACTAAAAATTATTTTTTCTCTCATATCAGGGGGATATGAGGGGGGGGAGCACAGAAATGATTTTCTACTGATACAAAGCTTAATGCTAAATCCTGAAGTATACCTTTAATAAACTATTGTTTTCCTAAATCAGTGTCGGCTAAAAAATTATCTCCATCTCCGGATGCACCTTTAGAGAGAAATCCACCTTTCATATGAATTACATATTCAGAAAGTTTTAGCTTTCGATTCTAATTTGTTCGTTTTAAAGTGCATTTCAGGCTTTAGCCACTTTTTCTCGTTTTAAAAGCAAATAAAATAAAGTTGTTGCTGGGAAGCCAGAACTTGAGAATCAAATTGCAGTAGTTGCAGGATCCATTGATGAGGCAGAGCTAGTGGCAGAGTTTGAGCTTGGTTCAGGGGGGCTGACACTGGTGGGGCCGAGGTCTGGTAGATCAACTGCATTTCAGTAATAAGTCCCTCTTTCACAGGTTCAACAATAGACATATAGCGGAACCCAAGGTTTTTAAATCTTATGTCCAGGTAGGTGCTTACAGACCATAACAGGTTTCAATACTTCTGAAACGACACTGACATTGTGCTAACAGCCAGCAGCTAGCTTGTTTCCCCAGCTTGTTACGTTCATTAGATGCAGCTAATTTCAAAAGGAGTGATACCAAGGGAATCACCTTTGATACTGAAACATGTTTTTCAGATGATATTTGAAGTGGCGCCATCACCACCAAGCGGTTGATAAGACACATGCCTTTGGTGTGAGAGACCCGGGTTCGAATCCATTGTGAGACACCAATGTGTCCCTGGACAAGACACTTAACCCCTAGTTGCTCCAGAGGCGTGCAACCTCGTCAGCTAAATGGATAAATGTAAATGTAAATATTTCTCTGGTGATTTCCTCAAATGGACTCAGGGCATCAATGGAGAGACTTATCAATGACCAATCTTCCTCGCTGAGGCACAGTGAGCTCTTTCCAAGCAGACAGAGCACAGTGGTCACCACATCCTTCTGCTCATGCAGTCTCTCAAACATGTAGAACGCTGAGATCCACCTCGTTTCCTCTGATTGAATCAGTTTATGCTTTGTAAATTTATTTTGTTCTTGAATTTCTTTGAGCTTCTCTGCTGCTCTTCTGCTGTGGTGAAAGGTGAAAGAAGGTTACTATAGCACTACATCTATGTTGGATGTCCAGAAGATCATGGAGAGCCTTAATTGAGTCTTCCACCACTAAATTTAAGGTGTGTGCAAAGCATGGATGTTTCCACCCTGCTTTGTGCACAGCAGCAACAATATTGGCACCATTATCAGTGATCACTGCCTGAACTAGGTCTGATATACCCAATTCATTACTGATTCTATTCAATTCTGAGCAAATGTTGTCAGCGGTGTGTTGTCTTGAAAAACTACAGGTCTCCAAGACATCTGCTTGTATTTGCCAGTTTTCATGAATAATATGGCATGAGATAGTCAAGTAAGCCTCTGTGGTTCTGGATGTCCACATGTCAGTTGTAATTATAGCTGTTTGTACCATCCAGAGATTTTTTTTACTTTTGAGCGGCACTCTGCATACAATGCTGGTATGTTCCCCACCATTAAACTTTTCCTACTTGGAATCTCGTAGCATGGATCGAGGGAATGAACAAAATCCCGAAAGCCCTCACCCTCAACTATAGAGACAGGCTCTTGGGGAATCACCTAGGTCTAAATAATAAAATGACTCTTATAATGTATGTCCATTATGTAGCCTAAATATAGCAGGTCATATTAGCAAAAATTGCTACACGTTTCAATGGGCTGCATATATTATTTGAATGTCTGAATATGATCTATACTAGTTCTTAGGGGTGTAACGAGATCTCGTCCCACGAGATCTCGCGAGACTAAAACATGACGATATTTCCCGTTTGAGTGAAAAGCTGTCTCGCGATATCACCATGACTGAGCGTGGGGGTGAGATTACAGTATTCCACCGTTACTGTACACTCACATTCGCTTAAACTATCGTTTGGCTGTTTTAATAATAAATAATAACCATTATAAACTAATGTAAAAGTCTTCTCTGCTCATCCATTACGAGTTGCCGTTGCAATCAGTGCAGCACGAATCAGTTCCCTGATCAGAGGATCCGTTGCGCAACATAGACTAAACGTCAGATAAATCTTATCTTTTATAAAGTACGCTCAGCACCGCTGCTCCCTATACACAGAGTACGCGCGATTAACAATTTGAAAGTAAAACGGCGCCGCGCGCTGTCACAAAAAAGCTATTAGCAGCCATGTCATGTGAAATGCGCACCCAACGTATCATATTTATGGAAAGCCAAATGGGTCAAATTTCGCCACTATCCAAATGCGTTTCATATTCTAAACGCCGGTGTTTACGCCGTTTAAGACGAAAAGACGCCGCAAATTACGGCGTACTGTGGTACAAACGCCGCAAATTACGGCGTTTACAAAGCAAATTCGCCGTCATTTTCGGCGTTTTTTTATCCACCCAATGACGCCGTTTCTGACGCCGCAGGCCATCCACAGTGCGCCGTTATTTGCGGCGCTTCTGTCTGACAAAGACGGCGTAAAAAGCGGCGTTTTGTATAATATTATAATCGGCCCCACCCTTTTCTTCAAAGTTCAGCCCATCTAATGAAGTACCGTTAGGTGGAAAGACATTTGTAGTAGATTGTCGATCTGAATAGCGATCCGTCTTTAAGGTTCTGTTTTTGGAATTTTTATTTCTTCATTGGGCACGTGTAGGCTATCGCCTTTTCCCTTTATTGAATGTAGATATGTAGGCTAGTATGATTTTAGCCTCTGTTTACATTCATGTCTGTGAAATCCATTAGTTTATACAGCCAATGTAACATTTTCAGTTGGGCAGTGGTCTCGTGCACGACAAACAGTGTCGCTTTGCTCGTAGTGACAGAGGTTCGACTTGCAGGTCCAACCACCGTATTTTTATCTGCTTCGTTTCTTTTTTTAATGGTCTGTTGTATGTCTTTTAAATTTCGGAAGACTACCCGATAGCTGACAACTGATTGAGTAAATATGACAGCAGCAGCTGTTTTAAGCCCCCTTACAGTGGCTGCGGTTATGGGTCCCTTTATTGCTGATTATTATGATGTAGATGGGCAGTTGCTTCACGATATAGTCCATTTTGCTTTTTAAGATCACAAGATTCTGGAGTTTTAGCAGTTCCCAGGATACACGAAAGGAGGTAGAGCCTTCCTAAACGATTCAACTATTAAAACAAGAGATGACGCTCCAGCCCAAGCGCGGACTACCGCTGCTATCGACCATCGTACAAGACAGACTATAAATTATTTATTATCACGCTGCCCTTGCCTTAAAATAGACATTCATATTTGCTAACGCTGAATAATAGGCTATATTTTGAACTATCATCATTCTGATGTGATATAGCCTATTATAACGATTATATGACGTTTTTTATTTTATTTTATTTTAGGCTACTCTTTGCTGCCACATACATATTATTTTCTCGTAATAACGAGATGAGATCTTATTTTATCTTATTGCGGAGATTTTTCCCACATAATAACAAGATGTTATGTCGTTGAAACTACATATTTTTCTTGGCCTATTAAGACATGTGTCATGGCTACAAAATATGCCTTATCCACATTTATTATCCACATAAAATGTAGCCTATAGTCTATCACCTCTCTATCACACTTATACGTTCAAAAATATATATAACACTTACATGTTCAAAAATATATTTTATATAGGCTATAGGTTTTCCATATACATATATATATATATATGAAGAGTTCAGATGCAAAAGCCTCTAAATGCCATTTAAAATTTTCTTCTAAAATGACCATTTTTATCAAGCTTGTATATTTAAGTTCAGTAATTTCACTTAAATGACAATTAATAGGTAATCTTCATTGCCATTTAAGTGAAATTACTGAACTTAAATATACAAGTTTGATAAAAATGATCATTTTAGAAGAAAATTTTAAATGGCACTTAGAGGCTTTTGCATCTGAACTCTTCATATATATATTCTCTAGGTAATGAAGTCTATTAACAAAAATAAAACTTAATAGCCTAAGTCGTTTATTTTTTTACAACATTGTGTTCTTATTTTGTTTAATTAACGAAATTTCAGTCTTCGTATTTATTAGAGAATTTACAATCCAATTCAATACAAAAATCTTAAAGATACTACCTACAATCTTACATGTAAAGAAATGTCGCCTTATAAACAGTCATTTGTGTGCCCAACCAGCATGTATAATCGGCCCATCAATTTGAATTGATGACAGTCATGAGACCGATTACTCGATCCAATCACGTTGATGGATAAAAATAAAATTAAAACAAGCAAGTAACGAGTAACGGCAACAAACAGAAGGAAAACAGCGGATTAAAAGTACCGATACATCACTTAAAATGTAGCCTACTCAAGTAAAAGTAAAATTGCACAATTATAAACTTAGTCAAAAAAGTACAATTTCTGAAAAAAAACTACTTAATTACAGTAACGTGAGTATTTGTAATTTGTTACTTTACACCCCTGAAAATGGCATTAGCCTATTCTAAATAACAGTGTTTAATTACGACTCTTTGTGATTGTTTTTTTTAACAGATGAACTACCTCCGATCCCTGGGAGGAACAAACCCAGGGGCAGCCGTGCGCAAGGTTGCATCAAACCAAGTATTGAGTGTCTTCAGCTTGAAGGGGAAAAAAGGCAAACTAGCCTTTAAAGATTTGACCATCTGTGATTTAATTATAGGCAAGGATTTTTTTTCTCTTTTTCAAATTGTTATTAATCAATGTAGAGTTGGTAAAAGCAGCAGTTTTGTATTTTGCACTTTGGAAAAAATACATATAGTTCTTGTCACAAAATACAATATTTAAAATAATTCCATACCTCAAATCTAACAATTTTTTATCTTTATTTTTGCATGATCAATTTGTATATTCTAGGAGCAACGCAAAAGATGTTCAAGACGTTAAAGGCAACTGACGTGGAAGACCTTATTTCAATGTTTTTAAAATTTGCCCCACACAGGCATTTGAAATGGTAAGTTAATAATGTCAAAAAAATTGTTTTTGAGATGATCAATAGTCGGCCTAAGTCAATACAACGTCATCTAGTGATGATGTAGAGTTAAAGAGTTGGTGGTTGCCAAAACCATCATTGCCAATTACAGGCTTTTTACTCAGTACTCTGTGACATTTAATTTAGGCCTATATTTGAACAACTAAAAATTTTAACTTTGTAGGTAACAGTACTACCTGACTTGATTAATTCTATTAAGTGCATATATACCAGCCCACAAGGCATTGACAAAACTGCAATTGACGAAATATAGCGTATTACACGTTTATATAATTTGCACATTTACATTTTGTTTACATTTTGTTTCTTTGTTTTTGCTTTTCAGATGATGGTGAAGAGAAGATCCCTTTTTTTTTTTTTACATTTCATTATATGTGTGCCAAACTAATATGTGTATATAGTTTCTCATTGATAATAGTCATGAGATATTCACATTTATTTATATTTACTTGTATTATTATAATCTACAAAAGACTTATTTTTTAATTTAATTTTGTAATACATATTGTTTATAAAAATACATGTTCATGGCTTTTATGTGTATATACATTTTTTGCATTCATTCAATTTATTGTAATGATTTTATATTCATAATCCATTGTTTTAATTTAAAAATAATACAATTCAGGTCAATGTGAATAATAAACAATGTCAATAGTTTCTCATGATATTTTTTGTATTAATATTATATGCATACTTATACATTATATATTATTATATTATATGCATTTTTTTCTTATGTTTTGGAAAAAAAAAACAATAACATAGAAGACATTTTTTGTAGACTTATTTGTGTACAGGCATATCAGGATGTAGAGGTTAGGGTAGTCTCAGCCTCAGACGTCACGCCCACGGAACGTTGGCTAAACGTCTGATGCAGATGGTACACTTAACTGGAAACACTTCAGGAATGTCGAAGTCATCATCTGATAGGTTGAATTTTATCGGATTTCCGGGGGGCGTCAGTGTCGCGTTTATTTTCAGTCCGCCGGGAAACAAAGCGCAGACGTGTGACATAATTTACATTCGCAGCCTGACTCATGTGAGTATTCAATGTGCGGCAGTTCACTCACAGCAACAGCTGGCTGATTTGAATGAGACGACCCGGTTAATGGGGAGCCCTTTATGAACATTTTGTGACGCGTGAGCAACGCTGTGTGTCTGTTAAGAGTGAGCACTCGTGAGCGGGCATGTGATTTACACACATAACGTGATTTATACGAGCTTGAACTGGCTGTGTGACAAAGCGGGCATAAGATGGACATGAGCGCGGGTTCGTGGGCGAAATTAATAACGCAGAGCTTTGTTAACCAATTGATCCATATAAGGCGCTCCGGTGACTGCTGCTGACTTGTTGCACGCCGGTATGTTGTTGTGGGGACATTTCCGCGCACCAAAACCATAGACTGTAAAAAATATGGACGTAGTATCTGTGACGTCACCCATAGGTTTCTGAAGAGCGGTTTTGAGGCTTAAATGAAGTTTTATTAACTAAGTTCGGGAGGAGCACGTTCAGATAATTGACACGAGTGGACAGCAATCCGCAATCAGCAGCTAATGATAAGAGGGTACAAATAGACTCAGCAGTCTTACCTCGATCCATTGGCAGTTTGCAGCATTCGGCCATGTCCGAATCTAGCTCTTCCCGTTTCGATAAAGAATCTTTTTGTCCTTCAGAATTAGGAATCTTTGCCAACATGGTAACGTTATTATCTCGTGGGCGTCAGCCCAAACAAACGGGCGAAACATCCGCAATCTACTTCCGCGTATTTCTTTAAACCGGACCTTTCAATATTTCCTGCCATAGAGACAAGGCTCTCTTAACGCAAAGGAACGGGCCTTCCTCCAGCGTCAAACCGCCACAACAAGCCATAAGTTAAACGGACAATATGTAATTTTTTTTTGGCCACCAGGGGTCACTCATTTCACATAATAACAAAGACGTACTTTGATGACGTCAGGAAAGAGCGTGGGCTCGCGGGAGTTGTTGTCGCTGTCAATGACAACCAGCTCAGCTCATGACATGACATGATCGTTTTTTACAAAATATATGGATATACGGCATCTCTCTGTAGATTTAGCTTGTCAAGAAGCTTTAAATGCAACCCCAATGTTTACCTGTGTCATACTTCTCCTGCGCGGCTCGCTAACAGCAACAGTTGGCTGATTTGAATGAGACGACCGGAACGGGCAGCGCTATATGCGCGAGCAGCACCGGGGACAGTGCATCTCGTCTGAGTGAGCGCTCGTGAGCGGGCACGTGATTTACACGCATAAAAATACGTCTTACTTTTTTTTCTTCGTCATTTTCTATGCTTTATTGGCGGTAGTCCAGTGTTCCCCTTTGTGTTTGGTGGTTTCACCGGGTTCCGCAAGGAAGTTAGAGAAAATAGTGGAGTCAAAGGTTATATGACGCCATAGACGGACGACGAAACGGAAATAAAGAAACGTCCCGTGTCTTCGAATTAAACTATAAATTTCTCCGTATTTGAAAGTTGGTTGAAACTGTCGGGATAATGTAAGTACACATCTAATAGAAATATATAACATAGATACAGTTATTTTTGCTATTTTTAAAGCCGAAAAAGTACAGATTGTGGCTTTAAGCCACGCTGCAGATTTATTCCCGGCTGATCCACACACTCTCTACATCTGCCGGGTCAACTCTATGAGTGCTTATATAGCTCAAAACTTTCGTGTCCCTGATTGAACTTCGCATCGCTTCAATTGTTGAATGACGAGCAAGTTATGCTATCTGGACACAAATCATGATCGGAGGATCACACGTTTTAAACAGTTTCTGTCCAAATGATTTGCGTTCCTTAAACGCGATGCTTCCGTATGTAAACAGTAGGACTGGGAATCGATTCCAAAAAGAATCGATTCCGAGGCGTTAGGAATTGAGAGTCGATTCAAAAGGTTGGAATCGATTCCATTAAAGGGAATCGACTCCTTCTTTGAGATTTTAACACAAACCGCGGCTTGTAATCGATTATATTTGTCAACACAATCATGTAACCTGTAAATAAATAAAATTCAGACTAATTCAAACCCACAGCTTCACCATTTGGTTTTACTGATTATTGATTTAAAAAAAAAAAAAAAAAAAAAAATCGGTGGGGAACGCGACCCTTAGAAATGACAAATAAATAGTCAAGTCGGGTCACATTTATTTGTATAGCGCTTTTCACAATACGGATTGTGTCAAAGCAGCTCCTCGGTGATAAATAAATAATATGAGAAAATAGGGGGGCTTTTACACTGGGCTCGTTTGCTGCTGTCAGAGCGCGTTTGTTCCCGACGCCCCCCGCAGCATGGGTCTGTTTTTCACACAAACTTGTTTCTATCGGATCTGGTGAGTTTGCGTGCATCTTACATCATCGCAAACGTGCATGGCGCATGATAGAAAGCTGAAGGTGGACTTCTGCTACTTGCAAACGGACTCTTAAGGAGACAGTGGATTTCCAGATATGTTGCTCTGATTCCACGCATAATACTCGAATACACTGCAGGCTCACTCTCGCTCGTATCCAAGGTAATTCCTTAAAAATGTCATCCCTTACTTATTTTAACTGAATTCATCACAATAAGCTAAAACGCATGCGCAGGATACTTTACTTCCTGAACAAGTGCGCACCCGAGATCGTGGTGCTTTCACATACACGCAAACCGCGGCGGGGAGCAACCGAACTCAGACCCCCTCCTCCAGGTAGTCTTGGGTTCGGTACCCCAGTGCACACCCGTTTTCAACGACTGCATTCACATTAGCAATTTTTCATGCGAACCGTGCCCCATTACGGTCTTAACTGCCAGGGTGAAAGCTCCCAAAGCCATTTTCAAATGTTAATAAAGATGCGCATAATCCTGCAAAGATTTAATCTCCCCTCTTTTTCGCGTCTTTAATTACGCTCAAGAAGATGATCATCGGCCCACCAGGCCCCAATCTACTTCCCCCTTCGCTTGGCTTCACACCACAGCTCAATTTGCTCAGGTACGTCTCTCCACTGCCCCAGCAGTGATGTCTCCTCTGCTCCCAAAGGAGCTCTCTTTCTCTGGCTAATTTTCTACAAGCCCACAGCAGTGACGTCTCCTCCGCTCCCACTAGAGCTCTGTTTCTCCAGCTAAGTTTCTACACTGCCCCAGCAGTGACGTCTACTCCGCTCCCACTGGAGCTCTATTTTCTCTGGCTAATTTTCTCCAATGCCACAGCAGTGATGTCTCCTCTGCTCCCACAGGAGCTCTCTATCTCTGGCTAATTTTCTACTCTGCCACAGCAGTGATGTCTACTCTGCTCACGCAGGATCTCAGTTTCTCTGGCTAATTTTCTACACTGCCACAGCAGTGATATCTACTCGGCTCCCACAAGAGCTCTCTTTCTCTGGCTACCACTGCCCCAGCAGTGATGTCTCCTCCGCTCATGCAGGAGCTCTGTTTCTCCATTTAATTTTCTACACTGCCCCAGCAGCGATGTCTACTCTGCTCCCACAGGAGCTCTCCTTCTCTGGCTAATTTTCTACTCTGCCACAGCAGTGTAGTCTATTCTGCTCTCACAAGAGCTCTCTTTCTCCGACTAATTTTCTCCGCTGCCACAGAAATGATGCCTACTCTGCTCTCAAAGGAGCTCTGTTTCCCTGGCTAATTGTCTGCACTGCCACAGCAGCAACGTCTCCTCCGCTCCCACAGGAGCTTTGCGTCTCTGGCTAATTTTCTACACTGCCCCAGCAGTGACGTCTCTTCTGCTCCCATAGTATGTCTGTTTCTCTGGCTAATTTTTACACTACTATAATAGTGATGTTTTCTCTCCAGTACATCACTATTCAGAATTTTTACTCCTGCTAAAACCCCTAATTGATTATTTTCTCTGTCCAGCGAGCATTGGTCTCCAAGCGGACATCGCAGGCATCAAAGTTATCCACCAAGCAGTATCTCCCAGGACCCTTCAATCCTAGGTTACTGCTTGGAGATAATGTAAAGAAAGAAAACGATAAAAATGTCTCTTACAACTGCCCTTTCCCTAATTTTTCTCTTTTCAATCAAATCTTTTATCTCCTACCTTAATATATTAAGAGCCTACAAATTGGGTCCAATAAAGGTTATCTAAGCGGCATCCAAGTTTTTCATAAACTGATGTACGGCACCCCTTCGGTGTAGATAAACAATTCACAAACCCTGATTAAAAAGATTCTAAGATCCCAGCCCACCTGCCCCGACGCTGGACAACCCATAACACCAGACATTCTCATCAAATGTATTCAGGCTTTCCGCACAGGCTACCAGCCCCTCAGTTCCGCTCATACACTCAATGCCATGTTTAAACTAGTTTTACGTGTTCTTAGACACTCAGAAACCGCCATCACTTTGTGAGAGGAGTGAGTGCTTTCCCAGTGGAGCACTTACATTTTTCTTTTCATCCAGCGAGCAGTCGGTCTCACGGCGGACGGGGTACAAGAAAATCTCCTGGACAAGCACTCATTTTTCTCTTTCCTGTCTTCCTCTTTCCGTCTAGTGAGCATTGGTCTCATAGCAGATGGAGTGAGTGCTTTCACAGTAGAGCACTTATATTTTCTCTTTCATCCAGCGAGCAGTTGGTCTCACAGCAGAAGGGGTATGAGAAAATATCCTGGACAAGCACTCATTTTTCTCTTTCCAGTCTTCCTCTTTCCGTCTAGTGAGCATTGGTCTCACAGTGGACGGAGTGAGAGCTTTCCCAGTAGAGCACTTATATTTTCTCTTTCATCCAGCGAGCAGTTGGTCTCACAGCGGACGGAGTACGAGAAAATCTCCTGGACAAGCACTCATTTTTCTCTTTCCTGTCTTCCTCTTTCCGTCTAGTGAGCATTGGTCTCATAGCAGATGGAGTGAGTGCTTTCACAGTAGAGCACTTATATTTTCTCTTTCATCCAGCGAGCAGTTGGTCTCACAGCGGACGGAGTACGAGAAAATCTCCTGTACAAGCACTCATTTTTCTCTTTCCAGTCTTCCTCTTTCCGTCTAGTGAGCATTGGTCTCACAGTGGACGGAGTGAGAGCTTTCCCAGTAGAGCTCTTACATTTTCTCCTTCATCCAGCGAGCAGTTGGTCTCACAGCGGATGGAGTACGAGAAAATCTCCTGGACAAGCACTCATTTTTCTCTTTCCTGTCTTCCTCTTTCCGTCTAGTGAGCATTGGTCTCATAGTAGACGGAGTGAGTGCTTTCACAGTAGAGCACTTATATTTTCTCTTTCATCCAGCGAGCAGTTGGTCTCACAGCGGACGGAGTACGAGAAAATCTCCTGGACAAGCACTCATTTTTCTCTTTCCAGTCTTCCTCTTTCCGTCTAGTGAGCATTGGTCTCATAGCAGATGGAGTGAGTGCTTTCACAGTAGAGCACTTATATTTTCTCTTTCATCCAGCGAGCAGTTGGCCTCACAGCGGACGGAGTACGAGAAAATCTCCTGGACAAGCACTCATTTTTCTCTTTCCTGTCTTCCTCTTTCCGTCCAGTGAGCATTGGTCTCACAGTGGATGGAGTGAGAGCACTTATATTATTTCTCTTTCATTCAGCGAACAGTTGGTCTCTCAGCGAATGCAGTGCGAGACTCTCCTGGGCAAGCACTCATTTTTCCACATTTCAGTTTTCCTCTTTTCATCCAGGGAGCATTTGTCTCACAGCAGATGGAGCGAGAAAGTTCCCGTTAGAGCACTCATGTTTTCTCTTTCATTTCAGCGAGCATTTGGTCTCACAGCGGATGCACCGTGAAAAGATCCTGGAGAAGTATACTACAACCGCACCTTGTTCGCAGTCAACAAGGGCCGTCAGTCCAGGCAGTGAGCCACCATCACGGGCCTCCCTGAACAAGCTTCCAGGCCCCTTCTCGAGATGCCAGCCTGCCAATCTTGGCACTCTTTGGGGGGGTTTTTAGTCCGGCGGCTGTCCTCTTCTCTTTAGCCTTTTGGGGGGAGTACTCTGGGTTCGGGCAGAATTCCGAGCTCGGAGCCCTCCCTCCGGACAGCACGCCAAATACGCATTGAATCTTACTCACTCAAAATTATATGTAAGTGTGAACTCGTGAAATGAAGTTTTATTAACTAAGTTCGGGAGGAGCACGTTCAGATAATTGACACGAGTGGACAGCAATCCGCAATCAGCAGCTAATGATAAGAGGGTACAAATAGACTCAGCAGTCTTACCTCGATCCATTGGCAGTTTGCAGCATCCCTCCTCCACCCCTTCTCCACACTCGTAGTTCTCCACATACCTTTTTCTAAAATATCACTTACATACGGGGGGAGTACTCTGGGTTCGGGCAGAATTCCGAGCTCGGAGCCCTCCCTCCGGACAGCACGCCAAATACGCATTGAATCTTACTCACTCAAAATTATATGTAAGTGTGAACTCGTGAAATGAAGTTTTATTAACTAAGTTCGGGAGGAGCACGTTCAGATAATTGACACGAGTGGACAGCAATCCGCAATCAGCAGCTAATGATAAGAGGGTACAAATAGACTCAGCAGTCAGCAGTCTTACCTCGATCCATTGGCAGTTTGCAGCATCCCTCCTCCACCACTTCTCCACACTCGTAGTTCTCCACATACCTTTTTCTAAAATATCACTTACATACGGGGGGAGTACTCTGGGTTCGGGCAGAATTCCGAGCTCGGAGCCCTCCCTCCGGACAGCACGCCAAATACGCATTAAATCTTACTCACTCAAAAAAATATGTAAGTGTGAACTCGTGAAACTCTATTCAGCACTACCAGGACTACCATCATATGTGAGCAACATGTCTGTACAGCCACTCTCGCACAAATTCTCCGTCACTGAACGGCTTAGCTATTTCTTGAGCCTGTGTTACAGCTTCACTGGTTTTAGCCAAATTGTGAAACTGACTGTATTCAGTCCTGTCCTTGCCACTGAATTTATGGCAGGTTTTATGTTTGGTATCATTATATCATAATGGATTGTCAAATTCGTTCAATACTCGTACATATTTGTATACTCGTACATAATCCTGCAGCTTTTACTCCTGCTGTCATTGGCTACTGCCTCAATTCATATTTATGGCCATATTTGTAATTCAGTTTTGCCCCTTCTTGGAAAGTAGTCGGATGTCCCACACACTGTCAGAAAGTTTATATTAATTTCATTGTATTCTTTAAAATGATGACAAATTAACCCGTGTGTGTTCATGTTCCAGTGATACATGATGTCTCTCCACACCTCATAACCTTCCTCTATTTGCAAGAGTGGGAAAGCTCATCTGACTTGTCACATGACATCAGATACTCGATTATTTGGTCATGATCAGTTACACTTCAGTTACACTGTAAATCATGTCATTTTTAAACAAGTTCACATGATTATTGCTTGCTATTAAAGACATACTTTTGGTCATTCCCACATATCAGTGAACTTATTACATTGAATTATGCAACATTCTCTAGATAAAAATATCCCATAGCTATGGATAAACTCATCATCATCATCGTCATCATCATCATCATCATCATCATCAGTGCTGTGCTGGGCACATTGGGCAACCAGTGTCCTCCAATGTGTTCGATCCGTGGCCAAGTTCTCCACATCTTCCCATGGGCACTGACATTCTTCAGGTCTTGGTCAAACATCTGTCTCCATGTCTTCCCTGGTGTTCCCTGTCTCCTGATCCTCCTGGTGATGTCCTCTTCATCACTGTCTCTGGGTGTTGGTGTTCAGGAATGTGTAGGACGTGTCAGCGAGGTGCACCCTTTACTCTGTCTCAGTTTCTGAAAGTCTTCACGTGGAGTCCCACTCCTCCTCAGGATCTCTGATATATGTAAACCTATTTTTAAAATAGTCTTTTATCTTTGTACATATTGTTGAAGCATTTTGTTTTCTCTTTTCAGCTTCATAAACTGTCCTTGATCAGAAAAGTGTCAGTGCTCATTAGGAGTTTTGCTAAAGGACATATTCATTGCCATCCATGTGCTTCATTAAAGCTTTTATTACAGTGGTTACTATAGTAAATGTCCACCATAACTACATCTATGGTATCATTATATCACTGCCTGGTTAATGTTAATGTATTTTATAGAAGTATTTTCTTTCAGACATTTATAATCATTAACTATTTTAAGTTGCCTTTCATTTAGTTACAATAATCACAATGATATACAATTAAAGTTGAGAATGTAAAATGTTGTTGTCAGGGTTCACAGAGGAAACAGCGGGATGGTAAGTTTTGTAAGTTTTACAGATGGATCGCAGTCGGAGATAACAAGTGAGGAACATATGACTTAGAAACATGAATGATCTTAGCTGAATGAATAATGTCCTTTTCTCTGTTGCAGGTGAGATGGCTCGGTCTACGAAGAATGGGAAGCAGGTGGGAAGCAGGTAAGTAGCAGGTAAGTAGCAGGTAAGTAGTCGGTGGGTCTGTGAGCCATGGAATGACGAGACCAGACAAGTGACTGCAGTGAGAGTGAGTGCTTTATAGTTCATGTGGTTGATGGGACACAGGTGGTTATCAGTAATCAGGGGATTGTGAATGGGCAAGTGTCCGATTAGGTGAAAGGGAATGAGTGGGCGGAGATGATGATCGAGAAGGAGATGGAATCCTGACAGGTGTGCTTAAGATTTTGCCTATTTGTTCTTTAAAGGAAAGAAACAAATATATTTTCACATTGAATTCATCTCTTGGTTTGTAGAAAAAGCATTACTTTTTTACCTACTTTTTTTAACATTAATGCTTGTGTCACTATAATAGATGTACCTGGCCCTGTATCTGGATATATATATATACAGTATATATATATATATATAGGGGTTAAAGTGGGCCGGAACGGTCCGGAACTGCATTCCGGCACCTCAGATAAATTAATAAATGAATAGATTAATTAATAATTAATCTCAATGAATCTTGCTTCTCCCGATATGGATCAACTTCCCCTCCCCGCTGAACGTGAGCGATAAACACATAAAGTATAAACTATATAAAGTATAAACGCCTCATCCGTTCAGAGAGGTGCATGCGAAGCCTCGCGCTCGTGCGGACGTGTTGAGTTATACACAAGGCTTTACAAATGCTTGAAATGCACTCGCGGTGGTTGAGCGCGGTAAAGTCAGTTTTAGGTCCAAAATATTTCGCCTGACATTTGTTTTCCCTATAGCCACTGTTCTAGGGTCTTACCAAGAGATCAATAGTAGGATTAGTTTTAACAAACCATTGTATATCGACATTAATATTCATTCATTAATATTCAAAAATCACCTGCGTGCAAAAGTCATGATGTGATGCTGGTATACACACACACTCCCTCCTTCATACAAGCAACCCACGAGTTTGTGCACACACTGTCATACATACAAAACGTCTCGGGTTATGACTATAACCCTGGTTCCCTGAGAAGGGAACGAGACACTGCGTCGATAAATCGACTCTTTGGGGACGCTCCCTAAGCGTGCGCCTCTGAAGTATGAATGAAACTAATCCAATCCTGATTGGTGTTGCGTCGTGACGTAACATGTGACGGCATACCCGGAAGTATAAAAGTGACGCTGTCACAACACACACTAGCCTCGTGATGAAGCAAGACGCTCAAGGGTCTCTGAGGGGCGTGGCGACCCGACGCAGTGTCTCGTTCCCTTCTCAGGGAACCAGGGTTATAGTCATAACCCGAGACGTTCCCTATCGAGGGAACTCAACACTGCGTCGATAAATCGACTCTTTGGGGAACGAGTGCCCACTAGGCCACGCACTGAACAGACCCGCCCTAGAGTGAAACTGACCAGGCACTAGCAAGGGCCGAGCACGTGTGCACCGGGTGTACTGGGAAGGTTAAGGCTATAAAACCTGATGAAAGTGTGTGGGGTAGCCCAACCAGCTGCATCACAGATCTCTTGTAGAGGTACTCCCGACAGAAGGGCTCTAGAGGAAGCCATGCCTCTAGTAGAGTGAGCCCTTAAGGCTAAAGGTGAAGGCACACCGCGTACCTTGTAAGCCTCTGAAATAGTCTGGACAATCCAGTTACTTATAGTTTGTTTGGTTGCCGGGAGTCCCCTTTTCGGTGACCCAAAACACACTAACAACTGGTCCGACCTTCTCCAGGAAGCGGACTTCTGAAGGTAAAAACTTAAAGCTCTGACGGGGCAGAGCAAATGAAGTCTCTCTTCTTCCGCCGACACATGCGGTGGAGGATGGAACGCCTGAAGGACTATTGAGCGAGCCATGTTGGAAGGAACCTTAGGCACGTAGCCTGGGCTCGGGTGCAGAAAAGCCTTTACTCTGCCAGGGGCAAACTCCAAGCAAGTTGGCGTTACCGCCAAGGCCTGGAGGTCTCCCACCCTCTTAAAAGGAACCCCGACTAGTAACACACAAAGGCCTAAATATGCTACAATGTATCTCTCCTACAAAAATATATAATTAGAAATACATAAAATGTTTTCGTTATTTAAAAAATCCTCAGAGTGTTTACAGAATTTTAACTACGGAGGCAGCCATTATTTTAGCGCGCAATGCATTCTGGGTCGATGACGTCAATTGGTTGTGTCGGTTGTTCAGAACATAGAGAGGGGAGTGAAAGGCGCTAAGTTTTACCGTAGCTACATCCGAAAACTGAATGTAATGCCGCATTGCGCAGCGTTTGGGTGTAATTTTCAGTCCAAAGGCAACAAGGGGATTGATGTAAGCCTCCACTCCTTTCCAAAGGAGAAGAAAATAAGAAAAGAGTGGGAAGTTGCGTGCGGACGAGTACAACTCCCCAAAGACCCACGGCTGTGTTCCCGTCACTTCAGCCCTGATGCGTTTGAGGCATTTAGTCGAGTAAAAGAGCTCACAGGTGCACCTAGTTACAAGCGAAGACTAAAACCAAATGCCGTGCCGTCAATTTTCCCCCACAAGAATAAGCGTCCGCGCATAGCGAGTGAAAGCCGCGCTAACAAACGAGAAAGGCAAGCGACTGTGGACGCTCTACTGCTAGGATGTAAACAACCCGCTCCTGCAGTTGCGGTCGCGGAAGAAGAATCATCGGACAATTCGTCGATCATGGAGGTAACGTTAACCGAAAATCTACCAGATACTGTTAATGAATCCACTGCAACGTTAGGCCTACAGTGTTCTCCAAGTATGGCTGATGCAGCAACGCAGACTGATGTTAACCAGTCGGACGCAGCGGTACAGTGGCCAGCTGATGCCGACTTCCCGGTAAAAATGGACCATAGTTACACAGGAGAAGGAGAAATTGAGATGGGCAAACGTGTACAGGAGGATGAAATTGATAACTCCCAGGATCTGTTCCTTTCAGATGATGAACTTGGCGAACAGAGTCAACCACAGTACAGTGACGTTGAGCCGGAATACACTGTAAGTTCATCTGACTTTTCTCAAAGCACCCAGGCATCACAAGCTTCAACAAACACGCATAAAGAAATGAGGCTTTTTCTAGTTTTTGAGGAACAGTTAAACCAATTGCTTCAGCGTTGTTTAAAGTGTGGCTCCCTGATTGTCCAGGATGAAGTGAAAGAGCTAAAAAATGAAGGATCACAGTTGACACTTGAGCTCACATGTGCCAACAGCTGTAGTTACAGATGGCAGTCTCAGCCTACTCTGAGTGGGACCAAAGGGACAGGAAACCTGCTTTTAACCGCATCAGTTTTCTTCAGTGGCATCCATTTTGCTAAATTTGAGCGTTTCTGTAGTAACATGAACCTCAAAACAATAAGTGAAGACACATACACATCACTGAGAAAGAAGTTTGTGTTTCCTGTCATTGAAAAGACGTGGATTAAAGAGCAGCGTACAGTGTTAACAACAATGAAATCACAAGAAGAAGTTGTTCTCTGCGGAGATGGCCGCTGTGACTCTCCGGGGCACTCAGCCAAATACTGTACATATACATTTTTAGATGCACAGAGTCAAAAGGTTGTGGACTTCAAGGTAATTAGCTGCACCCAAGTTTCAAGCTCTAATACCATGGAAATCAAAGGTTTTAAAGAAGCTCTCAAAACCATAGAAGAAAATGGAGTGAAGGTGTCAGCCATCTCCACTGACAGACATCCACAAATCATCAAAGAAATGAGGGTCAGTAATCCAGAAAAACACCATGAATTTGACCCTTGGCATGTGGCAAAAGGAGTGTCAAAAAAACTGGCAACTGAAGCTAAGAGAAGGGAATGTGAAGGCCTGGGACAGTGGATTCCATCCATCGTAAATCATTTGTGGTGGAGTGCACAAACCTGTGACGGTAATGCCGAAGTGTTGAAAGAGAAGTGGATATCTGTAATACACCATGTTACCAACCGACATGACTGGCCAGGGAACAGGTACTATCACCAATGTTCTCATGAGCCCCTTGATGAGACGAGCCAGAGACGCAAGCTTTGGTTAAAGCCAGGATCTGAAGCCCATAACGCACTCGTGAAGGTTGTGAAACACAAGCGGCTTTTGAAAGACCTGGATCATCTGACAAAGTGCATCCACACAACAAAACTAGAGGTATGATCTAATACAAGCATATTTAACCCTTGTGCATCAATTAAAATGGCAGATTGTTGCTGAAATTGTTTGCTTTAATTGATTATTTATTGCTACAAAAATTAAGTAAATCCAAAAAAGTTATAAAGGTTTAGGTTTATAAAAACATTTAGGAACATTATTTTATATAAAATATATGAAACAAGTTGAACTCGTCTAGAAAACCAAAGCCATAAATATAAGGTGTCTATAAGGTGTGTTCCAAATTAGAGGTTTTAATTGCAAAAAAATAGCTGTCAGTAAGATTTTGTTTGGGCGCAGTAACAGATTTTCTCCATTAGGTGCCAGCAAAAGTCCACTGGTGCACACAGTGATTGGATTTGTTGCAGTTGAGTTTTTCCTCTCTCAATATTACAAACACACACAACTCATACTAACCACACTCTTAGCAATACCAACACACCCACACAAATATCGTGGCATAATTTGTCCAATTGGCTCTATAAAATGCCGAAACAGAAAACAGGAATAAAGCATGTATTTGCTTTATAGGCCAAACCTGAAAAAAAATGGCACCATCTGATAACAAAATAGTAAAAATTTTAATTTTGAAGCCTTGGCAACAGAATGAATCTTAAATAAATCTGAAACTGAATCTTAACAAACATTGCAACATTTTATAGTTAAATGACACTGGCATTAAAAAATCAGTTTTGATGGGTTTCAATGGGGCCATTTTTGGCAAAATGACTCTAAGAGTGGGTATTTTGTGTACCTAGAGCAAAGTAGTTTTTTTTTTTTTTTTTTTTTTTTAAGAAATGGGGTGAAATATTGAAATAAAAATACACACCTGTGGAAAATTTTATGCAGTTAGCATGAACACAAAGTTAACAAAAATTAAAATCAAAAAAGCCAAAAATGTCCATAAGGGTTACTAAAATATTCTAGTCATTGTGATGTGGCAGGATGTGACTCACATATTTTAATAGTTATTCAATTTTAAATTTGTTTCAGGTATACCACTCCATGTACCTGAAATACCTCCCGAAGAGAACTCATTTTGGATATCATGTGATGATCCATGCCTCCATGCTTGCTGCTCTGGATCATAACAACAATGTGAACAGGGAACAGGTGTGTGAACTGTTATCAGGTATTTCTTGCAAGCACTATGTGAGACTGGATATTGCATATCAAGTTTTACTAACACTTTGTATCTATTTTCCATATTTCTGTTTTTGAACAGGCAGTTTCTCAAGATGGGGAGAGTGTTGGTGAACCCAAGTTCAAAATCTCATGGAGCAAAGTCCACAAGACATTCAGAGCAAGACCAGTGCCTGTTGAAAAGGACTATAGCTACATGACAGCTATGATTGCAGATGTTCTCTCCTCTGTGTTAGATTCAAAACAGGACATGGACATGACAAATAATCCAACACATGTCATGGCTCCACAAGAGAGACTATCCAGGTCACAGATCATTTTTCAAACACAGCAGTTTTCACGTTTCAAGTAGCTGCATTGTTACAAACACATGACGTACACATGACCATAGTCAGAATTCACAGTCTTTAATTTAATTGTAGTCAAGCACACGTAGTACTTCATACTTACATTTGATTTTAGAGTACATGCAAAATTTTTATTTAAACATTAACATTTAGTTTGATATCCTGTTTTGTTGCATAGATTGTTTTCTTGACAAAATGCCTTCAAATGTCAACTATTCAGCTATATGTTATTAAAGTCCCTCCATGCCTCATCTACTTCTGCATGATCACTGTCTTCATTTTCAAACCCTGTATAGATTCCACTTGGTTCAGAGTAGACGTTTCTTATTTTGTTAACTGCACATGATGGAATGACTCTGCGGACTCTTCTCCCTAGCCAGCCATGCATCCACCATGTAAACTGACGATATGAGGCATATCTGTAAGACCTAAAAGGCACAATTTTTAAAACAGTTCAACTATTATGTTATGAAAAAATGATTTAAGCTTTTAAGCTAATGATTTTTTCCACTATTTGTACAGTAGGCTACAGTGTAGGTAGGCTACTATGTAGGCATACTTAGGTAACCATGTTCAAGGTTGACTTCCCTGTTAGTGACCTGGTTGCGATTTGGTAGACCAGCACTATGCCGGTCATGGAGGCTGACAAGGGCAGCCCATAACACATCTTGATTGAGGCAAACTGCGTTAAAGTTTTCGTGTGCTGTGATACAAGGAGTATCTGTAAATATAACCAAAGCATCTTGTTATAGCATTTTACTATATGTTCTCATCAGAATCACAATCAGCTTTATTGGCCATTTGACTCTGGTAATCTTTGTAGAATGGAGTATAACAATACTATAGCAATACTATAGAATTTACAAATGTCCATAGAAATAGAAATATACACCAACAATTAGAGAGGGGAAAAAAGGGGGGGGGGGTATGCTTAGTGACTGCTTGGGGTAAATAAACCAAACGATGGCGCTAGATGACATTAAATTATCTATACCAATAGTAAGATCGTCTGCTCTTATACTTAGCCTACCCTGGACAGCTGCTGACAAAAAGTGGAGCTCTTTACAGCAAACGCTCTCGTTCTCACTTGGCATTGGCACGCAGTTGCCGCACAGACACCATCTGTTTTGCCCTACTCTCGCTTCCTCAACTCTCTGATCTTCATTTTCATGTAAGTGAGTGGGCCTATCGTCTTCCGCGTTATTCTCCTGACTTAAACCTACGGTACGCTCGGGTTCAAATTGAAAAGGCTGAACGGCAGAAGTGTTCATCTCGCTACCTGTCAAAACGTAGTTAGCGAGCCGGTGCGTTGGAAAAAGAATAACTGAAGCTGGCACAGCGCCTAGGCAACAACCGGCTACAACCTTTTTACGTCACTACCCAGAATGCATTGCGACGTAAATAACTATGGCGGCCTACGAGTGAACGTATTTTCGGCTTTTTAAAAGAACAAGAAAAACATTTGGAGTATTTTTGAATCACATTTTTATAGCCGACGCCCCTGTTAATCTTATAAAGCCAACATACTGCATTAATCGGGGTACCCTTTAAGAGAGGTAATAGCTAGCAGAAATACCATTTTCAGCGTTAAGTCCTTGGGCGAAGCCGACTCTAAAGGTTCGAAGGGCGCCAGAGATAACCCTTCCAGAACTATTGCCAGGTCCCAAGCAGGAACCCTGGTCCTGGTTGCCGGCCTCATCCTCCAAGCACCACGGAGAAATCGAATGACCAACTGGTGCCTTCCCAGAGGTCCACCATCAACCGGTGTGTGGAACGCCGAAATGGCAGCCACGTACACCTTAAGAGTGGACGGGGAAAGACCCGCAGAGAAACGTTCCTGAAGAAAATCCAGAATTGAAGCTACTGGGCAATTTACTGGATCTAACTCTCGTTCTCTACACCAAGTAAGGAACACATTCCACTTGAGACCATATAATCTCCTGGTGGACGGAGCCCTAGAGCTAAGTATGGTTTCGACTACTCCTGATGATAACCCAGCATTCAGGTACTGAACCCCCTCAGAGGCCAGACCCATAGCTTCCACAGCTCTGGGTTCGGGTGAAAAATTGTGCCTCCCACTTGAGACAGCAGATCCCTCGTCAGAGGAATCTGCCATGGCGGAGCTATGAGGAGTGATATTATGTCCGAGAACCATACTCGTGTCGGCCACCTTGGGGCAACCAGAAGTAGACTGATGCCCTCCTGACGGACTCTCTCCAGGACTCCCGGGATCAGAGCGATCGGGGGAAATGCGTACAAGCGAAGCCTCGGCCAAGCCTGCACCATGGCATCCAACCCCAGTGGGGCTGGATGTGAGAGGGAGAACCAAAGTGGGCAGTGGGACGTCTCTCGAGACGCAAACAGATCCACTTCCATCGGCCCGAATCTCTCCCATATTGATTTCACCACCTCTGGATGAAGTCTCCATTCCCCGGGCCTCAGCCCCTGCCTCGACAGGACGTCTGCTCCCTGATTCTGAACCCCTGGAATATACATTGCTCTTATTGACAGTATTTTCCCCTGGGACCAAAGGATAATTTGATGCGCCAATTTGCACAGAGGGCGCGATCTGAGTCCCCCTTGTCGGTTCAGATAGGCCACCACTGACGTATTGTCTGTCCGTATTAGAACGTGGCGACCTTTGAGGTGTGGAAGGAAGCTTCTCAAAACCCTGAACACCGCCATCATCTCCAAGCAATTTATATGCCAAGTGCGATGATGGTCCTGCCACATACCCCTGGCAAAGCGGCTGTCCATGACCGCGCCCCAACCAGTAAGGGAGGCGTCTGTCGAAACGGTCTCCCGGTGACATGACACCCCCAACACTGGCCCTTGGGATAGGAACCAAGGTCTCTTCCATATTTGCAGAGAATGAAGGCATCTGCGTGTTACTCTGATCATACGGAACGGATTCCCCTTGGGGGAAAACCCCTTGGTTTTCAACCACCACTGAAGGGGCCTCATGTGAAGGAGGCCCAACGGAATAATGTTGGAAGCCGCTGCCATGAGGCCCAGCATCCTCTGGAAATGCTTCACAGTGATGGCCTGGCCCAGCTTGACTCCGGATACCATCGCCAAAATTGACTCGACACGTGCAGGAGACAATCTTGCCTGCATTGTAGTTGAGTCCCATACGACCCCCCAAAAAGTCGTTATTTGGGATGGTTCCAGCACACTCTTTTTGGAATTGAGTCTCAACCCCAATTTCTGAATGTGGCCAAGGACGACATCTCGATGCCGAACCGCCATCTCCCGAGACTGAGCCAAAATAAGCCAGTCGTCGAGATAATTCAATATTCAAATCCCCTGATGTCTGATTGGAGCAAGGGCTACGTCCATACACTTGGTGAATGTGCGTGGAGAGAGTGCTAGGCCGAACGGAAGAACCCGATATTGGTAAGCTTCGCCCCCGAAAGCGAACCTAAGGTACCTCCTGTGACATGGAAGAATGGAGATGTGAAAATAGGCGTCCTTCAGATCTATTGTGACAAACCAGTCCTCGGACCTGATTTGATTCACAATTGCTGGAATGGTCAGCATCTTGAACTTGAGCCTCCTCAGAGACCGGTTCAATATTCTGAGATCTAAAATTGGCCTTAACCCCCCATCCTTTTTTGGAACTATAAAGTATCGGCTGTAAAATCCGGACTCCCTGTCTACCGGGGGAACGCGTTCCACGGCTCCTTTCAACAGCAGAGTCTGCACTTCTTGTTCCAGCACCTGAGCCTGCTCTGGGACCACTGCAGTGTGTACTACCCCAGAAAACTTGGGGGGGGGGGGGGCGCACAAACTGCAGTCTGTACCCTACTCTTATTATTTGCAGGACCCACGCAGATATATTGGGAAGATTTTTCCACTCCTCTATATAATCTACTAAGGGAACCAGCCCCTCGGGACTGGCCTCTGGTGTTTTCACGATAACTTTTTCGACTAGCTGAAGCGGAATACCGGCAGGCTGTAGTCGATCCAGTCCCTGTGACCACAAGCGACGTTTCAAAAACGTATTTTCGCTGGAAATTGACGCGGCCCGAAACGCTACTAACGGCGGGCATGCATCTTTTCCCTGAGGGCCCCGCTGTGAGAACAACCTCAGTTGACTCACAGTGGAGGGGGCGGCCCTTTGAAGTCCTACCACTGCTAGGACTTCTTCCCCGAAGACCTCCTAGCCTGAATCACGTCCCTGAGGTCGCCCTTCTGGCCGGAGGACTTCGGCTTCTGAGAGCGCTTCCTCTGTTGCCAAGACCCCTGTGGGGGGGCTCTAGAGGCAACGCTCTCCTTCTGTTCTGCTCTGTGGGAGGAGCTAGCTGATGGCTGGGGCTGACTTTGCCCCCCCTTACTCGATTTGGCTTTTGCTTTACAAGGGAGGTATTGCTGGAACGCCGCAGACTGTTCTTTCGTCTCCTGAAATCTGTCGACGACGGAATTAACGGCGTCACCGAACAGACCAGAAGGCGAAAGCGGCGCATCCAGCAAAAAGGACCTATTCTTATCTTTAATACCCGAAAGGTTTAGCCACAGATGTCTCTCCGTGGCCACCATGTCCGCCATAGAGCGGCCAATGGCACGGGCTGTCTCTCTCGTGGCCCGGAGAGACAGATCTGCGGCTTTCCTTAATTCAGCAATATCTTCAGGCGTAGGTCCCTCTCCCTCGTCCAAATCTTTCAGGAGGTCGGCCTGGTATGCCTGCAAGATCGCCATAGATTGCAGACATGAACCAGCCCGACCTGCCGCCATGTAAGCCCTGCCCACTAAAGTTGATGTTTCTCTGCAGGGCTTACTAGGCAATACCGGGGCTTTTAGGGAGGACGCCGATTCGGGAGAGATAGCTCGCTAAAGACTCCTCCACCCTCGGCATCCTTCCATATCCCATGTCCCGAGTCCCCATAACATTACTATAATCAATTATACTGGGGCTCGAGACACGGGATGAATGCGGTTTTCCCCACGATCTTGAGATCTCTTTGTGCAGATCGGGGAAAAACGGCAAGCCCCGGCGCTGAGGCTGTGACCTGCGCTGCAGGTAACGCTCGTCAAGCTTACTTGTGACTTGCGTTTCCTGCTCATTTTGTGGCCAGCTGATGTTTAATCTGGCCACAGCGCGAGTCACAACCTCCAGCAGCTCCTCATAGTTCTGGCCACGAGATGGCGTGCTAAGATCACGGTCATCCACATCGATGCTGAGCACATCCACCTCCTCGGAAGCAGACAGCTCGAGCACCGGGACCTGATCGTGGGTGGGAGATACCGCAGAACGGGCTCCCGCACCACTCTCAGAGGCCACGGGATCAGCCGATGGAGAGCGAGAAAATGCCTCGGCATTCTCACTCTCCTCCGCCAGATCCCGCTGTGAACCCCAGGATTTCATTCGCCGCATCGCCTCAGCGAATGCGGGACCGGAACCCTGGGGAACACGAGCCAGACCATGCTCATCAAAGCACGCCAGTCGGGAGCGCAGCACTCTAATAGGCAGAGCCTCACAGTGTTCACAAGCAGCCCCCTCGAGAGCTGCCCGTGCGTGCTGCGCTCCCAAACAATTGACACACAAAGTGTGCGTGTCCCTGCCCGTGATATAGCGTGGGCAAGGAGGCGCACACTTCCTAAACTGCTCAGTGGCCATATTCACTTTCTTTTTTTAGATAAATGACAGACAACACCAAATAGACAGACAGTTTCAACATAGAGCGCTTGCTGAAGAGCGAAAGCTAGTGTGTGTTGTGACAGCGTCACTTTTATACTTCCGGGTATGCCGTCACATGTTACGTCACGACGCAACACCAATCAGGATTGGATTAGTTTCATTCATACTTCAGAGGCGCACGCTTAGGGAGCGTCCCCAAAGAGTCGATTTATCGACGCAGTGTTGAGTTCCCTCGATAGGGAACTCATTTAGTTACATGCAGTAAATACACTACGCACATGCCTTTGCACATGTACTTCTTAATTATAACACATTTGTTTGCATTTTTTACACAAAAGCAACTTGTATGGAGAAGTTAACTGTCCTCTGCCAGACATGTCCACTCTGAAAGTTCAGGAGGCGTACCAAGGACTTAGTGCAGACAAAGCTCCCATGATCACAGCAATGGCTTTCGCCAGTGATGTACCTCTGGTTGAGTCCATGTTTGGTCAGTCGAATGGAAGTGTGCTTTCCTATCAGCTACCAGTAAGGACACTTACACTGAGGCAATCACATCCTTATTACTGGCAGGTCCAGGGACAAATGTTGATTTGGGTGTGACTGGTGTGACTTTGTCATTTACACAGAAGATGACATGTTCATTCAGAGAATTCCCTGTGACATTGAAGTCATACAAACCATTAAAGAAAAAGTTGACTATTTCTTTTCTTCCTTTTTTTATTCTACCTTAATGCCTTCTTGGCCAATGAATGACTTGATTGCAGTGTAAATGTATTTGAAGTTACTTTCACGAGTTCACACTTACATACAATCAAAGCGAAATTTGGAATGACAAATTTGGTAGAGTTTGTGCCTTCTTGATGGGAGCTGTTGGCACAAATCACGGATGACAGACCGAGAGGCCCATGTAACTTCGACAGGGCAGCTTGCGATTCGTCGGGGTCTATCTGCCGACTGTGGAGTGGCCATTCTGATCTAGGGTTACAGGAAAGTTTGGCTGCGTGTGCTGTGAGACCAAATGCTTGCTGGAAAAAAGAGAAAACAGAAAAGCGGAAAATGAGTTGTCGATCGGGAGATTCTCTCGCACATGAATGACTACCAATAAATGTAGATTTTTACAGTCTTTATAAAGCTTTCTAAACATATAGTTTAGTATGTGTTCCTCCATCAGCAGCTGCAGTTTCTCTCAGCTGTATCAGTGCAGTCACTGTGACGTCTGACTGACAGAGGTTTTTGTACGACCCTTTATCACTGTGTGAACACACCACCACTGTGTCTACTCTGACAGTAATAATCTCCTGTATCTTCAGTCTGGACTCCACTGATGCTCAGAGTAAAATCACTGCCAGATCCACTGCCACTGAATCTAGATGGAGTTCCAGTATTAAGGGTTGATGTATAATATATCAGGAGTTTAGGAGCTTCTCCAGGTTTCTGTGAGTACCAGTGTAAGTAATTATTATTATACACATTACTGCTGGTTTTACAGTTTATTCTGACTTGTTCTCCTGGTTGAACTGTTGATATTGATGGACTTTGAGTTACAGTGATCTGTCCTCTACACTCTGGAAGAAAACACACAAAAATTATTAATATTTATTTCACATTTCAGCATAAATATTAATCATTATAAAAACTGTATTACACAAACCTTGAGCAAACATTGCAATGGTCCAGATGAAGATGCTGATGTTGTTCATAGTTGTAATTTAGTCTTGTGTGATGATTAAGAGTGTGTGTTTTCTGCTCTCAGTCATGAAGTGTTAAACTCACAGCACTATAAACACTCTCAGAGCACTGAAGCATGTGCTGACAATGCAAAGAAGTGGGCAGGATTTACAACAGCTTGTGCTGCTGACAACACACTCATGCACACTAGAGTTACACAATCATGACTTTATTTAGTGTGTTTATTGTGACTCCTGAGACACTGAGGATGTGCAGATGAACGTCCATCTCTGTGTCCATATTCAGTCATGTGACCATCATCACTGCTACACTTCCACTAGATGAAGCGCCATCACTAAAGTAAGATCATCAATCATGAGTGTGTTCAGAAAGTATCAGGACTGATTGTGAATCTCTAATCAGAGTTCATGGTGTCACTCCATCTATCATGAAGCCTCATGTGTGTCTGAAATCATCAGATGGAGAAGAAACAGGCTGTTAAAGATGGACACATATTAGAGCTTGTTCACGTTTCATGAGATTCAGAACCAGTCCAGATACTTTTATAACACACCTTGTAATGTTCTGCTTTATATTATTCAATAAAGACACTCATGAACATTTCAGCTGCTAGCTCCATGTGTTAGCAGGCTCTCTTTTATTTTTGTCTGACTTCCCTTGTCTTGTTCACTACATGTAACATCACTCAACAGGCAAGGCTATACTGTACTATACAAGGCTATACAAATACAACTATAGCCTCACTTTGGGTCTGACAACATCATTGAACTAACAGATGAAGATGCAGGAGCTTTTCAGAAGGTTGATGTGGCAGTAAATGTCAAATAAAGCTCTTGGGGTTTGAACATGGTCTCTGGAGACAGAGCTGCTCTATTCTGAGAGATCACAATCACTCCACCCTGACAATGCAAATGGGCTTTCAGTCTCACTCTCTGATTGGTCACATCATCTGGACTGGAACACTTTCACTTCTGCTCCACATTTACATCTAAAGAAGGTTGTGATACTTATTATATATAAAGTATAATAAAATAATTAAGAAACCATGATCACAACTCAAGAATCAGCCGTTGTGACAGTATTTGTGTAATAATGTAAACATTTCTAATAAATATCGAGTTCAGTCATGAAACTCTAGATCAGTGGTTCTCCAGCTGGACATATTTTGGATGTCTCTCTAATCCGACAAACATTTCAGGTGTTGTAGTCTCTCTATATTCAAATGTCAGAAGAGGAAATATATGTAGCTTACGAAATATTTATTAGATTAATTATATGAAATAGTCTAAAATGGCTGGATTGTCTGAGAGGAAAAGTTATTATTAAGGAGTATAATTCTTTGACGTGTTGACTCCAAGATGTCTTTGATAACATTATGATAGTGTTGAGGAAGAAGTCTCTTTTTTTGTAAAGGTGTAATTCACTATGAATACCGCAATGAAATGATAATAAAAATTTCGGTAAAGATATTTGTCAAATATACAAAAATTATTTTAAATGACTATGGTATTTTTAAATATTATTTTTCTTAAGGTGTAAGCCTATGTGTAGCTCATTGTAGCTATGCTTTAAATATTGTAGCTGAAGTCTGGTAAATTTGTGTAACCTGTAATGTGTAATAAAAAGTCAGCACAAGATTATAGTTGCAAAAACAGAACAGTTTATTGAAAATAAGCAACAATACAAAGAAAGTAACAATAATAATGTCAATACAACACAAAGAAATGAAATTTAAACATAAAAAACAGAAAATTATTGAGAAATAGAATTTTAAAAATACAACAAAAAAGGCTATTTATAGGCTATATGCAATGCAAATATTTTAATTTAACTTTAGTTTTAACATGAACATTGTTTGTTTAGGTCCAAATAGAAAGTTTTTGTAGCAGTGTGCGGACTTCACATTTCTTTATTCAAATAGAAAGTTTAACATTAACATTTTTAACATTTATTGAAATTATTTTTGAATAATTGAAGTTTTTTTTTGTTTTTTTTATTTTTTTTTTTATTGGAACAAAGAACACAAAAGTTATCATGGATGTTACAATATCAGACAGTATCACAAAATAATTCCAACATCTTGATATATAATATCACATTCAATGGTTTACATACATAATCCATTTTTCCCAAAGCGTGTTGCATTTGTCAAATTTGAGCCTTATTATAAATGTAAGCCTCTCCATACTGTATATTTCGTTTACAATCCCTAATCATTGATCCTTAGTTGGAGGGTCCACCTGCAACCATTTACGAGTTATTGCTTTCCTACAGCTTGCTAACAATATTTTTAGTAAATATTTATCCTTGTCTAAAACATTACCCGATATTTTACCAAGATATACAGTAGTGAATGAAAAGTCCATCTCTACTCCCATAATTTTCTCAATCTCTGCCACTACTTCTTGCCAAAACAATTTTATTTTTGGGCATGCCCAGAAAATATGATAATGATTAGCCATCGAGGTTTCACATTACCTCCAGCAAAAGCCCCGTCTCTGTGAACCCGAATGAAGTGCTGTCAGGGCCGTCCATAAGGGGGGATAAAGGGGAACGTTTTCTGGGGCCCAGCCGCTAGGGGGGGCCCATGCAGTCCAACGATAATTATGTTCATCCTAAATATCAGATTACCATATTTTCTGTTGGACCAAAAAAACAGCATTAATTGTTGAAAATGCATTTTATTTAATGCTGATTGAGTAAAATGTAGCTAGTGTCATTATGAAACACCCCTCTCGTGAACATGGCCTGAGTCGTTTTTTTTTTTAACGTAACCTACAGTAACGTCAAAACCGCAGTGTTTCGCGCCAGTTTGCGGACGCGGTCAGCAGAATAGTCACAAGAATAAACTTTATATTGTAGTACATGTAGCTGGTATGCCGGGGCCAGCAAATAAGTCAGGGTGCCAGAAGAGAAAGGAGAAGAAGAAGAGGGAGCTCGCAAGGTCATTTGACACAAATAAAATTCGACTGACAAACTTTTTTCAGTCAGTTCCTCAGAAACCTGTCACTGCTAGTCAGGCTAACGATAGCGACAGAACCACCACCACCACCACCAATTGCCAAGATGATCTGCATTTAACCAGAGGTGGGTAGTAAGAACGTTTCTTCATTACATTTACTTGAGTATTTTTTGGGGGAACATTTTACTTTTAAGACTATAGAGTACATTTTAATGTGGGTACTTTAACTCGAGTACATTTGTATTATTAAAAAAAAAAAACTTTTACTTCGTTACGTTGGGTGACGTTCCTCTTAACGTTCCTCGTGACGTTAATTTATTTTTATGAAACATGTGTTGTTATTAAATGATTAAATGCGTTTATTCCAAGCGAGCTGTATTTTTTTTCTGGACATGAGCGACTCTCAATTCACAAACGAATCACTCTTTTGAGTCGATTCTGTTCAAACACTTGATCAAACAAGTTGATTTGTCTAAATCGGTTCGCAAATCAGTTTGAATGATCTGTTCAGTTTCCTGCACGCACTGACTGAATCGCTTTCATTTCACACACTCGACCGAAGTCGTCTAACAGGAAGATTTGAGCACATGCGTTGCATGAATTGGCAGTGGACGGTGGACCTAAGTGAGAAAGAAATCTTCAAATGCATCACATTTTTTTGCCAGGCTATATGCCAGCGTCAGCGATGCAGATCTTTGTTAATTCAACCTGCTGTCTGTGAATTTAATGATTCCACTGGACGATACAATCGATTTTATTTCATTCAAGTAATACATTTTACAACCAAACAGATTCTCACGCCACGATAGCACTACTACAAAGTATCACATCACTGTTTTTTGGACTAATTTATATATTAAATAAGCTACCATTGTTCACAGTCTATGAACCTGCCATCACGCGGTAGCTTGTGTGTATTGCGCTATGGCGTGCGAAGTCGTTTTGAAAACAAACGCCTTTGCCTGCCTTAGTAAACCAGTTTAAACATGCTTGCAGAAATATACATTTGATTATATTAGAGAACAGACAGAAGTAGATCCATCCATAGGCATTTGGTCGTTCTTGTTGTGTTCAGTAGCGGTCATGAGCGTCAGCACATGTGAAGAGTTTTAACTATTTCTACTCTGTGTCAATTACATGCCTTTGAATCTAAAACTCTGCAAATCCTTTTGTCGACATTGTCTAATAATCCAAATGTAGTTTTATAAGTTACTATTATACAAACCAAAAGACAGGCAATGATTTTTGGGCTAGGTGGTAGAAATATTGCATGTCTCCTGTTTTTGTTGCAAAGACAGCCTAATTAATTATGAAACTAATAATAGTCATTTACATAAATGAAGTCTTGAAAAAAAATTAATTAGGCCTATATGATCTGAATCATCTTGAGTAGTTTTTTTCATTGGATGGTTTACTTTTACTCAAGTAACTATTAAGATTATTACTTTTACTTAGAGTAAATGTTTCTATAAACACTAAACTTATATCTGCATTTATCCTGACACCAGGATTTGAACCCACGGCAACAACTGAGGGGAGTACGGATAATGATGCTGCGTCTACTTCTATGGATTCAAACCCAAGAACACTGCCTGGACATGAAGGGGAAGACTGTGAGAGCGGCACCGATCCCGGGAGCTACACCGATCCAGGAAAATGGCCCGAAAGACTTAACAATGTAGAGAGAGACAACATTGTAAGAGCACTGGCAGGTGTTGACAGCATTACTTTGTTGCAAGGTATGTCAGTTAAAGATTCTGAAGGCAGGCCTTTCCCAGAGTATTTGTCATACTCTAAAGCAGCAAATGGACGTGAGAAAGTGAAAAGAGACTGGCTGTTTATTAGCGAATGTAACAAGTCATTGTACTGTGTTCCATGTATTCTCTTTTCTGACGAAATTGAAAAGAAGTCTACAAGTGCTCTTAATAGCCGAGATGGAATTAGGGTGTCTACAACGAAGTGGCAAAAATTCTACAGTAAATTACCAGAGCATGAAAAAAGCAGCCCACATAAACACTGCTACTGGAAGTGGCGAAATCTACAACATTCCCTGATGCATGGCACAGGAGTTGATGGCCAGTTTCAAAAGGAGTTCCAAACGCAAGTGGAAAAAAACAAGGCTTTGTTGGAGAGGTTACTAGATGTAACGCTCTTTTTGGCATCTAGAAATTTAGCTTTCAGGGGGGACACCAGTGAGCTTGATGATGTTCACAATGGAAATTTTTTAGGGTTACTCGAGCTGATTGCAAAATATGATTCTGTCATGCAAGAGCATCTAGAAAAAATCAAGGAATATAGACAGAGAGGGGAACAGCTACCAGCGCACTATCTTTCAGGACGCTCGCAAAATGAATTCATTGAACTGTGTGGAAATCACGTTCTCAACAACATTCTCGGGGAAAGACTCCAGGCAATATATTTCTCGATAATTTGTGATGCAACCCCAGATATATCACATGTTGAGCAGAATGTTCTGCTTCTGAGACACGTGGATAACGATAATGCACATGGCAAAGGATGGACAATAAAAGAACGCTTTATTGAATTTGTGGATTTTGCAAAAAAGACAGGAAATGAAATCGCAAGCATGATAGAGGAGTCTCTCCGAAGGCATGAAATCGACCTCACTGATTGCCGTGGACAAGGGTATGATAACGGAAGTAATGTCGGGAAAAGTTAAGGGTGTGCAAGCCCAAATTATCAAAAAAAATCCTTTGGCCACATTTTCCCCCTGCACATCGCATACACTGAATCTAGTAGGTAAACATGCTGTCCAGTCATGTAAGGAAATATCAACTTATTTTGGATGTGTCAATCGCCTTTACACACTTTTTAGCGCAAGTCCAGACCGGTGGTCAGTGTTGAAGGAAAAGACGGGATGTTCACTCCACCGACTGAGTGACACACGATGGAGTGCCCGAATTGACGCGGTAAGACCTATTGCTCACCACCTCCCCAGTGTGATTGAAGCAATTGATTGCTTAATATCGTCATGTAAATTATCCAATGAGGCATTATCAGATGCGCGAGGACTGAGAGACTATTTCAGGTCATTTACTGCAGTACTCATGTGCACTTTCTGGTTAAAAATACTACAGCATATTGAAGATAGGAATTTGCTTTTGCAGAGTGGCAGCCTATCTTTGGATCAGGAAGCAGCAAACATTGAAGCTTTACAGCAGGAAATGATTTCTTTGAGAAATAAGTGGGACTTAATCCTTGCAGAAGCTCAAAATATAGCGTATGCAATGGGTATCCCACCTGAGTTCCCCCACAGCAGGCAAAGAAAGCGCCAGCGCACTGAAGAAAGCTCAGATGCAGAGATTACTCCTGATGTAACATTTAGGAATTCTGTGTATTATATTGCACTGGACACTATCATTGCACAGCTGACTTCCAGATTTCAGTCAGAGACATCTGCAGTGATTTCAAGGGAATACTCAAGTTCCAGGAGTTGAGTGAGGAGGATCTTAAGTCATCTTGTAGACATTTGATAACCAAATATTCTAAGGATCTATCTGAAGATTTGGGAAAACAAATCCTCCATCTGAAAAGGATTTACAGTGCCACATTCGCAGGATCATCAACACCCCTGGAGTTGCTTAACAGGATTTATGACTTGAAGCTTGAGAGCATTTATGGTGACGTTTGCATTGCAGGATATTTTGCACGTTACCTGTAACTGTGGCAGGAGGAGAGAGATCCTTCAGTAAACTGAAAATAATAAAGAATTACCTTCGCTCCACAATGACCCAAGAGATACTCAATAACCTGGCAATACTTGCCATTGAGTGTGAACTGGCTAAACAGGTGGACTTTAAAGACATTATAAAGGACTTTGCATCCAGAAAGACAAGGAAGATGGCTATATAAGAGGCAAAGATTCATTTCCTTCTGAGAAATCCTGACGCTCAAAATAATTAATTGGTTAAATTAAACTAATTAGTTCAGTCAAATTAACTTTAATTAGAGTATTTAGTTCAACTTATATACTTTAAGTAAACTGAGCTGTTTCATTGTTTTGAGTTTTACAAAACTTATTTTAATTAAGATAAACTCAAGTTTAACTGAAGTGGCTGGTATGTCTATTTCTCAGCATGCTTTCCTGATGGCCCTCAAAGTAAATGCTAAAATGAAGTGTAATATAATGTTGTTTTTTTTGTGAAAGATTAATGTTAACTGAGTGATTTGTTTTAATTGAGATTACATGAACATTTTAAGTAAATCTATGAATTAGTGTACTCATAAATCTTAAGTACCTTGAAAATTGGCCAGTTCCTTAAAGGGGTGGTAAAACCTTTTTTTGAAGGATTGATTGTGTTTGTGGCATTGTGGGGTGCACTTTAACACGTGTTCATGCTTCATTTGTAACTTTACAGATGTTGTTTATGCTCAAACAGCAACATTACACACTAATCATAATAACTAAAGTTAGAAAAGTGAAATCATATTCAACCCCCCCTTTAAATGTTTTGAGTTTTGCACACTTAGGCCTATTCGGGTTTACAGTGCAGATCGTTTAAGAGTCAAGTCTCTCTGTTAAATGTATGTTCCCAGCTAACAATTTTAGGTTCTGGGAAGTTTTCGTTAGTTTTTTGTTATAAAACGAGAACCTTAAAAATAACCTACAGGGAACGTTCTTGGAACGTTCTTAATTGGTTCCCCAAAAATAATAGGAAAAATAGGAACAATATGGGAATGTTAGGGAAACATTTAGGGAACATTCTGTGTTTGCTGGGTTAGTGTGTGTGTGTGTGTGTGTGTGTGTGGGTGGGTGGGTGTTTGTGTGTGTGAGAGCGAGAGAGAGAGAAAACGCATGATATGAGTAGCTATTTGCGGAGGGCCCATTCACTGGACCTTTTCAGGGGCCCAGTCATTTCTGTGGGCGGGCCTGGTTACAGTACTACACTGCACAACACAAAACAATGAAGTGGTACAGAAAGATTTTTCTACACTTCTTGGACATTGCTTCCACCAACTCTTTCATTGTGCACAAAGAGCTACATGGTAACATGTCACAAAGAGTTTATGGAGTAACTGATCACAGAGCTCTGTGGTGTGTCACAGAAAACTGCACCAAAACGGACCAATAGTGACCATGTACCAGTTCCAGGAGCTGAGCTAACATCAGATGAAAAGAATGTTGCCACACTTGGTCGCCGGACATGTGTTCATTGCAAAGCAGTGCGTGGTAAAACGCAATTAACACCATGGAAATGCCAGGCATGTGATGTTCACTTGTGTCTTCAGTTGAAAATGAACTATTTTCAAGAGTGGCTTAAAGATGTGTGACTGTGTTACTCTTAATTTATTATTATTTTTTTAAATATTAAAAATAGGAATGTGTCCAAACTTTTCACCTGTACTATGTTTATGTATGTAGCACTCTGGTCTTGTGAGGCACAATATTTAGTTCCTCCACATGGAGGAATTACAATAAAACAGAAAACATAACCTTTGAATCTCCTCTCATTCTTAGTTCAGGCTGCCTCACAGCAGCTTGATGGGCCTTTAGCCGCTGGGGGAGTGTCTTTTGTCTCCCCTGGTGTAAATCTCACTTAATATTCATGGCCATTAACACTCCCACGCATACAGCAGTGCTGACACAAAAACTGACTTGCAATATTTAAATTGTTATATTGTGGTTTGTGAAAGTGTGGTCAGAATGGTTTTCACATCATTTTGTAGTAAAAGTTCTAGCCTACAAGAATGGTGAGTCAAAAGTCTTGTGAACAACTGTTCAGTATTTGTTAAATGTCCTTATTGCAGTGACAATTTTTTTCCTAAAACTAACTTACCACGCATAATATTTTTTTCTATAATATGCAAACGTACATCCATTTTGCTCATGTATTATTGTAGCAGTGTTTGTGCTGAATATAGCATAATTATATGTTGGCCAATGGTATGTTGTAAGTAGCTGAAATAAGCAAAAATGTCAGGGCATGTCAAAACTTCTCAAGGGCCCCAAAAACATCTCAGACCCCAGGGGGTTAATAAACAATGAAGCAGATCCAACCTTAAAACCAGAGGCAGCAGTTGTTGGACCACAACCTGTAAGTAGGCTAAGACTTAATCGTTTTAAATGTATTTGCATGTATAATTCCAGACGTAACGTTAGCCTGTGTTTTATTTATGTTTTATTTTTCAAAATGCCAGCGCTGGCTTTATAGCCACTATGTGCTACTAGTTATGCTAGTATTTTGTGTCTACGACAAATGGGTACAAACATTATGGACCTGAATTTTGTATAAGTACTAATGTTTTAAATGTATTTTTCATGTATATATGCTTTATGACGTTATTTTCGATTTGATCAAGAACGTAAACTTGCCAACGCTGTTTGTGCTTAACATTAGTAGCCAGTCAGTTGCTATCGTTGCCAGTCAGATGCTATTGTGTAAAACAAACGTGTATATGGTTAAAAAATATGGCAAATTATCATTCAGAAACGTTTAGTAAGAGCCGTGTGTGGTGTGGTTCTGTTTGAATCGCGTCATTGCGGCTTTCTCGGTCTGATTCTGCCTCAAACTGCTACTGCAGTTCGACACCATTATTTACATCTGGACCGGAGATGGCGTTTCCCAGTAAGGTAATAGGCGTTAACCTTCCGGACAATGTGAGCGACAGTTTAGCCAATCACAACACACCCGCCCAAACTAACCAATCTGAGCCCACGACGTGTTTCTGAGGGAGTGTTTTCATAGAATCAGGAAGTAAACCGCTCGTTCAGGGGACAGAGGAGAGCGCGGCTTACAATAAAGGTGAAGTTTATGAAAAATAAGACTTAAAAAAAGAAAAAACACGAATACATGTTATATTGCACCCCATAAACACAATCATGCAAAGAAAAAAAGCAATGAACCACACCTTTAAGTATTTCATTTTACTCTATGTGCCTATTGGGGTGGGCTGGGATGGCAGGGGTTGGTGGCAATGTGAGTATCTGGATATTTTCCGCGTGGCTTGAGCTTCGATTACCTCTCTCTTTTTTGACCATACATGTGTTTGCATCCCTGTTTACTATATATTTTTAGGTCGATGGCTACCTCCATGAGAAATATGCCAGATCACACAAAAGCTAAGCTAAAATCAGATAAGATCCATGAGCTAGTCCATATGTCAGAAATGGAGTCAGTGTACAAATCTAGTGGATCCTCTTCAGCCAGTGATATTGAGTACACATATTTATAGTCTGTCACATACTGTCAGAACTTAACTTTAAAATGTGCAGATAATATGACTTTAAATGTTGTGACTGTAGCCTATAAGGAAAAAATGAGACATTTATGTGGTAAACTTTTTTAGTCATTCTTGTCAAATAATTTTATGGTGTTGAGTACATTGTGTTTTTAAATTACTCCACAAATATCATGAACAAAACACAATGATATAGTTGTGTTACTGCTCAATGCAGTTCAGTTCTCTATTGAGCCACTCCAAAGCAAGCACTCTGCTGTCACGGGACCACTCCAGTAGTGGACATAACAACCTTTCCTTTGATAGATGATTTACACAAAGCTGTAGATTCTGTACAGCTCCACGGCTACTGTATTCTGCCAAACACTCTGGTGCTTGGTGTTGATTTGATGGGTCTGTGGTTTTAAATATGTAGTTATGCAGAGCTTTCTCCACGTTGCTGCAGCTTGATCCTCCTTTGGTACACCTCCCACCCACTTGGCTGCAAGGATCCCAAATGAGTTCTCCACCACCGTCCTGGCCCTTGATAGCCTATAATTATAAAATCGTCTAGCCACATCTATGTCCTTTCCAGGGAAGGGGCGCATTACATTCTGTGACAGTGGGAAGGCCTCTGTCAGGTATTGGTTGTGAGCATCCAGGTTGTGGTCTTGGTCGAGGGATTGCCAAATTGTCACTTTTTATTGCTTTCCTTAAAGTACTCTGAGCAAAGATGCCACCAACATCTATTATAGTAAAGCAATACCTGTGGTCAACCAGGGCCATCAAAACAATAGAGAAACCACCTTTGTAATTATAAAGGGTGGACCCAGAGTTTGATAGCGCCTGGATGATCACATGCGTTCCATCCAGACCTGCAAAGCGGTTTGAGAACTGCCATCTCTCCTGAAATCCATCTGCAATTTTTGTCCAAGCATCTTCATTTGGTATGGGCATGTACTAGAGTCCTTCACGGGTCCAAAAATTCATGCCCGAACCGAAAGAGACCTGTAATATGCTACACCAAACCAACCCGGACCTGTCGTTCATTTCAAAAGTTGGACCCGGACCCATGCAGACCCGAGAAATATCATAAATGTACTGCCCGGACCCGACCTGGACCCGTCTATTATATGAATACTGGACCCGATCCCAGCAGGAAGACACAAACCCGACTGTCACATATTATTTCACACGAAAAATAAAACTTTTTGTCTTACCTAATTTTAGTAGTCGTCATGGGCGAGGATGGCCCCTTTTTAGGGGTGCTTCAGCACCCCCAGAAAGGAGCTCAGCACCCCTAAAACTTGGTGCAAGAAATGTTATTCTAAAAATTTTGTTCGTCTTTGACAAGGTTAAATAATGTCCAAAACATATTCCGTAGTTTGTGGTTTAAAATGAAATTCAAATGAAAATATTTATCTTCTCCAAAAGTTACTTCTTTGGACCTGCACTGCTTAGCACGGCCGTCATCCAGCGCGAAACACACGCAGAGTTATGAGAACCCGGGCCGTTAGGTAGTTTTGTGAATCAACTAAGATGCACTTTCTCACACTTCTTTTCTTTCTTCTTTCATTTCAGATCGGTGAGAACTGGAGTCAGTATCCTGAATCACCATGGCATACCTATAATAAGTGTTGATTTTCGGACTGTTTCCAGCGGGTCGCTGCCGCTGTGGAGTAACGTTAGCGGAGTGGCAATCGGGAGAGTCAGGAGTTTCCCGGTGAGCCAGTATGTTTTGAGCCCGCGAGGGCCCGTCTGATAAAATGTATACATTGCAAGTTCGCCATGCGCCCAAGCGAGGGGAAGAAAAAAAGTTTTTTTTTTGCATTTTCGATAACGGAGCGAATATTTGCACTAAGTGCCTGTCTTCCTAGTAAATAGATGCACATCACGGAGTATCTACAGTGGCGTAAGTTGTAGGGCGTTCCATGAAGTGCTTGAAAGTAGCTTTTGATGCACTCGACCTGAGTTTGAATCTTTTGCCGAACTCTCTCTTCTCCCTTATCTCAACACATATGAGATGTAAAATGTATAACCTAACATAAAGGGGCTTAATTTTTATATTTTGACAACAAACTAAATAGGACAAAAGTATTTTAATTTTCCTATATTATAATGTAATGTTGACTAAAATATACTTTTGAAATATTCATTTTCATGTATATAGTACATTTATAGGCTAGGTGGATGTTACGTCATGGAATAATTATATAAATCATTACATTATTATAATAATTGTTTCACCACCATGAACACCACAAAACTCCTAATGCAGAACACCTTGGACCCCGCATTGTTGACCAGCCTTGGAGTGGGGTTGGCACCCTCCTGGTGGCTGCAGAACTCCTAGAGGACACTTTGATCCCCAGAAATGACATACCCAAACTGAAACAGATACAGTTCTACCAGAAAGACTCGGGAGAATAAATACTGTGACAATAAATACATTTATTGATAGCCAAGCAAGCAATTAAGTTCTTTGGCGTAGGCCCCGTCCATAGCTCGCAATCCGAGGGTCCGGACTCTGCATTTCCTGCCTGAAGACGAAGGCAGGGGCGAAGCCGACCCCCCCGGGAGGTATAGGAAGGGACCATCCTGGTGGTGGTTGGGAGGATTGAAAAGAAGGAACCATCTTGGAGGTGATAGGATGGGAGGGAAGGAAACATCTTGAAGGTGGTAGGATATGAGGAGGGAACCATTTTGGAGGTGGTGGGGAGGATGGAGGTCGATGAAAGCGTCAGCATCTGCGAACTCAAACATGTGTAAGTACCGGTCTTTTATACCGCAAGCATTAAACGCGATTGGATAGATGAGAAGGTAGTTAGTGACGCAACGATTGAGTCTTCCTGGCAGAACTTAACGCTAAAGCTTCCATTTCTACCAGAAAGACTCGGGAGAATAAATACTGTGACAATAAATACATTTATTGATAGCCCAGCAAGCAATTAAGTTCTTTGGCGTAGGCCCCGTCCATAGCTCGCAATCCGAGGGTCCGGACTCTGCATTTCCTGCCTGAAGACGAAGGCAGGGGCGAAGCCGACCCCCCCGGGAGGTATAGGAAGGGACCATCCTGGTGGTGGTTGGGAGGATTGAAAAGAAGGAACCATCTTGGAGGTGATAGGATGGGAGGGAAGGAAACATCTTGAAGGTGGTAGGATATGAGGAGGGAACCATTTTGGAGGTGGTGGGGAGGATGGAGGTCAATGAAAGCGTCAGCATCTGCGAACTCAAACATGTGTAAGTACCGGTCTTTTATACCGCAAGTATTAAACGCGATTGGATAGATGAGAAGGTAGTTAGTGACGCAACGATTGAGTCTTCCTGGCAGAACTTAACGCTAAAGCTTCCATTTCTACCAGAAAGACTCGGGAGAATAAATACTGTGACAATAAATACATTTATTGATAGCCCAGCAAGCAATTAAGTTCTTTGGCGTAGGCCCCGTCCATAGCTCGCAATCCGAGGGTCCGGACTCTGCATTTCCTGCCTGAAGACGAAGGCAGGGGCGAAGCCGACCCCCCCGGGAGGTATAGGAAGGGACCATCCTGGTGGTGGTTGGGAGGATTGAAAAGAAGGAACCATCTTGGAGGTGATAGGATGGGAGGGAAGGAAACATCTTGAAGGTGGTAGGATATGAGGAGGGAACCATTTTGGAGGTGGTGGGGAGGATGGAGGTCAATGAAAGCGTCAGCATCTGCGAACTCAAACATGTGTAAGTACCGGTCTTTTATACCGCAAGTATTAAACGCGATTGGATAGATGAGAAGGTAGTTAGTGACGCAACGATTGAGTCTTCCTGGCAGAACTTAACGCTAAAGCTTCCATTTCTACCAGAAAGACTCGGGAGAATAAATACTGTGACAATAAATACATTTATTGATAGCCCAGCAAGCAATTAAGTTCTTTGGCGTAGGCCCCGTCCATAGCTCGCAATCCGAGGGTCCGGACTCTGCATTTCCTGCCTGAAGACGAAGGCAGGGGCGAAGCCGACCCCCAAAAACAGGTGGAAGATAATTCCGCCAGGACGGGGCCCACCCCCAAAAGAACGGTAGAAAAAGTATACCCACCAGTAGTGTATCCTGTGGCGCCTAAAAATAGAAAGAAAAAGAAATAAATAATAGGCATAAACAAGAAATGTGAAAGCCTCGTAGCCAATAACTAATTATTAAAATGGCACTTCATAGTGACCTGAATGAACTAGGAAAAGAATGTGAAATATAGCTGCGAGCAGCGATTGCGGGCCCAAGCCGGTGGCACCGCCACCCCGGTGCCTTTAGTTACCTAAAGGCACCGGGATGGCGGTACCGCCGGCTTTGGCCCGCAATCGCTGCTCGCAGCTATATTTATATATATATATATATATATATATATATATATAAAGCCGGTGGCACCGCACCCTTGGTGCTTTTAGGGTTATTCTACATGACGTGCAAAAACGTAACCCCCGCTTTGACTGTCAAAAAGAAGTGTGCTGAAGAGCTTGCAGCAGTGAAGGCTCTGCAAAAGTGCGGATCGAGGGCACATTTTAACCACAAAGTATGCATGAGCAACCTTCTGAAAGGTCAGGTGTACATCAAGGTCTACATCTGTACTGTGTTTACATTATAGTATGTAGGGATGCGCCGATCCGATACTCAGGATCGTTATCAGCTCCGATACTGCCATCTTTGCCGGATCGGGTATATTTACACCACTTTAATCAAACCACTCTTCTTTAAAACATTACGATGTGATTTTTTCCACATGTATTTTGTTACTCTTATTGAGCTATTTTGTCCGCTTAAAAGATTCACTGCCAATCGTACGTGCTCACATCATTCTCTTTCTGTGAAAGCTGTATACTGCATTCACCAGTTTTCACTCTACAGCTATTGACCAGAGCACTGAAATTATTTCTCACTTAAACTACAATCAAATGGATTTTCCCACACATTTTGCATTAGTCCTCTGCATGGCATTTTATTATTTTCTGAGCAGCTTCAGAAGTGCATGCACACAGCCTAGAACACATGACACGCACACAGTCACGAGAGAGGCGCGATCGAACTCTGTGTGTGTTTGTGTGTGAACAATGGAAACTCCATTTTGTTCATAAAGGAAAATATTCAGACTAATGTCTTGTGGGAGCAACAGAATACATGTAACAGCATTATGTAATCAGGAAACAAAAATCCAGTAACTGTATATTATTACAGTGAGT
This sequence comes from Cyprinella venusta, assembly GCA_038021265.1. Taxonomy (NCBI): domain Eukaryota; kingdom Metazoa; phylum Chordata; class Actinopteri; order Cypriniformes; family Leuciscidae; genus Cyprinella; species Cyprinella venusta. The sequence continues at coordinate 746,265 of CM075863.1, forward strand.
TACATCAAAAAAAGTAATCAGATTGTAGTTACTTTTTGAAAAAGAATAAAGTACTTAAAGCCAATTAATATAAAGTGGGACCCTTTTTATGAAATAATTTGTAACTGTATCGGAATACATTTTTTAAAGTAACCCTCCCAAGCCTGGTCTTGTGTGGACGTCGTGAAATTAGAAAATAGAGATCGTTCATTTAGTTCTTTAGCCTATATACATGTTTTTATATCCACATATTTTGTTCTAATGTCACAAATAATAATCTTAGGGTTTACTATAGCCTACATTTCACTCAAATATTTTTGTACTTTCGAGCAATAAACTGAAAGTAATGTGAATATTGCCATTCAGGGCTGGACTGGGACAAAAAATCAGCCCTGGACACTTCATCCAGACCGGCCCACTATGCAAACACACACACACACGTGCATTAATCTATACGTGCATTAATATTCATGTAAAATTACTGATTAGATTTTATTTACTATCAAAACCAAGAAAAAACTATTAAAATAATAAACAAAGGGAATGGAAATGATTTTATAAGGCTTTATTGTAAATAACTGGTCTGAATTTATGTGCCACTTAATATTTTAATAGAATATTCTTAGGCTATACTACATATATTTCATGAAGTGCAACATCACGGTGAGGACCTACAGAAATATATATTCTGTAGCTCCTGGCAGTGATGTTTCACCTCATGAAATATAGTTTATATAATATAGCATTAGAATATTCTGTTACAATATTATGTTCACATTTATGACACAGACAGTAGATAATATTATGTTCACATTTATGACACAGACAGTATAGGCTTCTGCCAGGCACTTTCAGGGAGACAAATTGAAAAAATATGTATTTATGTGCATATTTATATGCAAAATACTCCTTTTTTTCACATCAACTATGTGCTATGGTCATTAAATGGCTATCCTTTTCACTTAAGTCCAGCAAATAATTCATTTATTTTAACACATTTGGTGGCATCTGCCTCAAGTTATTGTCGTTGTTATGAAATACAGTCGTATGTTTGCATAGAATTCATTTTGAACACTATAATATTACATGCTTTCAAAATCTGAGGTAAATTATCCGTTATGGCTTGTGGCACAGAGACCTATTTTTAACTAAAAATAAATAATGTGTACTCATAACCAGTGTAATTTCTTCATTCTGTCAGCCGCGACATCGCAGAAATAGGAACCGTTTCTAAATTAGAAACTTCGCATGTCGCCGTCGCGTCTGGTTAGGACAAAAACTCTGATTTACATGGAAAAGATACCTTTTATCGCGTGTCGCGGCGTCGTGTGTAGTTAGGACATATTGTACTGTAACGGTAGTCGATACGCGTTCTTCTGATCATTAAAAAGAATGAGGTTATATTGACAGATGAATAGGCTACGCTCAGTTTATCAAATACGCTCAGTTTATTAAATGTCTCTTGCAAACTATGAAGAGACAATGATGAATCAATACACACTGACATGGCGATGCTGGACTGATTCTTTATTTACACCATCATACAGTAATTTTGTCGGTTGTTTATTACAGATATTAGCATGCATTTTATTGATCATCAGCTAATTTCATCAATAGACATCAATAAGAGAGAGTGGCAACAGCCCTTGTAAGAGTCAAGAGATCATTTCTTTCTTTACTTGAAGATGATTGTGTAGATGATTAAGCGTCTCTGACTTACTTTCACTTTTATTTGCGATGTTTGCACGTTGGTTTGACGCTCAGCTGCTGCTCATCTGCGGCGGTGATGCGTGTCGCAGTAGCGCTGTCATGTCTGACTATAACAGCCTGTAAACGCTCTCACTCGTTTATTTTTTAGCATTTTTGGGAGGAGTAAAATATACATGTGTGATATCAACAACCAGATTGCGTTTACACGTAAAGATCCGAACACAATGCGAGCCAGACTACCTCCAGATGGTCAGGCAAATCGATCACAATCCGATCACAACGTAATACCTTGCATTGATATTTCTTTTTTATTATCCGGATAACTTATCTGGATACAGATCGCATTTTAATACCAGGTGTAGGGGTCTCAGAGACGAGACCGGCGAGAAACTTCACGAGACCAGCGGAATGCCTCCACAGGGCGGGGAGATACTATACTGCCTATGGGAGCGGCCGCTTCTCCGCTCTTGATTCCGATTGGCCAGTGTCAGACAGTCAGACCTGTCAGTCTCGCAGCTGGACCAAGTTTATGGACCAAGTTAATTTAATTAATAAACTAATTATATAAAACTATTGTCAATGCACTACAATTTAACTGGTTATATTATGCCTTCACTTATAAAAATTAAAATAAAAACTTATTTAAAACATACCAGGCTTAAGAAATGTATTAAGAAATTACACAGCAGAAAAAAACACACAGCACTGAAATGGTTAAGTTAAGCCCCTCCCCCTACTAACACACACACAGAGAGAGACAGAGATGTAGGCTCAAAGGGAGCATGACCAGATTCAAACAAACATATCTTACTTTCTGTGGGTCCTAGTTAAAGAGTGTCAATTAGAAAGTTGTCCGGCTCGAGGAGTACAATATACATACTGATTTTTGTAACTGTAGATAAAACTAACAACCCAACTTTTGTCAAAAGGTGGCGCTACTGAGCCCTCACCACGCCCGTTTCTGAAACTTTGCACATGTCTACTGGCTAATAAATGTGATGTGTCTGAGGAGTTTCATGCAATTTGAAGCATGCTAAGGGTCTCAAAAGCATCCTAAAAGAATGGTAAAGTTTGATGCGTCACCATGGCAACAGTTTCAAACATATTAAGAATCCATTCACAGGTCTACATCTGCCGTATGTTTACATTATACAGATGAAGTTTGAAGCAAATCGGGTTAAAATAAGAGGGTGATTTCAAAGCATTTTGAAAGTGACACACTTCCTGCTGCCAGTTGGTGGCGCTATAACTTTGACACACAATAGTCACATCCATGTGATCGTCCTCTTACGGCGAACACACTCCTGAAGTTTCATCAAGATCGGTTAATGTATGCTGAAGTTAGGACACACTTCCTGTTTCACGTTTCTCACCATAATTTTGTTTCCTCGCCACAGCCAAACCGTTCGAGATATCAAAAATCCCCTCGCAATTTTTGATCGTCTATGTCTTGACTTCAGGCTGACCGAGTTTCGTTCCATGCGGATGAATGCTCTAGGAGGAGTACATTAAATTCCATTGCAAGCGTTTTAAAAACAACCGTAAATATCTGACTTCCTGTTGGGCTGGGGTAAAAAGTAAAAGTGCGATGAATATATGAAACGATGAGATTGACATGTGTACCGAGTTTCATATTATTACATGCAAGCGTGTTTGATTTATGGACAAAGTGTTCAGACCCTGTTCCAGGGGGCGCTGACGAGCCGCCCTGCCACGCCCGGGTACCAGCTTCTGCCCGGCTCTGATGGCCGCGGGTTCTGACCTGTGTGCAAAGTTTCAAGAGTTTTTGAGCATGTTAAGGGCCCCAAAAGTGCCCGGATAGTCGTTAGAAAAAAAAAATAAATATAGCTGCGAGCAGCGATTGCGGGCCCAAGCCGGTGGCACCGCAACCCCGGTGCCTTTAGTTACCTAAAGGCACCGGGATGGCGGTACCGCCGGCTTTGGCCCGCAATCGCTGCTCGCAGCTATATTTATATATATATATATATATATATATATATATATATATATATATATATATATTTAGCCGGTGGCACCGCCACCTTGGTGCTTTTAGGGTTATTCTACATGACGTGCAAAAACATAACCCCGCTTTGACTGTCAAAAAGAAGTGTGCTGAAGAGCTTGTTTATGTGTCACTTAATATTCTAATAGAATATTCTTAGGCTATACTACATATATTTCATGAAGTGCAACATCACGGTGAGGACCTACAGAAATATATATTCTGTAGCTCCTGGCAGTGATGTTTCACCTCATGAAATATAGTTTATATAATATAGCATAAGAATATTCTGTTACAATATTATGTTCACATTTATGACACAGACAGTAGATAATATTATGTTCACATTTATGACACAGACAGTATAGGCTTCTGCCAGGCACTTTCAGGGATACAAATTGAAAAAATATGTATTTATGTGCATATTTATATGCAAAATACTCATTTTTTCACATCAACTATGTGCTATGGTCATTAAATGGCTATCCTTTTCACTTAAGTCCAGCAAATAATACATTTATTTTAACACATTTGGTGGCATCTGCCTCAAGTTATCGTTGTTATGAAATACAGTCGTATGTTTGCATAGAATTCATTTTGAACACTATAATATTACATGCTTTCAAAATCTGAGGTAAATTATCCGTTATGGCTTGTGGCACAGTGACCTATTTTTAACTAAAAATAAATAATGTGTACTCATAACCAGTGTAATTTCTTCATTCTGTCAGCCGCGACGTCGCAGAAATAGGAACGTTTCTAAATTAGAAACTTCGCATGTCGCCGTCGCGTCTGGTTAGGACAAAAACTCTGATTTACATGGAAAAGATACCTTTTATCGCGTGTCGTGGCGTCGTGTGTAGTTAGGACATGGTGTAAGCGGCCGCTTCTCAAGTATAGAATCTGAACTTGATTCCGATTGGCCAGTGTCAGACAGTCAGACCTGTCAGTCTCTTAGCTCGCGTCAGCTTCATGCGGCTTCATGAGAGAGACGCATAAGTCCGGAATTGGACAATTTATCAATATACTTACGATAGAATATATTTACAATTAATAATGATTTAAAAACAAAATACATAACGCGCCGGGCCGCCGGCCCAACCAGACCGCGGCCCACCGGGAATCTCCCGGTAGTCCCGATGGCCAGTACATGCCTGATTTAGTATCTTTAATATATCGTCGCTGCCCGATGAAACTCACGTATGTCCAAAACGGTTACTTTTCAGGAAGTGGAAAAAAACATGTTATTTCAAAAGCAGCTGAACGTAGCATTCTCATGCTTGGCACAACATCTTTAAATGTAACCATATTCTTGCCAGTGTCATGATATAATCCATATTTGACCCAAAATCGAGTTTAAATGGACATACATGCATATTGTACTGTAAAGGTGGTCGATACGCGTTCTTCCGATCATTAAAAAGAATGAGGTTAGCCTATATATATTGATAGATGAATAGGCTACGCTCAGTTTATCAAATACGCTCAGTTTATTAAATGTCTCTTGCAAACTATGAAGAGACAACCCAGCAAGCAATAGCCCTCATTTCACCGTCTAGGTTAAAGAGACCCGATATAGTCCGGCTATGTGTAACCCACTTCTAGCCAAAATAACATTGAATCATGGCTAAATGTATTTTTTCCAAAATAACTTGCAAAATGTATTATATTCCATCATGTAAGCAAAGTCAACTGTGATTACAAGGTGTTTGGTTTGATTTCTTTGACATTTTCTATGTGTAGGCTGTGTGAAGACGCGATCTAGCTCGTATAGTCTGTCCGGCTATTTATAGCCCACTTCTAGTCGAAACTGATTAATTGTCGTTTTAATGAATTGTTGGGCAGGCAACGCATGAGATAGTTGATATCCCATCATGTTCGCATTGGTAAACATATCTACAAGGTGCCAGTGTCATATCATGACATGGTCAATTTGTAGTCACGATCCTCTGAATTGGATGGGCTATGTGCAGTCTGCTTTTAGCCCACTGGCGAAATCGAGGCAATCAGTGGTCTACGTTTAACGGCTTGGCTATAGCCCTGATTTAGACCAGCGATTAGTAGGCTATTGCCAAAATAAATCTTAAAATTGTTTTCTTGTTTTTCACCCACGCAGCTTCATGTTTGCTGTCACAGTCACACATTAATTAAAAATCTACGGTTTTATTTGACTGTTTTTCATTTTAAATTAAATAAAAATGCAATTACATTTCTCAACCGCTAGATGGCAACAGCCCTACTGAGACATGACTGCTGACAACGCGAGTCTTGATAGCACAGATCACCGGTCACGCGATCGACCATTCTCAAATATTTTAAACGAGGCAGAGCATTGCATTCAGCTGACGGTCGACGACAACAGGTAAAATACATTCCCACTTTTGTCTTTTAAGCATCTGTGTTTTCATTTTGACGTGTTAATTTTTTAGATAAATTATTTGTTATCATGTGTTGTTGGAATCGTGACATTTTAGCGGGTGTGTCATGGTACATGCACGTGTAGGCCTAACGTTACTGAATCCAAAGCTGTAAACATGAAACACATGCAATCTATTATAAAGTGTTATGAAAGCCACAATTATATTTGGCTCTTTTCTTTAGATCATTGTGATATAAAAATAGCATTTCCTCACTAAATCTCTTGTCTTTAACAAAGTCCATCATTGATATAAATTATAAAATTGAATTTGTCTGAACATTGGCTTGTTGGAGAGCATAAGCTAATAGAGTAGAATAATGTTTGTTATTGTACAAGCAAAGTAAGATGAAGTTTCATTCAAAATGCCTTCATTAATTCAAGTTTGAAACTTTCAAATTAATTTTATAATACAGCATAAAAATACAAATGATTGGCTATATAAAATAAGCAAATCTAAAAAGTATCCGCCAGTATATCAATAATGCAAATAGCTCCGATGTGCATTAAAACCTAAACAGAACACAAGAACACACACACACACACAAAACGTACATGTACTTTCAACAATGCTTTTCTTGTGCTAATTATTTTATTCTTATTTGGCAGATGCTGTGATGACCAACTTCCCAGCAGCAACAGAGTTTTCTATTTTATTATCTTAAGTTGTTCATGTTAAAATAATTTTATATTTTTAATTTTAATATTGGTGTGGTAATTTTTATGTTTTGAAGTTACGTAATGTTGTTCTTTTGCTAAATAAAGCCTTTTATATATGTTTTTTTTTTGGAATGGCTTGTTATTTATGTGAACCTGTTATATTTGAGTGAAAAGAATCTTTTAACCATTTTGTTGTCTATTGCATGTATATGTAGTCGTTTAATAGTTGTCTAATTGATGACTAGTCTATTCTTGGGCTACATTTAGACGTCTATTAGATTTTCACTGACAGCCCAAATTTAGCCTTGTTTTAGCCTAGACCCATATGCACTGCCTATTAGACGTATAAATGTAGTCGTTCAATAGCCGTCTAATTGTTGACTATAGTCTATTCTTGGGCTATGGTTAGACGTCTATTAGATTTTCACTGACAGCCCAAATTTAGCCTTGATTTAGCCTAGACGTCTGGGCTATGTTTTGACGGCTATTAGACGTCTTTTGGACGTAAAATTGCTTGCTGGGAATGATGAATCAATACACACTGACATGGCGATGCTGGACTGATTCTTTATTTACACCATCAGTAATTTTGTCGGTTGTTTTTTACAGATATTAGCATGCATTTTATTGATAATCAGCTAATTTCATCAATAGATATCAATAAGAGAGAGTGGCAACAGCCCTGGTAAGAGTCAAGAGATCATTTCTTTCTTTACTTGAAGATGAATGTGTAGATGATTAAGCGTCTCTGACTTACTTTCACTTTTATTTGCGATGTTTGCACGTTGGTTTGTCGCTCAGCTGCTGCTCATCTGCGGCGGTGATGCGTGTCGCAGCGCCGTCATTTCTGACTATAACATAGCCTGTAAACGCTCTCACTCGTTTATGTTTTAGCATTTTTGGGAGGAGTAAAATATACATGTGTGATATCAACAACCAGATTGCGTTTACACGTAAAGATCCGAACACAATGCGAGCCAGACTACCTCCAGATGGTCAGGCATATCGATCACAATCCGATCACAACGTAATACCTTGCATTAACATTTCTTTTTTATTATCCGGATAACTTATCTGGATACAGATCGCATTTTAATACCAGGTGTAGGGGTCTCAGAGACTAGACCGGCGAGAAACTTCACGAGACCAGCGGAAAGCCTCCACAGGGCGGGGAGATACTATACTGCCTATGGGAGCGGCCGCTTCTCCGCTCTTGATTCCGATTGGCCAGTGTCAGACAGTCAGACCTGTCAGTCTCTCAGCTCGCGTCCGCTTCATGCGGCTTCATGAGAGAGACGCAGAAGTCCGGAATTGGATGATTTAACAAATACTTACGATAGAATATATTTACAATTAATAATGATTTAAAAACAAAATACATAACGCGCCGGGCCGCCGGCCAAACCAGACCGCGGCCCACCGGGAATCTCCCGGTAGTCCCGATGGCCAGTACATATGCCTGATTTAGTATCTTTAATATATTTTCATAATTTTGAAGAAGTTTGGTGTGGGAATAATTAAAAATTACTTAAGAGGGGGGAAATAAAAATGTAAAGGCTGGTTTTGCAAAACATTCACATACAGTACAGACCGAAACAACCGACATCCTGTTGGGCTGGCTTAAAGTTGTTTGGGCTAATGAGATCTATAAGTGTACCGAGTTTAATATTATTATATGCAAGTGTGTTTGATTTATGGACCCAATTTTCAGATCAAGTTTATGGACCAAGTTAATTTAATTAATAAACTAATTATATAAAACTATTGTCAATGCACTACAATTTAACGGGTTATATTATGCCTTCACTTATAAAAATTAAAATAAAAACTTATTTAAAACATACCAGGCTTAAGAAATGTATTAAGAAATTACACAGCAGAAAAAACACACAGCAGTGAAATGGTTAAGCCCCTCCCCTACTAACACACACACAGACAGAGACAGAGACAGAGATGTAGGTTCAAAGGGAGCATGACCAGATTCAAACAAACATATCTTACTTTCTGTGGGTCCTAGGTAATGAGTGTCAATTAGAAAGTTGTCCGGCTTGAGGAGTACAATATACATACCGATTTTTGTAACTGTAGATAAAACTAACAACCCAACTTTTGTCAAAAGGTGGCGCTACTGAGCCCTCACCACGCCCGTTTCTGAAACTTTGCACATGTCTACTGGCTAATAAATGTAATGTGTCTGAGGAGTTTCATGCAATTTGAAGCATGCTAAGGGTCTCAAAAGCATCCTAAAAGAATGGTAAAGTTTGATGCGTCGCCACGGCAACAGTTTCAAAGACATCAATAATCCATTCACAGGTCTACATCTGCCGTATGTTTACATTATACAGATGAAGTTTGAAGCAAATCGGGTTAAAATAAGAGGGTGATTTCAAAGCATTTTGAAAGTGACACACTTCCTGCTGCCAGTTGGTGGCGCTATAACTTTGACACACAATAGTCACATCCATGTGATCGTCCTCTTACAGCGAACACACTCCTGAAGTTTCATCAAGATCGGTTGATGTATGCTGAAGTTAGGACACACTTCCTGTTTCACGTTTCTCACCATAATTTTGTTTCCTCGCCACAGCCAAACCGTTCGAGATATCAAAAATCCCCTCGCAATTTTTGATCCTCTATGTCTTGACTTCAGGCTGACCGAGTTTCGTTCCATGCGGATGAATGCTCTAGGAGGAGTACATTAAATTCCATTGCAAGCGTTTTAAAAACAACCGTAAATATCTGACTTCCTGTTGGGCTGGGGTAAAAAGTAAAAGCGCGATGTATATATGAAACGATGAGATCGACATGTGTACCGAGTTTCATATTATTACATGCAAGCGTGTTTGATTTATGGACAAAGTGTTCAGACCCTGTTCCAGGGGGCGCTGACGAGCCGCCCTGCCGCGCCCGTGTACCAGCTTCAGCCCGGCTCTGATGGCCGCGGGTTCTGACCCGTGTGCAAAGTTTCAAGAGTTTTTGAGCATGTTAAGGACCCCAAAAGTGCCCGGATAGTCGTTAGAAAAAAAAAAAAAAAAAAAAAAAAAAAAAAAAAAAAAATAATAATAATCCTAAGGAAAACAATAGGGCCTTCGCCCTTTCAGGGCTTGGGCCCTAATAATCCTAAGGAAAACAATAGGGCCTTCGCCCTTTCAGGGCTTGGGCCCTAATAAAGCATTTATTCTGCTGCTGAATATACATTAGTATTTTTCCAAGCTGACGCTCTCGTCTGGAGCAACTATGTTTTGAGACAGACTTACGACTATCGAAGTCAGATACTTGTAAATGAGTTGGAGAGAATCAAGTGTTGAGGAATAGTGACTTAAACTGTAAGGGAGCTAACTTAAGCATAAGACAGATTATTGGAACACAAGTCGTTATAGGACTACTGAGAAAATACCGCCTTAGCTATACATAACCGGCCATATGGGAAGAGCCGTAACGGACAACACAGAGACATGCATCGATGTACCACTTAGAGCCAGGCCACTTGGCCACACAGACACGGCCGCAATGGACCACACAGAACAGAGCCGTATTGGCCAGGCCTCATTGAACCACGAAGAACAGGCCACCTAGGGCCATACACAGAGCAGGCCTCCTTAGACCGCAAACCGGCCACATTGACCACATGGCCATGATAGACCACAGAGACAAGGCCGCCCGGCCACATGGCCTTGCTAGACCACAGAGACGAGGCCGCGATGAGCCACAACGGCCTCTAATGCCGCACATAGAACGAGGTAGACTGGACAAGGCCGCAAGGCCACACATAACGTTTTTTTTTTTTAACAAGGCAGCAATGCCCCGAGGCCGTTTGCCACGCAGACAACGGCCGCTTGACCACATAAAACCGCGCCCCTAAGGACCACTGGCCACTGGCCTTTTTTACATATAGGTCAAGGCAACTTGTACCACAAGGCCACTAAAGACCACACAGAACAAGCCACTCAGACAACGGCCACTAGGCCACATTAAACCGTGCCCACTAGGGGCCACTGACCACTGGCCTTTTTTACATATAGGACCAGGCAACTTGTGCCACAAGGCCTTTAGACCCACACAGAGACGAGGCCCACTGGCCACAAGGCTGCTAAAGCCACATATAAACAGAACCACTCATAGACAAGGCCTTAGGCCACATAGAACCAATGCCATAACTGGCCACAAGACCACGGGACAAGGCCACATTAGGCTACACGGTCACAGTAGACCACATTGAACATAGAATGAGGCCGTGAGAGCCTTAATATCGTAAACCCACACTGAGACGATGTTAGACAGGGACACTGGCCGCTAGGCCACATAGAACCAAGACCATAAGGGCCACGAGACCATTAAGGCCACACATAGGACAAGGCAACATAGCCACGAGGCCTTGCGACCCACACAGAGACGAGGCCCGCAGGGCCACAGGCTGCTAATGCCACACGGATACAAGGCCAACGAGACACAGCCACTAGGCCACACAGAACCATGCCATAACAGGCCACAAGACCACGGGACAAGGCCACATTAGGCTACACGGTCACAGTAGACCACACAGAACATATATATATATATATATATATATATATATATATATATATATATATATATATACATATACATATATATTTTTTTTAATCGCATAAGACGAGATCACAAACGGCTACAAAGCCACATAAAGACAAGGCCACATTAAGACAAGGCCACTAGGCCACAGATAGACAATGACTTATGACCTTGAATACAGCTGATTAAAAAGACTGATATGAGATCAGAATATGATTGCACCACCACCAGTAGTTGCGAAGGTTATTTACCTGAATCGTTTAGTGAAGCGCTTGCTGAGCTCCGATGATGATTTTTGGATCCGGTCTAATGTATGACTCAAATGCAGAGGAAGACCATCTGCCCAGGACTTTGATGGCTGCAGTAGAAATGCCACGTTCGGCTGCTGTCGTAGCAGCCCCAATCCTGAAGGAATGGCCAGTGTATAGGGAAGTAGATAGATTGCAGCTTAATAGAACAGAAACCAGATGAGACCTGAACCAGGCTTTAGAAAGAGGTGCGCCATTAGGAAGGATAAAAAGAGGGAGTGATCTGAGGATCTAGGACGCATTTTTAGAAATTTGAGCATAGATGAGAAGGGACAGAAATTATTGGGTATTTTAGATATGGTTAAAGTGACACCAGAACCTTGAGGATCGTTCTTAGAGTGCTTGATAAAGAGGGTGAAAAATTGTGGTGAAAAGTGTAAATCGGAGAAGGAAAGATCACGCGCAGGGTCGAATTGATTGGTTGGTGAAGTGAATTCCCCTGGGCGCGTAAAACCATAAAAAGCGATTAAAAACACGGCTTCTAACATGACGTTAATGTATGTGGAAAAGAGCCCATTACGAAGAGAAATTATTAATCTTTGTATCAAAGGCAAAGTAAGAGGTAACTGTTTATCTGGAATTTGGCTAGAAGACTTACTCATGCCTTTGAGCAATAAGCGAATAGGAGAAGCAGTGAAAAGACTTGGAAAATCAGGATTGAAGTATTTTGCGTAAAATTGAACGCCTGCAAGTAATCTACGGATGGATGAAATTTTTAAATTGCAATTTTCAAATTTGAAAACAAGAAAGGAGCAGACGGTGGTAATCAAGATGGGAAAAAGAGGAATCTGAAAGGAAAAACAAAACATTAAAAAAGAAGACCAAGCAGAAGTGTAAGCTTTGAAAGTGGAGGGGGCTATTCCTTTAGACATATAGCGTCTAGCTGAATTAAGCAAATCCTCTAATTTAACATTGTTGCTGATAATGGAGGGCAGGGGGTTGGATCCGTATCGGCTGAGGGGCAAAGCCGTCTGAAAGTCTGGAAACGAAAGCGAGAGAGGGCGTCAGCAATGACATTGGAATGCCCGGGTATGTGAGCAGCCTTTATAATGAAGTTGTACGTCACTGATTGCCAGATTAAGCGTCTCACGAAAGGCATGATCGAGAGGCAAGAAGATCTACCTTTATTAATGATGGCAACGGTGGCTTCATTATCACAAAACATTGTGATCCGTTTCCTCGGCCACGCGGAGCCCCAAATTATGCTAGCCACTACTAAAGGATAGATTTCGTAAAGCGCGGAGAAAACGTGACCTGATTCTGGAGTAACCTTAGGAAAATCGATTGGCCATTCCTCCGCAAACCACTGCCCTTGAAAGAAACCCCCGAAACCGATTGAGGGAGCGGGGAATAAAGAAAGTTCTGCGGATGATTCGAAAGCGTCATTGTAGAAAAAGGAAATGCCGTTCCAATCATTTAACAAGCGAGTCCAGAATTTAATGTCAGACAAGCATCCTTCGTCCAAATGAAGCGAATCGCTTAATTCTTGCACGGAGTTAGCCAACGTGAGCAGCTGAGATATAAAAGCCCTTCCTTGTGGAATGATACTCATGGCAAAATTTAGGTGACCGAGCAAAGAAAGCATATCACGTTTCGAAACGACGCGTAGGGAAGAAAAGGATTCCAGAAATTGTCTGATCCTTAAAAGTTTTTCGTGAGGGAGAGAAGCTTGCATTTTGACGGTATCGAGAGATATGCCTAGAAATTCTAACGAAGTTGAGGGTCCTAGCGTCTTTTCAGCAGAGAGGGGAACGCCAACGTTGCTAAAAACTTGTTTAAGTATGTCGAGAACGGAAGATTAAGAAGGAAAATCGATCAATAAAAAATCGTCAAGTAAGTGCAACACGAAGGGAAGCTTACAGACATTCAGAAGAATCCAACACAGAGCTTCGGAGAGACTGTTAAAAATATGAGGACTACTTCTACATCCGAATGTGAGCCTTACAGCGAAGTAAAATTTTGAATCCCATTTGACTCCAAAAAGAGGCCAATCGGAGGGATGAATTGGCATAGTTTTGAAAGCGTCTGTTATGTCGGCTTTAGCTAACCAAGCGCCTTGACCAGCTAATTTGATTAACTGAATGGCATTGTCGACCGAAGCATAATGAAGGGAAAAGGAATACATTCGTTAACGCTTGTTATCCTATTGGAATGAGGGGAAGACATGTCAAAAATGAGCCGTTTTTTCCCCGAATATTTACGTGTTGCGACGCCGATGGAATTAACACGGAAGGGAGAGAACCCCCACCCGAAACCCTTGGGACAAACCGGTGATTAGATAATCTACAAAAGACGGATCAGGGTGAGAAAAAAGGTAGCTTGAAAGATTAGATATATTAATGGGAGTAGATGGGTGACTATTCAGAATTTTTTCTGAATTTGGGCTTTCCCCCGGTTGGGTGGTTTGTACCGGCGTGGACAAACAGATTTCGGGTGCAGATCCTTGCAGAGACTACAAACATGAGCAAATTTACAATTAGAATAAGAACAGACAGATTCATTGAATGAGGCACAAATAGGAACACCGTTAAATTCCGCAACGCGGCGACCTCTGTAGTTTGAAGGAAGTCTTACGTTTTCAGCACCACGGCCAGCGAACGAGACTTGACTTGCGAAAGCTTTAGGGCAAAACGAAGCCGTGTGTCCGTGAGCGCTGCAAATGGCACAAGCCAGGCTTTTTTGGCCTCCGAAATGACGAACGAGTAGTTCCGTGTCTGTAATTGCCCAGTCTAATCTTGAATTATAGATATTGATGAAGGAAGCAGCTTTAGCAGAAAATGATTTGTGGTATTCGTAGAATAACGTGCCTCCATATCTTTGACTGAAGTCCGCCATCATAGCTAAATAAAGATCTAGCTCTTCTCTTCTCTCTGGATAGACTTGGCACAAAATGTCTCGGTAAATGCTAAAAGCAATAACAAATTCACCAAACGAGAGATTGCGTTGTAACCGAGGATCGGAGGTTTTAAGAAGGACTGCCACGTCACCACAGTCTACCATTTTCCTGTCTGCGGCAGGCGAGGGAAGCAATAACGTAGCCAAGTTAATGTCCTTACCTTGGATAATGTTTGATCTTAAATGAGAGGAGACAGTTGCTGCGGCAGGAGAAACAAAACGCCTACCGAAGGCTTCCGCTGGAGCTGCTGTGGAGAGATTGAAATTTGAAGTTGCCGGTGGAGCAGAAACCTCTTGAAATGGCGACTGAATCGCGAGGAGAGAAGCAGCCGGGTTTGCTGATGTTGAAGGCACGTCCGAGTGGTTTGATAATCCAAAAATAGGAAGATTCGATTGCGGAACTGCTGAGGAGTTTGAAGCTGGATCAGCGCGGATGTTTGGGTTGGCAATTGTATGTTCAAGGGATGACATTTTGGATTCCAGTCCTTTGACCGTCTTGGCAAGGCTTTCAACTGCAGATATGAGATGATAGTTCGTGTCTGTAGGAATGACGATCTGTGGGGAAGTTGACGCCTGAGCAGGTAACGATATCCTTTTGGCTGGTTGAGGTGAAGATGTCTTAGCAGTTCTTTTCCTGCCAGTTGGTTTTGGCTGAACAGCTGAGGTGGAAGCTTTTGGGGTCGAAGAAGGGGAGACTGGAGGTTTACCCAAAGTATTTTGGGCTAAAAGAAGCAATTCTTCCCTTGACAGATTTTGACTTATAGGTATGCCAGCCTCCTCGAAGGTTTTGATCAAGCTCTCGGAAGACCACTGTGCCCAAGGAGAAGCACGGCACTGAATACGAGAGCTGCGGCGTGCAGCTGGAGGAGACGGCGGGACGAAATCATCGTCGGAATCTGAGTAGTCGCAAACGAGATGCGAGTTCTGAGACATTTTTGGTCGGCAACTGACGTAAGCAATCAGATGAAAGCGTCAGCATCTGCGAACTCAAACATGTGTAAGTACCGGTCTTTTATACCGCAAGCATTAAACGCGATTGGATAGATGAGAAGGTAGTTAGTGACGCAACGATTGAGTCTTCCTGGCAGAACTTAACGCTAAAGCTTCCATTTCATGAACCCTTTGCACTAAAAGCACAAGTATGATCTCATTTGAAAGCTGACACCTGGTAGTTTATTGTAAATGTAGAATTAATTATTGTCATAATGAAAAACATTTTTTAAATGGCTTCAAAGTTTTGTAAAGAAATTATCAGAAATTTATTTTTATGAAACATCTTCATGAAAATAAATTTGAAGTTGGTCCTGTAGCAATCTAGAAATGCACTGCAGCTAAAGCCATATGTGTGACCATTTTATATTTAAAATCTGAAAATGAAGTCTCTGTATGTAGTTACATGTTTTTCAAGATCATGTCAATTTTATTTATTTTGATTAGACTCTAAAATGCAAACTGATGTTTAGTCATCTTCTAAGTCATCTATTTAGTCTATTGTCTTTGTTGTTTTGTGGTGCAAACGATCCAAGTCAGTCTCAGTCTCCCCATACACACATTCACATCTCTCCAGACTGGTTATGGCTATAAATATGCATTTTTATTGTCTGCATTATAGCTACTAACGACTGGCTATTCACAGGCTGTTCATAGGGTTTCAAACCCTAATTTCTTTTATCAAAGTGCTAGCTTCACATTTGAAACTATCAAATGCACTGAAAAATTTCAGTAAGCATTCCTATTTAGAAAAAAAATCATAAAAGAATAACTACTGTTGGCAGGTGCACCTGGGCGAGCTAGCATGTTAGCTTAGCACACCATCAATACACGACCATTCATGAGATTAAAACCACGTTTGTGCTTCAAACTTACTTTATAACATAAATCGATTGTTTTAAATAATCTTCTGTGATGTAATTTGGCTTCAGATAAAAATAAGACAGAAAATATATTTTTTATTGTATTGTGCACAATGAAAAAAATCTATATCGATTAGCATTACATTATAAATATAATCTATTTTTATGAAAACACCTGGCATGGCTTGAAGAACAAAGGTAACTCAAATATTGCAATCATGTTTATTGTTGTAACAAGACTCAAGGGTTCTGGTAAGGAAGAGGACAGGGTCGGCTTGTGGAGACAGTGGGTCTTTATTGGAACAACGGAAAATAAATCAAACAAAGTCACGCATACAGCGCTATAGACCCCTTCATTGTTTGTACACATCGGAATCCTCTGTTGGGTGCGCGCGCAGCATGGGGTCAGAAAAATGGCACGGCAAATAGACCGGCATGATATTGTGTCAAGTTATGCACTGTCTTTACCACCACAGGAACGGGAACGTTACCATAACAAACTTGTTTTAGTTAATGGCGATTGTCTCCCTGATCCCGAGCTCATAACAGAATGGGTAGACAACCAGATAAGTGGCCAGATATTCACTGGCCCGCCATATAACTTACAGCTATCTGGTGGACAAGCCGAGTGTTTACACACGTGAAAAACTCAAAGCCTACAAATCGCTGGAAGCGTATAATTACGTGCGGCTAATTAACGATTCCAACAGCTGGCTAGCGGAGCATGACATTAACAAACTATTAACCTGCATGGTTTAACGTTATAGTCTATTGTACAGAAAATTCATGCAGTCTTTTGTTTCGAGTTTAATCTAAATTTAATAGAAAGGGATGATGAAGGATGATTTTAACTTACCTGATATGAAGTGAGCGCAACAAACACGAGCCTCTTTGATCATCGCATTGTCCCAGTCTGCCCATGCATTCTAAAGCGCTTAACGTGAAAAACGCTTAACGTGGCTTACTGTACAAAGACAGTGATATTAAAATACCAAATTCGTTACACATCATATTAATAAACCATACTATGTATAAAAAATAAGATGAGTCCGGAAAATCAACGCAACGCGATTAATAACACGTTAAGCATTTTCTTCCCATAGAAAACCGTTATATGAGAAAACGCTTAACGTGGCTTACTGTACTAAGACAGTGATTTTAGAAGACCAAATTCGCTACACATCATATTAATAAACCATACTATGTATAAAAAAATAAGATGAGTCCAGATATCAACGCAACGCGATTAATAACACGTTAAACTATGGTTACAGCACGATGGAATGAACTTTTCTGACCCCGACATGCGCACTGCGCACCGCAAATTTTTCTGTGACGTCAACCGTGAAGGGGTCTATACTCAAACTCAGTCCACTCGTGTTTGCCAAACACTCAATATGCTCCTCAAGCTCTCTCTTTCTCTTTTTCTTTCCCTTTCTCTTTCTCTGCTTTCAGCTCCAGCGTTCTCTTCCCCTGATAATAATCACATGACCGCACACAGCTCTCCACTGGTCTCTCTCCCCTCATACTGTTTCCACTTCGAAGAGAAAGAGAAAACACAAAAGTGGCATTGTGATATCACTTTTTATTCTGCGTTTAGACGAGCGTTTTGGGTGTGAAATCCGCGTGCAGATGGTGACGCAAAAATCGATACACCCCTCGCTGCAGCCTGTAGCACGATGACGTAGCTGGATGGTCCAATACGTAATGGACGCTGTTACGCACATGCGCAGTTGGACGCTGTTACGCGCATGCGCGATGGTGTGTTTCGATGACGTCATATATGCATTCTCGCGCACCTCGCACCTGATGCGCAATACTAGAGAGTTGGTGAACAAAATCGGACGTGCATTGATCTTCTAAGAAAAAAACATGTAATTAACTAAATGATTGTATATCGGATTGTATATCAGTAGGTGTTTCATCTTTGGAATATATTATTTACTGTTTTGTTGTTTTAACATTTAAGTTATAGTCGTGTGTTATGCATCCAAAGCGAAACGTGTTTAGCTGATATGACTTTTAAGATAACGTTAGTTAATCACTGCAATAGTCATTTTAATTTTGAACTTCAGAACTTAATACCATATGGACAGACTGCAGGACTAATCTAAAATTAACATGATTCTGCTCGGCTAATGATTACTTATTTGTTATTGCATTGTTCTAGATGAATGTCTTTAAAAAGGGCAGTTGCCCTGTAATTTCAAGGTGCACACGGTGCTGTAACCTCTATCACTGTCCTTTTTGTGAGACCTACAAAACAACATCACAACTGTCCATTGATAGCCATGTAGAGAATCATCTCAAATTGGCAGTACATCATGATGGTGAGTATAATAATTTAGAGTACTGCATGTTACTTTCCCCCCCAGATTTTGTGATTGTTAAGTGCAATTTACACTGCAGAGAAAATGCGCATTTTCACTGCTGTTACTGTCCTGCTACAGTAATAAGAAAAGTGCAGTTTATTACTCATCTTCAAAAATGTAAACAAAAGTTGGCTATTCCTGGCCAGGAAGCTCAATCTCCACTCCCGAGTAGACCTGCAGCCACTGCTCCACTTCCTACTATTTCGCCACAGACTTCTCAAGTCATTACACAGGCGACTCCCCTGTCATGCCCCGTATCTATCCGAACATCTTCAACTCCAGAATCACAACAGTGTTTCGGTCTCCACCAATGACACAGTCTTGGACAAGTCCCTTATGTCAACCTTTGCCACCTGGGACAATTTGCCCTCTTTCTGAAGCTCCATTGTCTCTTTCTGCATTCACCCAAGTATTTCCATCCACAACTATTTCCTCTGTCCACGTTCCACCAGTGCAACCAACAGTAAATCGTCCTCAACCAAAGAAGAACAGAATCAAATGTGGTCATTGTGATATGGAGTTGAATAAAAAGAACTTGCGTGTTCACATTAGAAGAAAGCACACCACAGTGAAAGAGGTCATCACATTAGAACGACATTTACCGTGCCAGTGCATTGACAGTAAGCATGGAGTTTTTGCAGTGGCAAAATCTTTCAGTGCACCATCAATGCCCATCCATGTTCAAAAAAGGATTTGGGGTGTGAATGACAGAGTTATGTGTGAGCTAGACCAATGTAATGCAATTGCTGAATTTTCTGAAAGGAGTGGCCTGAAACCATTTGAGTGCTGCCATCTCATGTCTTTAGCTTTCTGTCCCAAAGATGATGGCAATTCTATTGATCTCAAAGAGGAAACCCTAACAGAGATGGTGAAAGAAAAATGGTTTGGAGAAAGTAGGAAAGATGCATGCATTGAAAGGCAATGCATGGCAAACAAAGAAGATGTGCCACTTTCTGTAGAGATCACATTTGCTGGGCCCTCAACAAAAAAATATATATCAGTGTATGAGCCAAAAATGTCTTATTACTGCAGACTGGGAAGAGTGACTGTTGTATACGACAGTAAGAAGATCACATGGGCCTGTCCATGTAATAAAACAAAACAGGCATGTATTCACAAAGCAATAGCTAAATGGCATTTATTTCAAAGTCAGAGAGCTCTATTCAAGAAAGTGAAGACAACCGAAAGGATTGATTCCATGCAGAAACCTCAGCAGCATTCTGAGAGTGTGGATGACTGTAGTGATCGTCAGTACCCACCTAATGATGATGGAATAGAGAGGATGGTGCGCTATATGATGAAAAATAAATCTTTACCTGTGGACCTTCCTCTAAATTTGGTTAGTGGTCTACACCATGGTTGTGAATTTAGACACCAGCTAATTCCTGAAGAAGCGTTCTGCTCCGAATGTGAGGGTAATCATGTTCTAAGTGACCCAATTCTTATAACCTCACGTGCAAAGATTCTGACCTTTACTGGGGTAGTTGAAGGTAAATATTGTAAAGTAAAACACTCTATTTGTTTAAAGAGAGTACTGTTATTTTGTATTTAACTTGTCTGCTCTCCATTAAGGAATTTCAACTTACTACAAAGTTTGTAGCAACTGCACAAAGATGTACAGGTACCAGGAATTTACTGATGGTATCCATAACTTCAATGACCACCTTCTGCTTTCTTTACACTTGTGTGCAATTCTTCACAATGCTATTCAGGTAATATGTGTAACTCATATGGGGATGACTGTATCTAACTATAAATGTTCACTTCAGTGACAAGCGCTTGATCTGACTGCTGTAATCGGTTGTTTTGTTTTTAATGTACGTACATGGCTCTAGTCTTTTCATAAATGGTCACTTAAGTGACAAGCGCTTGATCTGACTGCTGTAATCAATTGTTTTTTTTTTTTTTTTTTTTTTTTTTTAATATTCGTACATGCCACTTTTCATAAATGGTCACTTTAGTGAGCGCTTGATCTGACTGTGTGATCGGTTTGTATATGAAACCTAAAATCAATTGTTGTTTTGTATTTTATTTATTTTTTATTTTTATGTACGTACATGTCCTGCAGACACTGATATAATAAAAATATATATACAAATACGTGTTGACAGCATGCTATTAATCCATCAAATTTAGGTTTAAAATCATGTGATTTAAAATGTTTTAAAATTAACTATTTTGCATGCATGTAGAGAGAAATTAGGAATAATTAATTATTCATCAATAACTACTTGTTAGTACTGAAAAATAGTAACATTTCTACAGAGGTTAGAACATTATTGAGCATACATAATAAAACCAGCGCATTAAGCCGAGATCGGTACTGCGCATGCGCATAAAACCGATATCGTACTGCGCATGCGTCAATGACGTCGCCAAAACACGCCACCATCCAGTACGTATTGGACCATCCAGCTACGTCATCGCGCTACAGGCTGCAGCGAGGACCTCTTGGAGAATTCTACGACTGAACCACCAATGCTCGGCAATCTCAAACAGACACGTCCTTGAGTGATCGCTAAGAACTGGTAGTGAGGTTATGCTTCATTGGTTGCATAAGAGATACCACCAATGCTCGACAATCTCAAACAGATACGTCCTTGAGTGATCGCTAAGAACAAGTAGCGAGGTTATGCTTCATTGGTTGCATAAGAGATGGGAGATGAGGAACACTTGTTGATCTTGAGTTAAAACACCTTTAAATCGGACCCGGGTTTCCCGCGTGGCAGGCGAGAATTCTACAACTGAACCACCAATGCTCGGCAATCTCAAACAGACACGTCCTTGAGGGATCGCTAAGAACAAGTAGCGAGGTTATGCTTCATTGGTTGCATAACAGATGGAAGATGAGGAACACTTGTTGATCTTGAGTTAGCAGAAGTTACATAACAAAGCTTTAAAGAACCAGACCTCTGGCACTTCTGAATCAACTTTTTGCATTGGCCGGGAATTGGACCTGGGTCTCCCGCTTGGGAAGTGAAAATTCTACCACTGAACCACCAATGCTCGACAATCTCAAACAGACACGTCCTTGAGTGATCGCTAACAACAGGTAGTGAGGTTATGCTTCATTGGTTGCATAAAAGATGGAAGATGAGGAACACTTGACACTTGTTGATCTTGAGTTAGCAGAAGTTACATAACAAAGCTTTAAAGAACCAGACCTCTGGCACTTCTGAATCAACTTTTTGCATTGGCCGGGAATCGGACCCGGGTCTCCCGCGTGCCAGGCAAGAATTCTACCACTGAACCACCAATGCTCGACAATCTCAAACAGACACGTCCTTGAGTGATCGCTAAGAACAAGTAGCGAGGTTATGCTTCATTGGTTGCATAAGAGATGGAAGATGAGGAACACTTGTTGATCTTGAGTTAAACACTTTTAAAGTGGGTTACATTATTTGGTGGTGGGAAAATGATGTCAAGTTTCATATGGGCAGATTATTGTCTTTGACCTGGCATTCTTTGTCAGTAATGTGGAATAGTAGAAATTACATAACAAAGCTTTAAAGAACCAGACCGCTGGCACTTCTGAACGAACTTTTTGCATTGGCCGGGAATCGGACCAGGGTCTCCCGCTTGGGAAGCGAAAATTCTACCACTGAACCACCAATGCTCGACAATCTCAAATAGAAACGTCCTTGAGTGATCGCTAAGAACTGGTAGTGAGGTTATGCTTCATTGGTTGCATAAGAGACGGAAGATGAGGAACACTTGTTGATCTTGAGTTAGCAGAAGTTACACTGTAAAAAAAAAAGTTGACTTAACTTAAAATTTTAAGGCAATTTGCTGCACAGCTTTTTTGAGTTAACTCAACTTTTAAACAAAGTAGTTCACTTAACTCAATTCACTGAGTAAAGTCTCATGTCTCTCAATTTAAGATCTTTTGTTCAGCTGATGGATTTTTTACAATTAAAAAAACTTAGAAAATTATACAATTCAATTTTTAATGTAATTTTCACCTTGACTTAATAAAGTATGTTTGGTTAACTAAAAATGTGTTTTCAAAATCAACATTATGAGGTTAAAAAATAAAGCTACTACAGGCTTTATATTTTTGCAGGTTTTATTTTAAACCAGCAGAAACACATTAGTAAATTAGTAACACTTTAGCCATACTCATTTTTAAAAGTTAACAATAGAGAAAAAGAGTAGGCAGAATAAAACACTTTTTTTTAAAGAGTACTTTAACATTCAAAGTGTTATCACATTACACTGGTCCTATACACTTTTAACATTCTATTTTTTAAATGTCTGACATTTTAAATTGTCAAATCGGAACGTTACAAAATGAGCAGCTTTATAACATGTTTATGTGCAAGTTAACGTTTGCTCTAATGTTATCACATTCAACTGGTCCTAAATACTTTTAACAGTCTATCTTTTAAATGTTTAAAATTTAAATGGTTAACACAGAACATGTTCCAAAATGAGCAGCTTTGTAACATCTATAAGTTCAAGTTAACTTGTGTGCTTAAAGTGCTGAAACAGTGGCACAATCACTCACAATTATCAGTGGCACAATTATCAGAACATTAACTTTACAAATAAAAAAAAGCACATTGCAATAAACAAACAAACGAACAAAAAAAACAATGTACTTGCATCTTAAATGCTTAAGATAAAACACCTCAAAAATGCACCTTCACAGCAATAGCTTAGTTTTCAGGGACTGTACCCTGGCAGTGCAATGAGTGCCCATCTCCATGAACACCTTCTCAATAACCTCAAAAGTGTATTTCAGTTGCTTTGGGTACTCAAAGTCCAAGGCAAACAGAAGGCCAAACAGGTACGCAACTGCAGACTGCAAGTCTGGAGCATCTCTCAGTACGATCATCTCCTCCAACACAACAGCAAATTTTGTGACACTGGGCAGTGTGCTGGGGGGGGGGGGGGGGTATCATCTTCAATTAATATAAGGATTCCCACCTTCATCCCTCTTGTCTGTCTGTCCTCTGGAGTCTTGTCCTGATGATAATAATAATAATAATAAAAACAATATTACTTGACACCAACAAACAACAACAAAAAAATGAAGGAGCTATAACGTAATCCTATACAATGTGCTCTTAATTTTGCATCCAACTTGCAGAATCTGCGGGATGTTTATCATTTTATATTGTAAATACACAAAATACAATTGTCTCTTTTTCAATTTAGTACTAGCCTGAATAAGCTATATCACAAAAAAACAATTATAACAACTAATATGGTATATTCAGTCATTATTCAGTGTCATTGCAAAATCTATTCCAAAATATAAGTTATTGGTGACTGAGGCCATCATGTTAACTGTAACAAAATTGCAATCCCAATCATTGACAAATCGTGTAGTATTTACAAAAATATACTTTGAATCAAACCAATGAATCATTAAAACAATCTGTTCGCTGTTAAAAGGGTACTCCATCCAAAAAATGAAAATTCTGTCATCATTTACTCACCCTCAAGTTGTTGCTAAGGAAGATATTTTGAAGAACGATTGGAACATCTACCATAGTAAAAAAAAAATACTATGGAAGTCAATGGTGCCAAACAACTGTTTGGTTCCAATCGTTCTTCAAAACATCTACCTTTTTTGTTCAGCAGAAGAAAGAAACTCATACAGGTTTGCAACAACTTGAGGGTGAGGAAATGATGACAGAATTTTCATTTTTGGGTGGAGTATCCCTTTAAAGGGATGGTTTGGAGTAATTTCAACCAAGGGTCCTATGCACCATGACCTCAAGCCAAACAGCCGACCCCCAGAAGATTTTTTTGCCTTGGCCCAACATTATTTAAGTTAAAGCTTATTTAGAGATATCAGCGAATGGCTTAGTGCAGGCGCTAAGGGATCCATGGCTATATCTGTCAAATTACTCTTCTAATAATGCCCGGAATTGTGCCAAACTTCTACAGTAGCACAAAAAGGTTCTGTACTCATAAAACAAGGCATTGTTAAGTTTGTAAGTAGATCAGGAGTTTATTCAATTAACACTTGCATGGAGGCTTGTGCTACCGCTAAAATGGACGAAGTCACTTCTGTAAAAGTCTCGAGTGATCTCGTAAAATTGTGCATTCCTGGAACTGGGTATTGTTACACTTATGCATCGGTTTCTGCCAACACTTTTACAGGCTTTTCCTAAATCTCTGAAGTGACCTCGACATCCATGTTAGCGGTAGCATAAACTATCAGGCAAGTATTATTTAAATAAACTCCTGACATACTTACAAACTTTCCAATGCCCCATTTTATGAGTAAACAATCTATTTGTACTACTGTAGAAGTTTGGTACAATTCCGGGCATTATTAGCGGAGTAATTTACGAGATACAACCTTGGATCCATTAGCGCCTGCACTAAGCCATTCAGCTGGTATCTCTAAATAAGGTCTAACTTAAATAATGTTGGACCAAGGCAAAATAAGCTTCTGGGGGTGGGGTGTTTGGCTCGAGGTCACGGTGCAAAGGACCCTAGGTTGAAATTACTCAGAACCATCGCTTTAACCCCAAAATTCACATGCCTATTAGTGACTTAAAGGAGAACTCCGGCGAACAATTGGTCTAATAAAACATCGGTACCTAGTCAATCGTTCTCTGAGAATTGTTTTCAAGATAATCGAATGTAAAGAGTTTTATCTCTGAAAACTGTTTAGCGTATAATGCCAGTACTGGGGGCATTGACTAAGTAAAAAGAAATCGCTAGTTTATACCACTAACAAGGCTCAAAATAGCCCCGCACTAACACAGTAACATAAAAAGGCTCCATACATGCAACACGAAGCATTGACAACTTTGTAAGTGGACAGACCGTTTAATAAGAAGATAAGTTATAAAGCCTTCTGTATGTATACACGAAGTAAACGGTCTTTATAACTTATCTTCTTATTAAACGGTCTGTACACTTACAAAGTTGTCAATGCTTCGTTTTGCATGTATGGAGCCTTGTTATGTTACTGTGTTAGTGCGGGGCTCTTTGAGCCTTGTTAGTGGTATAAACCAGCAATTTCTTTTTAGTTAGTCAATGCCCCCAGTACTAGCATTATACGCTAAACAGTTTTTAGAGATAAAACTCTTTACATTCGTTTATCAAGAAAAAAAAAATCTCAGAGAACGATTGACTGGGTACTAGGGCTGCACTATTAATCGCACGATGTTGTTATGCGCATCTAATCAGTAAAGCTGGTTCCTTGATAGCAGTAAATCACCTTCACCTGCTTTCAGATGGAGCGGCATTTACTACAAAGACCCGTAGTTAACTGAGCAGCTGAGCCAAATCGCATTAAATATCGTTGGCGATATGTCCTCGATATTAACACGATTTGGCTCAGCTTGTCAGTGATCTACGGCTCTTTGTAGTAAAGAGCTCCATCTGAAAGCAGGTGAAGGTGATTTACCAAGGTATCAAGGAACCGGCTTTACTGATTAGATGTGCATAACAACATTGTGTGATTAATTGTGCAGCCCTACTAGGTACCGATGTTTTATTAGTTCATTGTTCGCCGGAGTTCTCTTTAAAGGTCATGTGGCAAGATGTATAAAGTAATGAAACATACTCACCAGGCATGTTTTAAAAAGTTCAGAGGAATCTTCTCGAAGAAAAATGGGGAGACCTTCCAGGACGGTTTTCTTTCTGTGAGTCACAATGTTTGTGGTCTACAAAAAATCGGTACAAAACAACAACGTTTTGTTGAGACAATGAGCCTCTACTAATGAGCCAATGAATCAAATTAGATGGGTTAAATAGGAAATGAGTATTATGCACTCTAAGTGATATACTTCTGTCCAACTGCACTCCTTCTACTCTAAAATACAATGTGGATCACAGTGTTGAACATTTTACATATAAGCTATAGAAGTTTTAATATGTCATGACTTTTCATA
Organism: Cyprinella venusta; assembly: GCA_038021265.1. Taxonomy (NCBI): domain Eukaryota; kingdom Metazoa; phylum Chordata; class Actinopteri; order Cypriniformes; family Leuciscidae; genus Cyprinella; species Cyprinella venusta. The sequence goes on from CM075863.1 coordinate 772,876, forward strand.
AACGTATTGGTCACATACAAATAAAAGACTTATCAAGGTTAATTAAAAGTTGTCACTTTGCTTGATCTTTGTCATGATGTCGAAACCTCACTAACCTACTTCCATTAAACACAAAGAGAATTCAGGACTGAATGTGTGTGTTAGATAAAGATTTATATAGAGCAATGAAAACTGAATAGTTAATCAATCTTAAAATGTTGCCCTGAACTCTTTGTGTGTTTAGTGTGAGTAAAACCGAACATTTTTCTTGCAAACCATTTAAAACTGCTGTTAAAAATGATTTTAAAAAATAACTTATAAAGCCTTATGTGGAAGATGTTGATGGACTTGAAACACTTTCTGAATGTTCAGTACTACACAATGGAACACAACAAGTGCAAGTTAATAACTAAATACAAAATTGATTTGCTCTTATAGTAAGTTAAAGTACAATGGCAAAGAACTGTCATAAAAACAATATTACAGTCTGCACTATAAAAATGTCTGTCGGTTTAATAACTGGGTGCTAAACTGCCCTTACTGTAGGTGTGAAAGTGTATGAATTTTCATATTTGCATCAACAATCCCTTCAACTTACTTTTCTTTACACAGGGTTAAATGCCTTTGGAGGTCACAAAGTGGCACCTCAAGGGAACATCTGTCGCAAGTGTCCATAGCAAACACCTTTTGTAAATTTGTAAAAAAAAAAATTTGTAAAAATGTAAATTTGGAAAAAAAAATACACTTTTTTTATTACCTGTTTATCAACCTGCTGATTACATGGCATCAATCGATGCTGCAGAGGTACTATATAGGCCATTGCCCTGTACAGTCCACTTTCATGCCTCAGATATTCTACTGTGTAGCCTTCTGATGGTATTGGTATGTCAACTAAAGACTTATTTCTAGTGGATCTCATTAGTTTGAAGCCGCCACTATCTCTCAGTGCAGGGAAGAATTCGTATAGAGTAGTACAAAATTCTCTAAATGAACATTTACTGTCTTTGAATCTGACACGGCGCTTTCCAAGGCCAACAGAATGCAAAGACACTGTTTCCTCCGGCCTTGGGACTGATACAGTGTTTGGTTCAGCCAGACAGAAAAAAATCATGGCACCAGGGAGTGGTGAAAGGCCTGGGCCTTGCCCTTACTCTGTCCCTGGAACCATATGGCCTGAAGAGTGACGAGAGCGTTGTCTGAACACTGTCTTGCCTTGCCATAAATGTATCAGGAGCCTGTCTGGGTCCAGTGAAAGCCTGGGCTGCATCCCGCAGCAGTTGTGCTGCCTCACTATTATTGCTTTGAATGCTGTAAAAACAAATCAGAATTAATCACCAGCAAAGAACAACAAACGCAAGCTAAATAGGACGCACGGTCAGTGTACTTTGCGTTCATTTGTATTTCGATTTAATATTGAAAGTTGAAAAATTAGAAAACAGCCCATTTATTCGTGAATAGCATTTTTAAATATGAGATTAATGACAAAATAAAACAATACTTAGATTATGAGAGTAAGACCCCCAGTAGGTGGCAGCACACGATAGTCAGTCAGTGAGTCATTCATTCAACCAATTCGTTCAAAACGCTGATTCATTCATGAACCAATTGGCTGTAAATGGGACATTGATTCATTCACTACGATTTGTTCAAAGAATCGAGTTCGAGTGAGTCAGCCGAGTATTTCTTTGGCACGTTGAGAACATAGAGTAGAGAAGAAACCCCTTTCTATTCACTGCCCACCGTGATTTGTGTCAAAGAATCCATCCAGCAGGTGGACTGTTATTCTGTGGAAGAACTGAAAGCGTTGATATATTTGGTCGACCAATCAGCTGAAAGGGACGTTTCAAGGTCGCCCACACGTGGAAATCGAAAATTCAAGTCATTATCCATATTCTATCCTTGAACAAAAATTATATAAAAAGCAGAATTCTCGGTTTAAAAACAAATTTTAAAGTAGAAAAATTAATAAATGAACGGTTTTCTCATTTCAATATTAAATAGAAAAACAAATGAACGCAAAGTACATGGACCACACCATGCATGTCTGGTGTCATTGACTCAAAATTGAATTTCCATTAAAGTTTTCAATTGAAAGCAAATTTTAAACAAAAAAATACTCAATTGTTTTTTTTTTCTTTTACATTGATGGTTTTTCAGCATGGCAGCGTCCGAAATCACATAACCTACTCTTTTACTAGGCTATATATGGGAGCTTGTTTCCGCACAGAATAAAAATATATATATATATATCATCACGCCATTCTGATTTTATGACTCGCAATTGCAATTGTATATCTCGCAATTCTGAAGTCAAGAATTGGTCAGAGTTGTGAGATGAAAAGTCGCAACCTTTTAACTATAACGCGTTTTAGCACTCATGGTTGTTAAATAACAGTTTAAACCAATTAAAAGTTTAAACCTTTTAAATTCGACCAGCCACAATTTGATATAAAAAAGTGTAAATCATACATTCAGATTAGTGGGATGTCATTCTAATTAGTGCATAATCTCATTGAAAAGTAGCCTACCTTGAAAAGTGATCAGATATTTTTGCCATCAACAAAAATCGTATATGTGCAACTTACCGATCGGCTGACATGATCGAGACTGGTTCGTCAAAATTAGGCGAAAGGTGTATATCTAGCCCACCACCAAAAAAAAACAAAAAACGCGCGCAATGATAAAAAATGGCTTCTCTGTGCCTCGCCCATGTAGCCTAGTACAAAAAGACAAACAGCAATTATCTATAAAAAAAATTAATGGGGAAACGTTTTATTTCTTTGTTAAATTCACACTCATTATTATTTGTATGGTGGTTTGCAGTAGGCTATATTAATATTTTGTAAATATTATTTATTGTAAGAGCGTCATATTTACGTTCACATGGTCGTATCCCTTGATGAATAAAATAAAAAAAAAATCTCTTTTTTTTTTTTTGCTTTTTGTCAGACTTAGGCTTTCACCTTAACTATATATTTTTTATCATGGCTCAATCATTTTTTTTATTAATATGAGGCCTTTTATGCAAAGCCTCATTTTTTACTGTTTACTGTTCCCCGTCCCTAAGCCAGACTTTGTACCTTCAACCTTGCTTAATTCTAAATTAAATATTTAAATAATGTACATTTTAAGTAGAAATGATAAAATAATGTCTATTTCAGTTACAAATATTGTACAGGCCTATTGCAATATTTATACACATTTTCCTATATTTTTCATAAGTAGAACCCTTGTCCCTTGGGTTCAGTCATTTCCACCACACTGTACAAAATAGAATCCTAGTATCATCATTTTAGGCTTGTATACTTAGTAACCATAGTAACAGAAACTCCACAGTGAACACATGGCTGGGTGAAAGGGTCACCTTTAGGAGGTAACGAAAAGAAGAAAAAATCAAGGTAAATATGACTAGAACTGAGAGTAGCTGTTTATTGCTCGTCATTTCCAAACGGCTCATATTTCACATGGATGTAAAAATAAGTAAATAATTGGATACATTTAATTTAATAATGTGTAATTTGTGCATATTTAATGCAAACTCTAATACTAATATTAGCAGGCTAGCATAGCATATTTTAGACGGGAAAGGGGGGAAATGTCATTTCCACCACAGTATTAATTGGTGAAAATGACATTGTTCGTGCTAAACAGCAAATTATTTGGACTGTAATACTAAAACTTGTAATAATAATTAAAAAATTAATAATAACAATATTAATAATAATTAATTAACTTAAGGTAGTAAAAAAAGATATCATTATTTATTAATGTTACAATATTGTTGTCAAACTGGGATCACTGAACATGGGGACTGCATTGGGATCACCAAGTCCAAGCACACTTACCAGCACCTCTCAACCCATCATAGTAGACCTGCATGAGGGACTGATTGGAAGTTGGTGTGTTGTATGGTATGACGGGGATACACTCACTCTCACCTTTTATTTCAATCAAAAACAGACAAACAGAGAGCAAAACTAGAATCATTGTGTCATATTTATTCGATTTCTTAAACGCAGACGATGATGGCTCAGGCTCAGGATTGGACACTACACATGGTGTGACTCGGGATGATGCTCTAAGTGGCATGGAGGATGCCACCGTCATCACATTGGGTGAGGGAGTTGTAGAGGAAGATGGAACCTCTGGTGTCAATGCTGGCAGTGGGCGGTCTTTGACTAGGGATGGTGCAAAGTCACTGTCACTGAAAATATCCCTATTAAAAGGCCAAATTCCAGTGCATGCAAACCCTGCCTGAATATTTGCCGTTGATGCAGCACAGGGAAGGGCAATCTTCACAATGCCTGGCAGATCATAAATGGTCATTGTGGCTCCTGGATGAGCTTTCATCCAGCTGTCACAGCAGCTGTATATGAGCTTCTTCAGTGGCCCATATACACTGCGATCCAAGGGTTGCAGCTTATGGGAACAGTGTGGGGGAATGAGAGGTGGACAATGCCATGGCTCCTGCAAAAATCAATCCCCTCCACAGAAAGGTGGGAGGTATGGTTGTCCAGGATTAGCAGCACTTTTGACTCCAGTGAGGACTTGGTGTGAGTCTGGAAGTGCTTGAGAAAAACCAAAAAGTCCTCTCCTTGCATCCACCCTGACCCATTTGCTGTACCGATACAGCAAGGAGGGCCATTGCTGATAAAGGAAGGATGGATTTTTTTCCGGGGGAAGATGAACATTGGTGGGATGGAATTGATGGGATGGGTGGGATGCACATTTTACTTTTAATTTGCACATTAAATGGAAACTATGCAGTTTTTTTTTAGCTTATTAAGTTTTTAAAATAGATATGAAACTAGGTTTGTGATACTGGGAAAGTTGTAACTAGTTTGACACTTGTTAGCCATTTCCATTTTTTTAGCTTAAAAAACAGTGATTCTAATAATACTTGTTTGAATTCATAACATTTTTATCTTAAAACAGCATCCAAAAAGTACATCAGAAAGAAAAGTAATTTTTTTTACCTCAAAAACAACCTTTTACCGATAACTCTGCCAGAAAGTTTCAACTGTAGCTCCCTTTTTGAAAAAAATGGAGGGAAACTAACTGAGCATGAGTACAGTGTCATCACTCTAGGTTGTTTCTGATTGGAGGAAACAAAGTGTTACAACCGTCCCTTGTTACAACTGTCCCTGGTCTCCCTACACATATACTATATGTGTACACAAAAACTTTGAAAAACAAAAAAACAATTGAAGTAAATTACAAATAAAAATAAATGTAACGAAAATGACTGATGGTCACTTCAATCCCCTGATCCAGTAAACCAACAAACACCAAAATAAACATTAATGTACAGTGGCGCAAAAAGTGGGTATGCGCTATATGCGGCGCATAGGGGCGCAGCACAATGGGGGGCGCCAAAGCGATGGTAAAAAAAATTATATATAGGCTATATTGTATTTCTATATGTAGCATTCCTTCAATGTTATATAACATTTTAGAGGACTAACAGCTAGGGTAGAGTAGGCGCCCTCATGGAGAAGGGGGGCGGGTAATATCGCGAGCGGGCGGGGGCGCCGTGAGCGCTGAGCGAGCAGGTACGAGTAGTGAGTTGTCGTCGAAAAAGATGGATAAAACAAAATGCTGTGGGGCTAAAAATAGAGAAAGAAAGAGAGAAAAGGAGATGGCATGTCAATTGATGCGCCAGCAGCTAAATAACTGCATGCATTGCTGAAAGCCAACAGGTAGGCTTTAAAATGTGACATCCAGGCATGTAGGCTATCTATATCTCGGTGGCCATCGGGACTACCGGGAGATTCCCGCTGGGCCGACGTGCTTTTCAGCCAATACATTTCATCCTTTTTTAATTTATTTGTCTTAACGGCCCACAAAACTCATACATCGGCGGCGGTTTGTTGTTTGTTTTTGTTTTGTTTTTTGCTTAATTGGCTGTGCTGGTGTAATGCATTGGTCAAAAAAAGTCAGCTTTAGTTTTTTTTTCTGACACACTGGCCCATGAAATATGTTATTATGCGCTTATATCTTTCAAGTATAGAAATTAGTGCAAAACTAATTATGAAAGTTTCCTTTATTTTTCTGTGCATTTGTTTTACAATAGCCTTTATGGCTATTAGGCTACTATCATGGGATTAATATTGTAACTATTATTATGTAGTAGTGTAATGTAGACAGACACTTACTAAAAGAGGTTCAAATTTTTCTTTGTTTAATTTGCACCCTGAATATGGGTTGGAGCTTTTAATTTTGAACTCTCAAAGTGCACCAGACTGCTGAATATAACATTACAGAACACAAAATTTTCTTACGGGGGAGCATGCCCCCGAACCCCCCTACAAAAATAGAAGTCGACCTACCACAGTTTTACCTAAAATCCTGTGAGAAACACTGGTATTGCTGTTCCAATGGAGCTTATAGTTTTCTTAGGGGGGTTCATCAAGGTGGAGTAGCTATAGTTTCATTGTGTTAATAAATGACAATTTTGCACTTATTTTTTTCTGTTAGCTCTCATTTCTTCCTACTCACTTATTACACAGCACACTTACATTACATTTATTTTTTTTATTTTTTTTTGGGGGGGGGGCGCTAAAATTGTTGCCGCATACCCCTCTGAAACTGGGTAGTTGCGCCCCTGTTAATGTACGTAACAACAATAACAGCAACAAAAAGAAAAAGAAAATCTTCAGGGGAGGGCCAGGCCAACATGAACAAAATGGACACAGCATTAAATAACCTATAAAAACAAACACAAATAAACAAAGTCTTACCACGCTCCCTGTCACATGGCTTGTTTTAAACTATTGTTTAAACTGAAAAGTAATATTCTCCTGTTGGGGAAAATTTTAATCTTACAAGTATTACATATGATTAGTGGATCTTATGTTTTCCTATTTGTATATTATCTGTTCACCTCCTATATGTAACCACGGAGGAATGTCTTATGGTTTGAAGGAAGAAATTTGTCTTTCCTTTATCAAGAGTGGAGTGAGGCACCAGAGAACCGGTCGGGTCAGAGGTCATCTTAGATTGGGGAGGATAGAGGGGGTTAGCGTAAATCTAACCTAGCATTTGAGTCATATTGCTTGTGGAATTTTACAGAGAGGCTTGGCCTGCAGTGAATAACCTTGGGAGAGCTATATAGACAGACTCCGGCCTGTGTTCTGGGCGTCACTCTCTTCACAGTGTACCAATCTGTGTTAGCGACTGGGCCTATTCTTGCAAGAATAAACTTCTCTTTCTTTATTAATTTGACATTGAAGTGTCTCTTACACAGCGATGTCTGTTTATTGAATTTTTGCCTTTACACTCCTCAAAGATGACAATGTATCAAATGGAAACCACCATGATTAAGAGTGAAACTGAACTGCCTCACAGTCTTATAGCCTCTTGATATATGTCTGTGCCGAAAGAAGGGCTGCTCATCATTGGATCTATATTCTCTCGAAGCACAGCCAGCAATGCATCCTGGAGAGAAGTGGGCGATTCAGGGATTTCAACACTCTGGGCGTCTTCCGGTTGTGGTACTGGTCCATCCCAATCTACTCCCCAATAGGTGAAATCAGTCTTAAAAAAAAAAAAAAAAAAAAAATTACATACATTACATACATAAAAATTACATACATAAAAAAACATTATATACATTATAAAATTCACTTGTAATGATTTTTTTCAGCTTTTTAAGGTTATGCTGAACAAAACCGTGTCAGCCTACTCACTGGATCATTTGGGGTCTCTGCTGTTAGAAGCTGGCCTCCTACCCACAACTGCTGTGGCGAACGGTTCCCCTCAGAGGAGAGAGGGTGTTGATCCCATGTTCTTCGGAGGAGATCCAGGTGCATGTTAATGCGAGGCAGCATCACGTAATGTAGACAGATGAGATGGATTTCATTTTGAATGTCCAGAAAGCCACTTTCCTCAAAGCACTGGAAGGCAGCATAATAATTCGAAGTGACTGCACACCAGATGTCTCGCCAAAGACGCTCAATCCTCTGGTTGTGCACACTTCTGCCAGTGATAAAACTGGTCTTTTCTAGAAAGAAACAAAGTTTCTTTAACATAACATAATTCAAGATGGTGTTTCAAACACGGTATTGTGGAGGCAAGACATCAATTATCTGACATGCAATAGTAAATGGTGTAAAGTATCGGCAGCAACTGGTAACGTTAGTGTGGTAGCCCGCAAATTAAAACCGACAAGAACCTTCTTCTTCTTCTTCTTCTAATGGCTTTTTTATGGCGGTTGGCAAACTGCATAAACTGCATTACCGCCACCAGCTGGACTGGAGTGTGGAGCACTAATAAGCGTGTAGAAATTAACAAAAAAAAAATTATAATAACTTCAACTCATTTGACTTAAATTCTCCTGTCTATTCCTATTGCTTTTACAAATTTTATAATAACACTAAATATCTTAACTTGATCTTTATGTACTTTGAAAATGCTTTCCATATTAAAATATTCAACACCCAATGTCCTTACTTCCTTCATAAATTCTAACCTTTCTGTTACATATTTTTCACATTTAATTAAAACATGTTCAATTGTTTCATCCTGATCACAATAATTACATTTACCCGTTTTATGTTTTCTTATTTTAAACAAAGAATGATTTAATCTAGTGTGTCCTATTCGAATGTGAGAAATAATAGTATCTTCTTTTCTGTTCCTATCTCCTTCCATTTCCTACTTCATTCTGAATTCTATACACATGTCTTCCCTTGTTACCACTGTTCCATGCTTCTTGCCATTTGTTGTTTATAAATTATTTAATTTTACCTTTAACCTCTTTTTTTTACTCAAATTCTATTTAATGTTTATATCTGTGAATTTTACAGCTTGCTTAGCTAATTTGTCCACCTCTTCATTAGCCTTCACTCCCACATGTGCAGGAACCCACAAGAACTCTATTAAACTAACTTTGCCTATTCTTAATAAATTAGTAAGAATCTCATATACTACATTTGTCTTGCTGATTTATTTCCACTTACAAGGCTAGTTATTGCTGCATAAGAATCAGAACATATACACTGTCAGAAAAAATGTGCAAAATGTGTACCTTCAGGGGTACAACGGCTTGTCACTGGGGTAGTACCCTCAAGGGTACACCCGTTGTACCCTTTCACATGGGTACATATCAGTACCCTTACACTATGTACCATTCAAAGACAAATATGTACCTCCAGTGACTAAATTGTACCTTATAAGGTGCAATTTTGTTCTTTTAAGGGTACTGCCCCAGTGACAAGCGTTTTGTACCTTATGATTGCAAATTCGTACTCCATACAGCACATTAAAAAGGCCAGAATGCTCTTTATTGTTTATTAAACACATTCACAATTATTACATTGTCACATTTTTCAAAGGATGAATATTTTAATCACTGTCACAATGTGTCAAAACAGGATGTATACTGTAAATTGAGCAATTTTCTTCAACTTTTTATAAAAAAATATTTTTAAAAAACTGTAAACAGTAAGAACATTAAGCTTAATTTTGTATAAAGCTTTTTACAAAATCAGTACAATACATTTCATTAACCTTTTTTTTACCATGCAATAAAACAAGTTATCAAGAATCACAAAGATTATTTTTTTAATCAGTACTTATCTCATTTTTAAGACATTTGTGTCATAACAGGATGCATATAGTGAGCAATATTTACTTCAACTTTTTATACTCTAAAAAAACAAAACAATTTGTAAACAGTAAGAATATTAAGCTTAATATTATATTAAGCTTTTTTCAAAATCAGTACATTTAATTAACTTTTTTAACATGAAATAAAACATGTTAATATCAAGAATCACAAAGAAATTTCAATTAAAAAAAATCAGTACTAGATCTCAATTTAAGAATTTTTTTCTACTTTTAAAAAAGTTTTGAACATCAAGAATGACAAAGCAATCTTTCTAGTAGTACACGTTTCATAAATTGTAACTTTATACCCTTAAGACATTTAATCAGAAAAACACATTTCACCAAACACAGTACAACACATTTAATTTTAACGTTTTAAACATTCTTGAGGATTACAAACAATTTATCATCAGCAGAGTAAGTGTCAAGGGCCTGAAAGTCCATCTCTTGCCCTGGTTTCATAATACTCCATTCAAAGTCAACTTTGACTGTATACACATGGAAATGTGAATCATACAACACTGGTATTAAAAACTTGCCACACAGAAACCATACAGTATTGACATTTAAAATGTACTTAATTTGGAAAAATAGAGGAATTTCTTCTGCATGGACGTAGTCAACAATGAATACATCTTTTACAGCATACTTCACATTGTCAACAGTCACTTCTGAAACACGCTGTATGTCTTTGCACAAATCTTCATTTTCATGTACATTTTTAAGAATTTTCTGTAGGTCTAATGGTAGCGATGACAACGGAGTCTCTATACTCTTACCTAATACCATCTCAAATTCATCAAGGATATTGGGAGTGGAAAATTCCCAGCATTGTTTCATCTGGTGCCTTTCGCTTAAAGTTTTGGCAATATTAATGAAGTTTCTACAGCTACTAGCAATGATTTTAAAATACTGATGCTTCGCCTCGAAACGCATACACCAAAGTAAACGCAAAGGTCCATACATAGATATTAGTCTTGAGTAGTGAGTCAAATCATGACACTTGGGTGTTACAACATCCCCAAAAACATCACTTAGCTGTGACAAAAACTCACACACTAGTGTATCTAACATTGTTAGGTTATCCCTTCTCACCTTTGGGGCAATTACAATGTCAACAATGTCACGATACAACAGATAAATATTCCAATGTTTGCTATTGCGAGGAATACGGTGTGCCATTAAAAATGGCAAAATCCTAAACAGAAACCACTTTTGTGAAGCCGATCCAACAATTCCAGATTTGTGTAAAGTTCGCTCTGACAACTGTACTGGTGTGTTATTCTTGTCATTTTGACCAATGGAAAGCTGCCTAAGTTCATCGTTTAACTCTTGGATAGTTATATGTTTTCTTTGTGAGCCCAGCTTATAACTAGCTTCATTATAAGAGGAATGACTCCCTCCAATAAATCATGCATTATATCAGGCGGAAATGCCTGTCACCATGTCACTTCAAAATAGTTCAGTTCATTAAATGGTGAAGGATAGTTTACACCATACGTTATTTTATCCTCAGTGTTTGCAATACACGCTAGATGGTACTGATGTACCTCTGGGGTTCTTAAAACAAAATCACTTTCTTTGAATTTCACTTTTATTTCGTTGTGGGTTGCCATGCAATAGCGACAAATTCTAGCAGAGTTAAACGACAGTGTAAACCCAGCCAACACTCAAAAAAATAAAACGTTGGATTTACTTAAAAAAAATTTGTCAAGTGGGTTCCACATAGCTTTGTTAAGTAATCTCAACAAACAAAATGTATGTTGGATTTACTAAAAAAGTTTGTGTAAAGTCGACAAATTAAATGTTGACTGAACTAAAGAAATCCTAGTATAGTCACTAGTACATATACATGTTATGTTGTTTGAACTAAAGAAACCCTAGTAAAGTCACTATTACATATACATGTTATAGATTTCCACGACGCACACGCGAGAACTGAACTGAGGTAGTTGAAGGAGATCGCAATTCTCGCGCATGCGTCGTGGAAATCTATGGAAGTCTTGTTTCAGGCCAACAAGGAAGAAAAGGAATAGTCCAATAAAGTCGTTATTTTTTGTTTGTTTTTTCGCACAAAAAGTATTCTCATTGCTTGATAAACTTATTGTTGAGCCACTGTAGTCACATGGAATATTTAAACATTTTCTTCATTGACTTTCTGGGCCGTCAAGTGTCATTCCCTTAGGAGCCTATGTGGTAGTGATTCGGCTCTCAAATTTAATAAAAAAATATCTCTATTGTGCTCCGAAGACGAACGAAGGTCTTACGGGGTTGGTACAGCATGGGGTTGAGTAATTAATGACTTAATTTTCATTTTTGGGTGAACTAACCCTTTAAATCTTATCAAAAGGAATATTTATGACTGCAATTTTTTATACAAAAAAATAAACACAAAAACAATACTGTTTTTCAAGCAGCAGCATTGTACTGTAATTAAAATAAACAACAGGTAATTATTCCATGAGTTTGTTTTTCAGTACCTGAATTTTGTGGGAAAGTTTGCTTGCATCAAGTTCCATTACCACCTTTTGAAGAAACTCAAATGTGTACTTCAGATCACATGGATAGCTCAGATTCAAGCTATATATCACTCCCAAGAGGAGAGCACAAGCCTTGGTGACATCTCCAAGCTGATGAAGCACTTTCACTCCTTCAACAAGGATCCCAACATCCATGTCTCTCTCAGCTTTCTCCAAGTTATTGTCCTAAAACAAACAACAAAAGTTAATCAGTTTTAAAACATGAAACTTATTTTGACAACAACACTTCTTATATTAATATCATAATAAATAGAATAGCTTTAAAAAATGACAGTCACAAAGGGCATCTTACACTGTATATGTGCCAAGTGTAATTTTTTTTATATGCGTTTTAGATCACTACAGGAAACATGCAGAAAAACACTATCTTATAAACCACTAACCATACCCACGAACGGGTCCTTAATTTTAGCTTCAACTAATTTAAGTGTATAATTTTATGTTTTATTTTAATATTTGTTTAAATAAAAATACAACTTAAAGTTTAGAACCAAACTGCCTTATGTTGTGTTTGCAATTGTGCACTGAAAATTACCAAATAGCACCACCTATTAACCCAGACAACAACCAGCACCAATACCAGTTTATTATTATTTTTGATCATGGGCAATTAAATTGTCTCCACAATCTGATTTTGAATAAATATCGTAGTATCATGCAACTATAAGTACATTCTATCAGTTGCAGTTCTGGTGCCTCTGTCCCAACATTCTGTGCATCGTGATGTACATTCACATCACATGTTAATGCAGAGGTAGTGTAACACTCACAGGACACTGCAGTTCACAAAGGCTCATTATTTGCATGTGCTTTAAAGGGTTAGTTCACCCAAAAATGAACATTCTGTCAGGATTTACTCACCCTCATGTTGTTCCAAACCTCTATGTGTTTATTTTTTCTGCTATACACAAAGAAAGATATTTGGAAGAATGTTTTAATCAAACAGATCTCAATCCCCATTGACTACCATAGTATGTATTTTTTCCTACCATGGAAGTCAATGGGGATTGAGATCTGTTTGATTAAAACATTCTTCCAAATATCTTCCTTTGTGTATAGCAGAAAAAATAAACACATAGAGGTTTGGATACTGACAGAATTTTCATTTTTGGGTGAACTAACCCTTTAAAGACTTACTGGTTAAACATTTAATTAGGGCTGGGCGATATATCGCACGATATTGTTATGCGCATCTAATCAGTAAAGCCGGTTCCTTGATTAGTAGTAAATCACCTTCACCTGCTTTCACGATATGAGTGTTAAATTAAACGGTAACACTTTACAATAAGGTTCGTTAGTTAACATTAGTTAACTACATTAGTTAATATGAACTAATAATGAATAGCACATATACAGCATTTGTTAATATTTGTTAATGTTATTTTCAACATTTACTAATACTTGATTAAAATCTTGTTAACATTAGATAATGCACCGTGAACTAACATGAACAAACAATGAACAGCTGTATTTTCATGAACTAACATTAACAAAGATGAACAAATGCAGTAACAAATGTATTGCTCATGGTTAGTCCATGTTAGTAAATACATTAACTAATGTTAACTAATGAACCTTATTGTAAAGTGTTACCAATTAAACTGTTATTTAGATAATTAAGTGATTAATTTAGTGATGATTGAGCATTATTGAAGACACCTGATGATCACAAGCAGAATCGCTGAAGGACCAAATCACTAATTGTAAGTCACCGTAATGGAGATTAGTGTCTGCTTTAGTTGGGCTCTTGACCCTTATATTCTTACTTTAATTTATGATTGACTGGTGATATTGACTTATAATAGTCAAATGAACTAAGGCAACTGTGATCTGATACTGTTGGTTATGTTTTGACATAATCATGCAATGATCTGAGAAATTAAACTTATTCAGATGATTTGTTTAACTTGTTAGCTACAGTTTTGTGGTTACGCTACATATCTGTACTTTCTTATAACCATAAATATTTAATAAAATATTTTAATCAAATCACTGTCATCTTTATACAGAAACACAGAGATCAATAATCAGCCTGTCTATCTCATCTGTGGTGACATGTTGCCACCAATCACAACTCATTAATGTCTCCCATCATGCATTGCGGTATTAATAAATTATGATCTGAATTGTCTATGTAATTTACTTTTCCTACTTGAATATTCTACTCGTCACCATTGTTGAGAAGCTTTGACTGAATCTTGAGGTCTGTGTGTGCCTTAAAGAAAGATTTTTTTTTTAAAAAGCAACTTTGGAAAATTACATTATATTTAACAATCTGAATGTTTATGCAGAATCACATATATACACTAACCATCAAATTAAATCACAGTGTTACGACCCCTGAATTAGTCCAGGGGTTCGGGAGTCCAACATTTTAAGTGACATTATAGAGGAACCTACATAAACCATGGGTTGTACAAAAAAACTACACAACCAAAGTTACTGTGCAAAAAACGCCAAAACCTTTATTCAACAAATAAGGTCAGTGGCAAAAGTGAAAATAATTTAATCTATACGAATATAGATTAACATAAATATAAAAAGGACATTGATACAGGATTTCTGTAAGATGGATCAAGTTAATGAGAAGAAAAGATAGACGTGGACGGCGCCAAAGAAAAGAAAATAGCAAAACCAAATGAAGTCTAGCTGTTAAATAACCTCTAATCCTAAATAAGAAAATAAAAAAGAAAATAAAAGTCTTCAGCGTCCAGGACGCCCTATCTAGTCTCCACTAACTAACAGAAACCAAAATACAAGGTGTGGCGCTCGCCCCTACCCTAGTGTACTAAACAAAAAGCGAAACCCCCTGCGTGTGGCAGTGTATGTCACGTGACATGCTTTCTGTCTATCTCTTCTCCATCCTAGTAACCTCAGGTGTGCTGCGAAGCAGGTCACATAAAATCAGAGAGAGTCAAGCACAGGGAGAGTTCACTCATACTCTTAGCATCACAGAGAGTGAACGAGAACCATAACCTTAACAGGGTATACAAATGAGCAGCGTAACAGGGACAGAGCAGCGTGGGTTGAGACACTCAGCGAGCCGAGAGCTTCTGTGGAGACGTCTGGCGTGCACTTTTATTCCCCAGGTGGCCTGTTCCCATTGGCGGCGGCGAGATGAGGTGACGTCAGCGCCAACGATGATTGACAGGTCACTTGGCCGATCACGGGTACCTACCAAAGTGAAAGTAACCGAGAGAGAAAGAGAACAGGGAAACAACACAAGACCGCACGCGATACGGGAACGTAACACACAGACATAAATTTCAAATGATGAAAGTCATTATGTAACCAACATCATTTTATAATTGTTTATCTATGTTCACCTGACAGGATTAACTCAGATGCAATAGCAAATTAAATATAATTTTTTTAATATAAAGGGTCAAGAAGACCAACTAAAGCAAACACTCATCTCCATAACGGTGGCTTACAATTTTAGATATTCTCCTTGTGATTCTGCTTTAGGTGTCTTCAATAATGCTCAATCATCACTCATTAAATCACATAATTATCTCATTAACTTTAACGCTCTTGAGTGTGGACTTATATACACCCCCAGGTATGTTAATTTAACACGGGAGATTTTGTCGCGACGAAGAGCCGTAATTAACTGACCAGTTGAGCCATATCGCATTAAATATCGCTATCGATATGTCCTCGATATTATCTCAATATGGCTCAGCTTGTCAGTGATCTACGGCTCTTTTGTAGTAAATGCCGCTCCATCTGAAAGCAGGTGAAGGTGATTTACTGCTAATCAATGAACCGTCTTTACTGATTAGATGCGCATACAATATCGTGCGATATTATCGCCCAGCCCTAGCCAAAACGTCTCGATCGCCCCCCTGTGACTGGACCTAGTATAGCTCATAATCCCTGCCTCCCCATGTTATTCAATGGGACGCGAGACCAACTAAACAATTAAATTACACTTCACATATCCTTTTTCCAAAGATAGTTTCTGTCATTTACTGTAGTTTATATCACGTTTATGTAATTTCAAGTGTTCGTTTTTAAAATAAGTTTGTTTTTAGTTAGTTATGTGATGATAAAATAACGGTGCTCTGACATCATGATTGACAGCTGTGATTGACAGGTTCTCTGTGCGAGGTAGTCACTGAAGCACCAGCGGAGTTTTTTTAATAATGTTGATTATGTGGTTAGTAGTTGTATTTACCTTATTTTAACAAGGTTCTGCAATCGGCAGACATCATTGGACAGGAACGAAGCAGACAGAGGCAACTTAATGAAAGTGCGGGGCGTGTGCTTACGTTTGATTCAGCGAGAATGAGGGCGGGGCCTTGATTTCGCGGCTTTACTTCCTGCTCACGACTGCGCATGACTGGTCCCCAAACATGCAAGTGCGCAGACGCAAGTTCGAGATGTCAGCGCCATATCGAGACACTGGCGGCCTGAGTTCTCTCCGATGGAAAAGAGCGAGGGGGTGTCGTCCATCTTTTTTTACAGTCTCTGCTATGAACAGGTAGTGAGGTTATGCTTCATTGGTTGCATAAGAGATGGAAGATGAGGAACACTTGTTGATCTTAAGTTAAAACACCTTTAACATGGGTTACATTATTTGGGGGCAACAAAATGATGACAAGTCTCATAAGGGGAGATTATTGTCTTTGAGCTGGCATTCGCTGTCAGTAATGTGGATTAGCAGAAGTTACATTACAAAGCTTTAAAGAACCAGACCGCTGGCACTTCAGAATTTACTTTCTGCATTGGCTGGGAATCGGACCCGGGTCTCCCGCGTGTCAGGCGAAAATTCTACCACTGAACCACCAATGCGCAACAATCTCAATCAGACACGTTCTTGAGTGATCGCTAAGAACAGGTAGTGAGGTTATGCTTCATTGGTTGCATAAGAGGTGGAAGATGAGGAACACTTGTTGATTTTCAGTTAGCAGAAGTTACATAGCAAAGCTTTAAAGAACCACAACACTGGCACATGTCAATTAACTTTTTGCATAGGCCGGGAATCGGACCCGGGTCTCCCGCGTGGCAGGCGAGAATTCTACCACTGAATCACCAATGCGCGACAATCTCAATCAGACACGTCCTTGAGTGATTGCTATGAACAGGAAGTGAGGTTATGCATCATTGGTTGCATAAGAGATGGAAGATGAGGAACACTTGTTGATCTTGAGTTAGCAGAAGTTACAAAACATCGCTTTAAAGAACCACACCACTGTCACTTCTGAAATAACTTTCTGCATTGGCCGGGAATCAGACCCGGGTCTCCCGCTTGGGAAGCGAGAATTCTACCACTGAACCAACAATACGAGACAATTTCAGACACGTCCTTGAGTGATCGCTAAGAACAGGTTGTGAGGTTATGCTTCATTGGTTGCATAAGAGGTGGAAGAAGAGGAACAGTTAGCATTTTCAGTTAGCAGAAGTTACATCAGTGATTTTCAGTTAGCAGAAGTTACATAGCAAAGCTTTAAAGAACCAGACCACTGGCACTTCAGAATTTACTTTATGCATTGGCCAGGAATCGGACCCTGGTCTCCCGCGTGGCAGGCAAGAGTTCTTCCACTGAACCACCAATGCTCTACAATCTGTAACAGACACGTCCTTGAGTAATCACCAAGAACAGGTAGTGAGGTTATGCTTAATTGGTTGCATAAGAGATGGAAGATGAGGAACTCTTGTTGATCTTGGGTTAGCAGAAGTTACATAGCAAAGCTTTAAAGAACCAGACCACTGGCACTTCTGAATTAACTTTCTGCATTGGCCGGGAATCGGACACAGATCTCCCGCTTGGGAAGCGAGAATTCTACCACTGAACCACCAATGCGCGACAATTTTATTCAGACACGTCCTTGAGTGATCGCTAAGAACAGGTAGTGAGGTTATGCTTCATTGGTTGCATAAGAGATGGAAGATGAGGTACACTTGTTGATTTTCAGTTAGCAGAAGTTACATAGCAAAGCTTTAAAGAACCAGACCACTGGCACTTCAGAATTAACTTTTTGCATTGGCCGGGAATCGGACCCGGGTCTCCCGCATGGCAGGCGAGAATTCTACCACTGAACCACCAATGCGCGACAATTTCATTCAGACACGTCTTTGAGTGATCGTTATGGACAGGTAGTGCGGTTATGCTTCATTGGTTGCATAAGAGATGGAAGATGAGGAACACTTGTTGATCTTGAGTTAGCAGAAGTTACATAGCAAAACTTTAAAGAACCACACCACGTGTACTTCAGAATTTACTTTCTGCATTGGCCGGGAATCGGACCCGGGTCTCCCGCGTGGCAGGCGAGAATTCTTCCACTGAACCACCAATGCTCTACAATCTGTAACTGACACGTCCTTGAGTGATCGCCAAGAACAGGTAGTGAGGTTATGCTTCATTGGTTGCATAAGACATGGAAGATGAGGAACTGTTGTTGATCTTGAGTTAGCAGAAGTTACATAGCAAAGCTTTAAAGAACCAGACCACTGGCACTTCTGAATTAACTTTCTGCATTGGCCAGGAATCGGACCCGGGTCGCCCGCATGGCAGGCGAGAATTCTACCACTGAACCACCAATGCGCGACAATTTCATTCAGACACGTCTTTGAGTGATCGTTATGAACAGGTAGTGAGGTTATGCTTTATTGGTTGCATAAGAGATGGAAGATGAGGAACACTTGTTGATCTTGAGTTAGCAGAAGTTACATAGCAAAACTTTAAAGAACCACACCACTGGTACTTCAGAATTTACTTTCTGCATTGGCCGGGAATCGGACCCGGGTCTCCCGCGTGGCAGGCGAGAATTCTTCCACTGAACCACCAATGCTCTGCAATCTGTAACAGACACGTCCTTGAGTGATCGCCAAGAACAGGTAGTGAGGTTATGCTTCATTGGTTGCATAAGACATGGAAGATGAGGAACTGTTGTTGATCTTGAGTTAGCAGAAGTTACATAGCAAAGCTTTAAAGAACCAGACCACTGGCACTTCTGAATTAACTTTCTGCATTGGTCGGGAATCGGACCCGGGTCTCCCGCTTGGGAAGCAAGAGTTCTACCACTGAACCACCAATGCGCGACAATTTCATTCAGGCACGTCTTTGACTGATCGTTATGAACAGGTAGTGAGGTTATGCTTCATTGGTTGCATAAGAGATGGAAGATGAGGTACACTTGTTGATTTTCAGTTAGCAGAAGTTACATAGCAAAGCTTTAAAGAACCAGACCACTGGCACTTCTGAATTTACTTTTTGCATTGGCCGGGAATCGGACCCGGGTCTCCCGCGTGGCAGGCGAGAATTCTACCACTGAACCACCAATGCGCGATGATCTCAATCAGACACGTCCTTGAGTGATCGCTATGGACAGGTAGTGAGGTTACCCTTCATTGGTTGCATAAGAGATAGAAGATGAGGAACACTTGTTGATCTTGAGTTAGCAGAAGTTACATAGCAAAGCTTTAAAGAACCAGACCACTGGCACTTCTGAATTAACTTTCTGCATTGGCCGGGAATCGGACCCGGGTCTCCCGCTTGGGAAGCGAGAATTCTACCACTGAACCACCAACGCGCGACAATTTCATTCAGACACGTCTTTGAGTGATCGTTATGAACAGGTAGTGAGGTTATGCTTCATTGGTTGCACAAGTGATGGAAGATGAAGGACACTTGTTGATTTTCAGTTAGCAGAAGTTACATAGCAAAGCTTTAAAGAACCAGACCACTGGCACTTCAGAATTTACTTTTTGCATTGGCTGGGAATCGGACCCTGGTCTCCCGCGTGGCAGGCGAGAATTCTACCACTGAACCACCAATGCGCGGCAATTTCATTCAGACACGTCTTTGAGTGATCGTTATGAACAGGTAGTGAGGTTATGCTTCATAGGTTGCATAAGAGATGGAAGATGAGGAACACTTGTTGATCTTGAGTTAGCAGAAGTTACATAGCAAAGCTTTAAAGAACCAGACCACTGGCACTTCAGAATTTACCTTCTGCATTGGCCGGGAATCGGACCCGGGTCTCCCGCATGGCAGGCGAGAATTCTACCACTGAACCACCAATGCACGACAATCTCAAT
The DNA here is from genome assembly GCA_038021265.1 of Cyprinella venusta. Lineage (NCBI taxonomy): Eukaryota > Metazoa > Chordata > Actinopteri > Cypriniformes > Leuciscidae > Cyprinella > Cyprinella venusta. The sequence continues at coordinate 793,050 of CM075863.1, forward strand.
CAGACACGTCCTTGAGTGATCGCCAAGAACAGGTAGTGAGGTTATGCTTAATTGGTTGCATAAGAGATGGAAGATGAGGAACTATTGTTGATCTTGAGTTAGCAGAAGTTACATAGCAAAGCTTTAAAGAAACAGACCACTGGCACTTCTGAATTAACTTTCTGCATTGGCCGGGAATCGGACCCGGGTCTCCCGCTTGGGAAGCGTGAATTCTACCACTGAACCACCAATGCGCGACAATTTCATTCAGACACGTCTTTGAGTGATCGCTATGAACAGGTAGTGAGGTTATGCTTCATTGGTTGCATAAGAGATGGAAGATGAGGAACACTTGTTGATCTTGAGTTAGCAGAAGTTACATAGCAAAACTTTAAAGAAACAGACCACTGGTATTTCTGAAATAACTTTCTGCATTGGCCGGGAATCGGACCCTGGTCTCCCGCTTGGCAGGCGAGAATTCTACCACTAAACCACCAATGCGCGACAATCTCAATTAGACACGCCCTTGAGTGATCGCTAAGAACAGGTAGTGAGGTTATGCTTCATTGGTTGCATAAGAGGTGGAAGATGAGGTACACTTGTTGATTTTCAGTTAGCAGAAGTTACATAGCAAAGCTTTAAAGAACCAGACCACTGGCACTTCTGAATTAACTTTCTGCATTATCCGGGAATCAGACCCGGGTCTCCCGCTTGGGAAGCGAGAATTCTACCACTGAACCACCAAGTTTCAAGTTTCAAGTTTGTGTTTATTTATATAGCACATTTAAAAACAGCAAACAAGGCTGACCAAAGTGCTGAACAATACACATGATAAAGAGAAGAAAGAAAAGCAACAAAATACAGGGACTAACCACACATTCAAGACAAAAACTCACAATGAGTTAAAAGCTAAAGAAAAGAAATATGTTTTAAGAGAGGATTTAAAAACAGTTAAAGATTGAGCAGCTCTGATATAAACCGGAAGGCTGTTCCAGAGCCTAGGGCCAGCAACAGCAAAGGCTCTGTCCCCTCTGTTCGTTAGCCGTGATCGGGGGACAGACAGAAGTCTCTGATCACCAGACCTCAGGGTTCGTGTGGGGTTGTGTGGGCATAGTAGCTCAGACAGATAACTTGGTGCCAAGTTATTTACAGATTTAAAAACAAATAGAAGAACTTTATACTCTATTCTAAAATGCACAGGTAGCCAGTGCAGAGATTTTAAGATAGGTGAAACATGATCAAATTTGCGTTTTCTTTTGAGGAACTTTGCAGCAGCATTCTGTGCTAGTTGGAGACGAGCAAAAATGTGTTTGGGTATGCCAAAGTAGAGAGAGTTGCAATAATCCAACCGCGATGTAATGAGCGCATGAATGGCAATCTCTAGTGTTTTCTCAGAAAGGGAAGATTTAATTTTAGAGAGAAGACGTAACTGAAAAAAGCAAGCACTAATCACTGTATTGATTTGTTTTTCAAATTTGAGGTTTTTTTTATCCCAGAGAACACCAAGGTTCTTGATGCAGGATGACTTTGGATCAAGATAGTCCAGATCAATGTTGCTGCTGTCATAGTTGTCATGGGGGCCAAAGACAATAACCTCGGTCTTGGATTCATTCAAAAACAGAAAATTTTGAGAAAACCACATTTTTACTTCCTCTAGGCATGCAAAAAGAGATTTTAGAGCAGTCACTTTGTTGCGTTTCAGAGGGAAATAAATTTGTGTATCATCAGCATAGCAGTGAAATGATACACCATGCTTTCTGAAAATGAAGCCAAGAGGAAGCAAATAAATGGAAAAGAGGATGGGTGCGAGAATAGACCCCTGCGGCACTCCACAAGAGAGTTGGGCTGGGGAGGAAGAATAATTACCCAGTTTGACGGAGAAGGTTCTATTTGTTAGATAAGATCTAAACCAGCTGAGGACAGTTCCCTGGATGCCCACAGAGGACTCCAGTCGGGACAACAGAGTTTTATGATCAACTGTATCAAAGGCCGAGGTTAAGTCTAGCAGTATTAGGATCACAGAGTCACCAGCATCAGTTGCTAACAGAATATCGTTAGACACCCTTAAAAGAGCAGACTCTGTGCTGTGCAGAGGCTTAAAACCAGACTGGAAAGTTTCAAGAATTTGATTTGTGCTAACCAATGCGCGGCAATTTCATTCAGACACGTCTTTGAGTGATCGTTATGAACAGGTAGTGAGGTTATGCTTCATTGGTTGCATAAGATATGGAAGATGAGGAACACTTGTTGATCTTGAGTTAGCAGAAGTTACATAGCAAAGCTTTAAAGAACCAGACCACTGGCACTTCTGAATTAACTTTCTGCATTGGCCGGGAATCGGACCCGGGTCTCCCGCTTGGGAAGCGAGAATGCTACCACTGAACCACCAATGCGCGACAACTTCAATCAGACACGTCTTTGAGTGATCGCTATGAACAGGTAGTGAGGTTATGCTTCATTGGTTGCATAAGAGATGGAAGATGAGGAACACTTGTTTATCTTAAGTTAAAACACCTTTAACGTGGGTTACATTATTTGGGGGCAACAAAATGATGACAAATCTCATAAGTGGAGATTATTGTCTTTGAGCTGGCATTTGCTGTCTGTAATGTGGATTAGCAGAAGTTACATTACAAAGCTTTAAAGAACCAGACCGCTGGCACTTCTGAAATAACTTTCTGCATTGGCCGGGAATCAGACCCGGATCTCCCGCGTGGCAGGCGAGAATTCTACCACTGAACCACCAATGCGCGATGATCTCAATCAGACATGTCCTTGAGTGATCGCTATGAACAGGTAGTGAGGTTATGCTTCATTGGTTGCATAAGAAATGGAAGATGAGGAACACTTGTTGATTTTGAGGTAGCAGAAGTTACATAGCACAGCTTTAAAGAACCACACCACTGGCACATCTCAATTAACTTTCTGCATTGGCCGGGAATCGGACCCGGGTCTCCCGCGTGGCAGGCGAGAATTCTACCACTGAACCACCAATGCTCGACAATCTCAGACACATCCGTTAGTGATCGCTAAGAACAGGTAGTGAGGTTATGCTTCATTGGTTGCATAAGAGATGGAAGATGAGGAACACTTGTTGATTTTCAGTTAGCAGAAGTTACATAGCAAAGCTTTAAAGAACCACACCACTGGCACTTCTGAATTAACTTTTTGGATTGGCCAGGAATCGGACCCGGGTCTCCCGGGCTGTGGATTGTTCAGCTAAACGGCCCTAAACCGTATCCCATTCATTTTCAATGGTAGTGCTAAACCACTACGGATGCAATATTATTTCGGCCACTAACGCTCTCCTGGCGCTCTTCCGTGTTTTGGCAGCCCCGGCAAAATTTAAAGTAGCCATTTTCATCGCGACTCCAAGAGAGAGAAACCGCACCGCATTCATCATATTTCAACACATCTGACTAAGGTACGATACTTTATTTTATCTCATCTTTTACTAATAATGTTAAAACTTCATGCAAAAACGTCAGCATGCCCTGGCTGCTTTTCTTTTCTCGATGAATGCACACAAATGCTAATGGTTAACCTTGCATTTTTGTTTTTCTGTTTCGTTTTTTTTTTGTGTGTGTGTGTGTGTGTCTGTAATGGTTTCGTTTAGTCTTGGATAAAATGTTAAATTAAATATCTGACTGTATCAGATTGTTTTTCCTCGTGATATAATGTTCCACGAGCTTGCTGACTTAACTGTTTGTCATCTTTAACAAGTCACCTGTTGGCTTGATCATTATTTTCAACTTTTGTAATATTTATGAGATTGCATATTAAAGGGGTGGTTGATTCCAGTTTCACTTTTTTGATTTTAAATAGTGTGTAATGTTGCTGATGGTGCATGAACAGTATCTGCAAAGTTGCAGCGCTGAAAGTTCAATGTAAGCAGAGATATCGTCTTTTAAAAACCAGGAAGTGTAAACGCCTACAAAAACGACTCGATTGGGACTACAACGGGTTATGGTACGTCACTAACCCGCACATTTGCATCAACCACTCCCTTCGGAATATGCAGGAAATGGCATGTGCATATTTCTGCAGCACGTCGAGTGAGTTGTGTTCACGCAGCTGTCAGGTCTTCTGTGTTTCAAGCTTCCCACGGATGCTATACTTCATCAACAATGGATACAATTTATGTTTGATTATATTCCTGAAAGTGACGATCGTAATCTAGCTCTCTGTGCTGCGCATTTTACGGAAGACAGCTTCCAGAATCTCCACGAGTTCAATACAGCAAGAAACTGTTAATAAACAATGAAGCAGATCCAACTTGAAAACCAGAGGCAGCAGTTGTTGGACCACAACCTGTAAGTAGGCTAAGACTTAATCGTTTTAAATCTATTTGCATGTATAATTCCAGACGTAACGTTCGCCTGTGTTTTATTTATGTTTTATTTTTTCTAAATGCCAGCGCTGGCTTTATAGCCACTAGGCTACTAGTTATGCTAGTATTTTGTGTCTACGACAAACGTGTACAAACATTATGGACCTGAATTTTGTATAAGTACTAATGTTTTAAACGTATTTTTCATGTATATATGCTTTATGACGTTATTTTCGATTTGATCAAGAACGTAAACTTGCCAACGCTGTTTGTGTTTAACATTAGTAGCCAGTCAGTTGCTATCGTTGCCAGTCAGATGCTATTGTGTAAAACAAACGTGTATATGGTTAAAAAATGTGGCAAATTATCATTCAGAAACGTTTAGTAAGAGCCGTGTGTGGTGTGGTTCTGTTTGACTCGCTTCATCGCGGCTTTCTCGGTCTGATTCTGCCTCAAACTGATACTGCAGTTCGACACCATTATTTATATCTGGACCGGAGCTGGTGTTTCCCCGTTAAGGTAATAGGCGTTAACCTTCCGGACAACGTGAGCGACAGTTTAGCTAATCACAACACACCCGCCCAAACTAACCAATCTGAGCCCACGACGTGTTTCTGAGGGAGTGTTTTCATAGAATCAGGAAGTAAACCGCTCGTTCAGGGGACAGAGGAGAGCGCGGCTGACGATTAAGGTGAATTTTATGAAAAATAAGACTTTTAAAAAAAGGAAAAACACGAATACATGTTATATTGCACCCCATAAACACAATCATGCAAAGAAAACGAGGAGTAAACCACCCCTTTAAATAGTTCAAAAACGAGATGTTATAATGTTCACTCGCTGTCCCTGTGAGAACGTATGAGAAATTATCCATGGTTTTACCACTAAAATAACTATTCTTACCAATAAAAATAGTACATACTACTATTACATTATTAGTAGATTCTTTTGTAGTAAAATCTCAATATCCATATATTTTCCACTTTTGCATGAGCATAGTAACTTAGCCTACATAGGACATACTAGGGCCGGGCGATAATATCGCACAATATTGTATGCGCATCTAATCAGTAAAGCCGATTCAAAAATGTCGACTCAGGAAGAACTAACGTTACAGGACTGAGACGCTTTGGGGGTGTTGATTTAAAAAAGAAATGGGGGGATATGATCAGAGGTCTGTTCTTTCTGAGACATTACATGTTCAGATATGCATACAACAAAATAATCTGGAGGTTATATTATATTCTGGGGGTATGCTAGGCTAACTGCAACAAAATATGTTAATATGTTTTGCTGTCCATCCTACTTACCACAAACATATCGATCAACGATCGCATTCGTTGAAAACGTCTCCGTTTTCTTGCCCGAGTAACCAGCGAAAACCGCAGCCCATATGACAGAGATTGCCACAGCGGAGGACAGCATTTTGGTATTGTTGTCATCCGTTGTCCTGGAAATAGGGCTGGGCGATAATATCGCACGATATTGTCTGCGCATCTAATCAGTAAAGCCGGTTCATTGATTAGTAGTAAATCACCTTCACCTGCTTTCAGATGGAGCGGCATTCACTACCCATATGGAAAAGGTTTGCTAAAAACACCTGTGATTCTTATATGTTCCAACAGAATATTGTAAGGGACATATATGCTGCAAAATCCACATATATAAATTGCATAATGTTAATATATTTTTTAATCATATATGTCATATACTGCATGTCCTACACAAAAGCCATATAGATTTTCTTGATGTGAACACATAGGAAAATAATGCTACTTTAATATTCATGTCCAGCATCTTAAAGTATTAAGTTGACTTTCAAACTCACCCTAATGTCATCCAAGATATCCATAGGCCTATCACTTAAATTTTGTGGCCACTTCAATGGCCACCAACTATTCAAATGTTCAAAGAAGTTTCAAAAGTGTATATATATACATATATATCATATTAGATTATATTATTTTTAGTAATTTTTTAATTATTATTATTTTTTAATGACCGATCGTTTCGCGATTAGACCCTTTTCTTGACTGGGATCGCGTCGAGACTTCGAAGCTACATGGAGACGGACATTTGAACCTTCTTTGAAAATTTGAATCGTTGGTTACCATTGAATTCCATTCTGTGAAGAAAAATCCTAGAATGTTTTCCTCAAAAACCTTAATTTATTTTCGACTAAAGAAAGAAAGACATGGATATCTTTGACATCAGGGTTTGAGTAAATTATCATAAATTATCAGAATTGGGGGGGGGGGGTCCTAGTCATTCATGCTCATATACAGTACATAATTAACATTTGATGAAACTTAATAGAAAACTATTTAAAACTACACACACAAGCACACATTTAAATTGCAAAAAAATAAAAAAAAATATTTATTGGAGTGTATTTACAAGATACAGTTGAATATTTTACATATATCAATAGTTTTATTTTAAATTCTGAATCACCATATTTCATTTTCATTTGTGACAATTTCTGTAAACTTTATCACAGTAGGCCTACTAAGTTACTACATCTACTATTCTTAACCTGAAAATGATACTTAATGTATTAGAAAGATGATTGATGTGAAATAAGATGCAGAATTGTGATTATATCTGTTTCATGGATTCAAATGTCTCTGTATTTCCCTTTAACGTTTTCTCAATAAAAAAATACAAAAACAAAAAATTAAATAAAATATAATACTATTCTTTACCTAGTACAAACATAAAACTTTCCTTAAGTTATTCTTATGCATATTACCACCAGAGTTTGTCACATACAAAAATATATTCTAGCCAATTTTCAACATTTTATTCACAGTTCTAGAAACATATTTGACGCCTCTGATTTAAATAAACACTGTGATGAATTACATCCGGGACTTTTACTTGCTGAGCGAGACGAAACGTGCAGAGACAGTTTTTACACAGACGCCATTTTCTTTGACTCGCGATGCAAGGCATACATGAGGGAAACGCATGGAATAAGTGTTTTATCGCATTTATATATGCATTGTATAACGTCTTATTGTTTTATAACAATGTGTATTTGCTGTGCGTGGCTAAACCGCTCTCAGGGGGGCATTTCCGTCGAAGCCCGATGCAGAGGTGACCTAGCCAGGATGCCTGGGTTTGCTTTTTAACAGGGAAACGGCGAAAGTAAGTGTTTTATCTAATTTACAATATCTAGTTTATAATATATTGATTTATAGCTATATTTAAATGCTTTGTGCGCTTAAACGAGCCAAATATTTTCTCTAAGGCGACGATCTTCTTTGACTCAATACTGAGCTGACGACGAGGGAGGTTTATAACGTTAACAGGAAAAACACAGAAAGTAAGTTAAGTGTTTTTAATCTAATCTACAAAATGTATTTCATGGCATTATATTGTTTTCTAACAATATTTATGTGATGTGCGTGCTTAAACCTTTCTCACAGACTAAGTTAGGCCTGTATCTTCTTTGACTCATGACACAGCGCTGACATGAGTGCTTTTAGCAGTAAAAACAAACAGTAAGTGTTTTAACTCGTTACAATACGTGTTTTATATTGTTTGAGAATATTTGTGATGTGCAAATATTAAAAGTATGTATTTATCCTCAAACTATCTTTTACTCTTGTTTACTAGGACACCTACTGTAAGTTTACTGAAAAATAGAAGAACAACTCCACAGACTGCAGATCAACAATGCATGTGAAATTGTCACTTTATTTCCTTTTTTGGAGGACCAATTTTCTTAGAATGGGTAATTAATTCTTTCAGATTAAGTATTTATGCAAAATGTACTTATTAGAATAACTTTTGATGTTGGGTGGTTATGCTTTCATTGATTTAGCTATTTGTGTTTTCTAGGAGCATTTCTATGATGCACAGAGTGGCTAAGGCTATCCAGGCTTGGTGTTTAAAGACCGTACAGACTAGAACTTGGTGATGGTAAGATTTAACAGATGACATGAGAGAATCATGGGCACAAAAAAATAATCATAGCTTTGTTGCTATTTGGTATAACTAAGATTTTCTGTTTCATAACAATCATTTTGAATTTCTTCAGTCAAATAACTTTACAAATGTAATTTTTATTTTTTTACTTAAAATTAGTTTTCAAACCAATTGTTTTCATGACTTGACATATAGATGTTTTCTTGCTGTTTAATTTTAGACTCCACTGACTGGGAAAATCTGCCTATCACCTGTCCAACATCAGAGCCACAAGAAGGGAACACAGATTCTTCCGGCGGATGACTATTAGGGAGATTCCTTAAGGTGGGTGTCTAAATTTATGTCTGTCATTAATTACTCACCCTCACGTTGTTCCAAACATGTAAGAATTTCTTTCATCTTCACAACACAAATAAAGATATTTTTAATGAAATCTGAGAGCTTCCTGCCCTCCATTGACGGTCTATGCAACTACTACTTTCAAGCCCCAGAAAGGTAAAGCAGTGATCTCAAACTCAATTCCTGGTGGGCCACAAGTCTGCACAGTTTTGCTCCAAACCTAATCAAACACACCTGATCCAGATCCATTGAGCTAATCATGGCCTTCAGGATTACGAGAAACTTCCTTACAGGTGTGAGTTGGAGCTAAACTGTGCAGAGCTGTGGCCCTCCAGGAATTGAGTTTGAGATCACTAGAATAAAGGTACATCATTATGCTGCGTTCACATGTATAGGCTTGAACACTTTGAATCCATTCGTGCATCGCAGACAGGCTCATTTTTTTAGCATTTCCAAATTGACGGCAAAGTTAAAATTTTTCAACAGGATTTTTTTATGCGCGTTACGCGTCTTTGCATTGACTTGACGATATAGATCCACTTTTGCGACACGACTGTTGCGACGCCTCCCCACATTTGTACTTTGATGGGCATTCCTTAAGTTTACCACTAAGGAAGTGGTTTTGACTTGATTTCCTTTCCATGGCTTTGGAAGTGGTAGTTGAATAGGCTGTCAATTGAGGGACAGAAATCTCTTAGATTCCATTAAACATAACTTCGTTAAGTGTAGCAAGATGAGCAAAACTCTGGTTTGGAACAACATGTGGGTGAATAATGACAGAATTAAGATTTTTGGATGAAGTCTTTAATTTACTTTAAAATCAGTAAATTCTAGTCTTAATCTAACCAAAATAGTTTCTTGTGTGACTCAAAGTCTAAAATGATTTAACTTTTTCCACCATAAATTTGCTGTATTTCTAAAACACAAATTGTATTAATTGTGATCGATCTGGTTTTGTGTTGTCTAGAGAACCAGCACTCCAGGATTTTTTGAGAAAGTTGGATCTGCACAGCCGTTCCTGCTCTATGAAACTCTACTGTTAGCAACTGGACACAACTGATCCACTCGTACCCTGCGACTGATCCTCTCGTACCCTTGAACTGTTCTTCATCTGCTGAATGTTGTTGAGTCGAGCACTGTTCTGTACTGTTGCAGAGTCGAAGGTACTGAATCAACTTCACTGACACTGGACTTACATTCACTGTTCAGGATTTGAAGTATGACAGATCATTTGACAGAAATGCCTATATTGTGCATTCATTGTTTATTTTAAAGGTTAAAGGTTCTATAAGCGATGTCGGGGCAAAACATTTCTTGTCACGTACAGCAAACGTCTCCTCACTATCGGCTAGCTGCCTGTCCCCTAAACACACTGTAAAAAAACGCGGTCTCTGTAGACACCACAGGCTCCACAAATGTCTACAAAAACAATCATGTCTTACCCGGACCACGAAACCTAACAAACAGTGTTCCAGCCAATCACTGGCAAGAAGTATTTGAGGGTGGGTCTGGGGGTTAGTGCGCGTGCACATGAAGGGTGTGTGTGTGTGTGTGTGAAGGAGAGACAAGCGTCAGAAGGAAATTTGAAAAATGCCCGAGACACGACCAAAGAGACGTCGTTCTGAAGAACAAATTAAAAAGAAGAAGGAGTCGGATAAAGAACGTGCGAAGTTCCGAATTTACATCGGTAGCAAAGCTTTTGAACGATGGCGAGAACTCCGGCGGTAGAAGGGCTTCCAGTCCGACGGTTACAATTATTTCAGGAAGCACGGAAGGGAGGGGGAGGAGATGAGATGCGGAGGAGGTAGGGTCTAGCTAGCCTCCGATTTGTTTGAAAATATTGCGAACGTCAACACCCCCAGGATCGCTTATAGGACCTTTAACCTATGATGTAAAGGGGCTTGTTTGTTCATAAAATCAATAGTTTGTTAAAACCACTGTTTGTATTTTGGATTTTTTTTACTTTCAATGAACAGAATTCTGCACTGTACAATTTCTAAATTTGCAAACTTCATATAAGTGATGTTGGTCATCTAAACATGAAATCTGTATGACACATTTTATAACGAGTATAAAAAAATGACACAAAATGTGTATAAATCCTATATGACTTTAATTTGACTAGCATATGATTCAATATAAGAACTTTAAATGATTTGTATATGAATTTAAGTTATTTTCTAATAAAACCATATACCACTGCATATGTTTGTCATGTAAAATTCAAATAATTCAATATAAGAACTTTAAATGATTTGTATATGAATATTGTGTTTTTTCTACAAATACCATACACAATTGCATACTTTTGTCATGTACAACTCATATAAGACTTTTATAGTATTCATATATGACACAAAAATCCCCTATAAGTTGTGTGTGTGCTATTTAGTATGAAAGGGGCCATAATCGGTCTGATTTTTTATAGGACATATATTGGTCTTACATGAAACACGTAAGGTAATTTTGGCCAATTTAAGCAAGGAAGATATATGGTTGCTGTATATGAACCATGCAGTTTTTTTTCATAAGAGCCGTAGATCACTGACAAGCTGAGCCAAATCGCGATAATATCGAGGACATATCGATAGCGATATTTAATGCGATATGGCTCAACTGGTCAGTTAATTACGGCTCTTCGTCACGACAAAATCTCCCGTGTTAAACTAATACACCTGGGGGTGTATATAAGTCCACACTCAAGAGCGTTAAAGTTAATGAGATAATTATGTGATTAAATGAGTGATGATTGAGCATTATTGAAGACACCTAAAGCAGAATCACAAGGAAAAAATCAAAAAAATTTAGCCACCATTATGGAGGTGAGTGTTTGCTTTAGTTGGTCTTCTTGACCCTTATATTAAAAATTTTATATGTAATTTGCTATTGCATCTGAGTTAATCCTGTCAAGGATTACAAACAAAGATAAGCAATTATATAATGATGACAGTTACATAATGACTTTCATCGTTTAAAATTTATGTCTATGAATTATTTTGTTGATTAGTGTATAACTGAGATTCTGCATAAACATCTGGAATGTTAAATATAATGTAATTTCTCTAAAGTTGTTTAAAAAAATCTTTCTTTAAGGCACACACAGACCTCAAGATTCAGTCAAAGCTTCTCAACAACGGTGACGAGTAGAATATTCAAGTAGGAAAAGTAAATTACATAGACAATTCAGATCATAATTTATTCATACCGCAATGCATGATGGGAGAAATTAATGAGTTGTGATTGGTGGCAACATATCACCACGGATGAGATAGACAGGCTGATTATTGATATCTGTGTTTCTGTATAAAGATGACAGTGATTTGATTAAAATATTTTATTAAATATTTGAGGTTATAAGAAAGTACAGATATGTAACATAACTACAAAACTGTAGCTAAGAAGTTAACAAATCATCTGAATACTTATATTTTTCAGATCATTGCATGTTTAGGCTATGTCTAAACATAGCCATCACTATCAGATCAAGTTGCCTTTGTTCATTTGACTGTTATAAGTCAAAATCGCTAGGCAAACAAAATTTAAAGTGAAAATATAAGGGTCAAGAGCCCAACTAAAGCAGACAATGATCTCCATAACGGTGGCTGAAAATTTGTGATTGTCCTTCAGTGATTCTGCTTGTTATCATCAGGTGTCTTCAATAATGCTCAATCCTCACTAAATTAATCACTTAATTATCTCATTAACTTTAACACTCATATCGTCCATCTGAAAGCATGTGAATGTGATTTACTACTAATCAAGGAACCGGCTTTACTGATTAGACGCATACAATATCGTGCGATATTATCGCCCAGCCCTACCTGGAAACATCATGTAAAAACTCGTCGCAGCCGTAACGTCACAGCCATCGTCGACGACTGATGACGTATGGGTTTATGAAGGGTCGTTCCATTTCGTAGGTAAATATTCCAACCCCTTGGCCCTTGTCACTCCGTTTCAAGGGCCATGGCTACACTCGAAAACAAGGGGTAGGGCCAAGGGGTAGGGCCAAGGGGTGAATTGGGATTCAGCCTTTGTGTTGGACCATAACAGATGGACAGATCCAATGAGAAATGCCATTGATGGTTTGCTGGCCAAGCACCACGGGACCAAGGACCTCCTGACAAAGGTGGATGCTGAATATGCTGCTATGGTACAGAGTGCTTGCACTGACCCAAACAGCCTTTTGCACTCAACCACAAAGCAGCACATAAGCAGGTACATAAAACACCTTGCTAAAAAAAGAACACTAATGCTTCACTCAACACCAGCCCAGAAAAGCTCCTGGAGACACAGCAGTTATGGCAGCGTCTTCACTCAGGCAGTGAAACCATCAGTTTCCCAGTGACAGTACTTCCACCTGCCCCGGTCAATCCACCCGCAAAGAGTGTTCCTGAGGCTGTCTCTCTAGACCAGGCAGCGCTTGAAAAGATGGTGAAGGACATCATAGAGAAGCAGCAGGAAGTTCAGAAGCAACAACAACAGCAAATGCCACAAAAAAGCTCACTAGATCCTGTTTAGCCTGTGGTCAGCCTAAGTCTCGATACATGGGTGATGGCACCTCAATACATTTCTTTTATCAAGGTGGTGATGTTAAATACTTCTACTGCTCCAAGAAAGTTTTTGACACATATTCAGCAGGGGGCCTGACCAACCCCAGAATGCCTTTTGAAGACTTTGCAGCGACTCCTTTTTTTCAGTGAGAACTGGAGTCTTCTAAGTGGAGAGGGGCAGAAAATAAGAGGGTGATTGAGGAGAGAAGCAAGAGGAAGTCTGTAGTACAGCACCCTACTGGTCGTCTGTGCAGATTCTGCCACCTGCCACTGAAACAAGGGCCAAACAGTCCTCATATTCACACTGGTTTCACTGGAGTGGCAGGCAAATACATTTACTGTCCTGCTAAAGTGTTTTCCCTTTATCAGGCTCAGGGAATGAGCACAGAAATGTCATGGAGAGACTTTCAGCAGTCTCCATTCTATGAGGCCGAGAAGCAGAGGTGGATTGAGGAAAAGAAAAAATGACTTTATTGGCAAATGACATGCCCAGATCTCAAATACTGTTTATAGCACAAAGACATTCCTTGCACAATGTTATGCATATATTTATCTACATATTATTGCACTTTTAATATACATATATATGTTTAATTTGTTTCAATTTGTTCATTAAAATACCAAAAGTATTGTATTTTATTGCTTTGCATTGTATTTTGGTGTTTTTTTTTAAAGTTCAGTTGACTTGCATTATTTTTTTCTTTCTCTGATTTGAAAAACACTAAATGTTAAATAATGTTACTATTAAACTCTGTACAGAATTATTTTATTTGTTTATTTTATTTATTTTATTTAAACAACTTTCTTTTTTTTCTCCAAAACTTTTGATATTATTGTTGTTGTTGTTTAATATATCCTTTTAAATTGTTACATTTATTTCCATTGTTCATTAAAATTAAAAAGTTTTGTCCTTTTTTACATTGCACTTTAGTGTGTTTTTAAAGTTAATTTTATTGACTTTATTGATTATTTTATCTTTCTCAGTTGTGTAAACACTAAATGTTAATAACTGTTATAATAAAACACTACATAATTATTTAATTTTAAATAAATCTTGTTCTTTTCCTGTGTTCTCCAAAGCTTTGTATGTTATTATTATTATTATTAATGTTAATTTTGTTTAATCTATAAGTATTTAATACATTACCTTTTTCAGTTTTACATATAATATGTATATTATTTTACTATAAATAAAATGAGAAAATTACTATTTGGTGTTTTCTGGTTGTATTTCATTTATATATTGGATTTATATGCATAGTTAAACAAATATAATGTGAAAATCTCTCAAAATAAAGGTCTAAAACATTATCAAAATGTTCTTTGCAATTATTCACATTCAAATATTTTCTATATTAAAAGAGAACTATACCCTATTATAATTTAAATGTTTATTGAGATAATTGGACAATTCATACATCCTACACAAGAACAAATCTTATAAGTTTTATCATATTTTCTGCACAAATGTAGTTTATTATATGTAAATCGTACTTGACATGAATGTGTAATCATTTTTTAATCTACATACAGCGTATGGTATTTGTGGTCGAGACGGGACTCGAACCTATGATTTTGCGTATTTTTTCTGGCCCGCCTCCCTGAAATTTCCTGCGTTCCTATTGGCTAGCAGCGCTCTACACCTACGTGCGACTGGCCCCTGCGTGACAGGCGGAGATACTGTCCACTACACTAACGAGGACCGGTCTTTACCTCGGCGTCCCTGAGCGCTATGACATCGCATGCTCAGCCGTTGAGAAGTCGCTTAACACTGGACATGCTTTCCATTATGGGAGGTATTGTTATTTAAGCCTTTCATTCAAGGGGGGCAGGAAGAGGAGCTCTACCTCTCCTATGGAGGAATCCACCTGCAATCCAAGGAGATGAAGGGTTTGTTCATTTACCTTCCAGGAAGTTCCTAAAAAATCTCGTGTGAATTCTAGACACTGCTCTTCCACGTACCACCGGCTTCAGGGACATCCTCTTAGACAGGGTTTGCCGGTCATCTGGTGATGGGGCAGATTCTTATTACATCTGCTCCTTCCTCTAATGGAAATGGCTATATTATTGTTTTAACAAAAAAAGACAAAATGCTGGGTGGGAGGAGCCTGCACCAGACATTACCTTTGCTGAGCACGGTGGCATGTGTGTGATAGCACAATTTCCCATCGTCTCACGGCCACAGCTCGAGTTTCTCTTCATTCACGCATAAATCTTTCGCCTTTTACTAAAGATTTCCGTGGAGGGGAACATTTGCGAGTTATTGGTATTTTTGGATGCTCTGCTCACAGCAGGGCTACATGCGTTTGTTCAAAAACAGAAGACTTTTTGTCAGGAGCTGGGTGGTTGTCAAACCATCGCCGCTTCACAACTTCGAACCTTGGGTCAGGAGCATGATTGTAAGGTTTACCAATCACAAAAGGCTAGTGGTGGGAGAAACAAAGCTTTTCGAAGCTTTCAGCTGATTGCTTTGCAAATTGATTAACTGTTTCGACGCATTTGTAAGGCCACACTGGTGGTGACCCCTGCTGGTCAGATTGGAAATGCAACAGTGGAAATGCCACACAAACTCTGGCCAAACATGAATAAAACAACCTTTTACAAATGCTTTCTTGAAAGTAGAACCTTTCAAATGGAATTAGCTAACCACCCTCAGGTGAGTCCTGAACGGCAGGTTGGCCTTATCAGCAGTTTCCACGGCAGATCAAGAGCTCAGACAAGGTGTTTGTCTGTGGTAAAGAAGAGGTCTCCCCGTCGGGGAATCGAACCCCTGTCTTCCGCGTGACAGGGGGAGATACTGTCCACTATACTAACGAGGACCGGTCTTTTCCTCGGCGTCCCTGAGCGGTATGACATCGCATGCTCAGCCGTTGAGAAGTCGCTTAACACTGGACATGCTTTCCATTATGGGAGGTATTGTTATTTAAGCCTTTCATTGTGGCCAAGGGGGGCAGGAAGAGGAGCTCTCCCTCTCCTATGGAGGAATCCACCTGCAATCCAAGGAGATGAAGGGTTTGTTCATTTACCTTCCAGGAAGTTCCTAAAAATCTCGTGTGAATTCTAGACACTGGTCTTCCACGTACCACCAGCTTCAGGGAAATCCTCTTAGACAGGGTTTGCCGGTCATCTGGTGATGGGGCAGATTCTTATTACACCTGCTCCTTCCTCTAATGGAAATGGCTATATTGTTGTTTTAACAAAAAAAGACAAAAAGCTGGGTGGGAGGAGCCTGCACCAGACATTACCCTTGCTGAGCACGGTGGCATGTGTGTGATAGCACAATTTCCCAACGTCTCACGGCCACAGCTCGAGTTTCTCTTCATTCACGCATAAATCTTTCGCCTTTTACTAAAGATTTCCGTGGAGGGGAACATTTGCGAGTTATTGATATTTTTGGATGCTCTGCTCACAGCAGGGCTACATGCGTTTGTTCTAAAACAGAAGACTTTTTGTCAGGAGCTGGGTGATTGTTAAACCACCGCCGCTTTACAACTTCGAACCTTGGGTCAGGAGCATGATTGTAAGGTTTACCAATCACAAAAGGCTAGTGGTGGGAGAAACAAAGCTTTTCGAAGCTTTCAGCTGATTGCTTTGCAAATTGATTAACTGTTTCGACGCATTCGGAAGGCCACACTGGTGGTGACCCCTGCTGGTCAGATTGGAAATGCAACAGTGGAAATGCCACACAAACTCAGGCCAAACATGAATAAAACAACCTTTTACAAACGCTTTCTTGAAAGTAGAACCTTTCAAATGGAATTAGCTAACCACCCTCAGGTGAGTCCTGAACGGCAGGTTGGCCTTATCAGCAGTTTCCAAGGCAGATCAAGAGCTCAGACAAGGTGTTTGTCTTTGGTAAAGAAGAGGTCTCCCCGTCAGGGAATCGAACCCCGGTCTTCCGCGAGACAGGCGGAGATACTGTCCACTATACTAACAAGGACCGGTCTTTACCTCGGCGTCCCTGAGCAGTATGACATCGCATGCTCAGCCGTTGAGAAGTCGCTTAACACTGGACATGCTTTCCATTATGGGAGGTATTGTTATTTAAGCCTTTCATTGTGGCCAAGGGGGGCAGGAAGAGGAGCTCTCCCTCTCCTAAGGAGGAATCCACCTGCAATCCAAGGAGATGAAGGGTTTGTTCATTTACCTTCCAGGAAGTTCCTAAAAATCTCGTGTGAATTCTAGACACTGCTCTTCCACGTACCACCGGCTTCAGGGAAATCCTCTTAGACAGGGTTTGCTGGTCATCTGGTGATGGGGCAGATTCTTATTACACCTGCTCCTTCCTCTAATGGAAATGGCTATATTATTGTTTTAACAAAAAAGACAAAATGCTGGTTGGGAGGAGCCTGCACCAGACATTACCTTTGCTGAGCACGGTGGCATGTGTGTGATAGCACAATTTCCCATCGTCTCACGGCCACAGCTCGAGTTTCTCTTCATTCACGCATAAATCTTTCGCCTTTTACTAAAGATTTCCGTGGAGGGGAACATTTGCGAGTTATTGATATTTTTGGATGCTCTGCTCACAGCAGGGCTACATGCGTTTGTTCAAAAACAGAAGACTTTTTGTCAGGAGCTGGGTGATTGTCAAACCATCGCCGCTTCACAACTTCGAACCTTGGGTCAGGAGCATGATTGTAAGGTTTACCAATCACAAAAGGCTAGTGGTGGGAGAAACAAAGCTTTTCGAAGCTTTCAGCTGATTGCTTTGCAAATTGATTAACTGTTTCGACGCATTCGGAAGGCCACACTGGTGGTGACCCCTGCTGGTCAGATTGGAAATGCAACAGTGGAAATGCCACACAAACTCAGGCCAAACATGAATAAAACAACCTTTTACAAATGCTTTCTTGAAAGTAGAACCTTTCAAATGGAATTAGCTAACCACCCTCAGGTGAGTCCTGAACGGCAGGTTGGCCTTATCAGCAGTTTCCACGGCAGATCAAGAGCTCAGACAAGGTGTTTGTCTGTGGTAAAGAAGAGGTCTCCCCGTCGGGGAATCGAACCCCGGTCTTCCGCGTGACAGGCGGAGATACTGTCTTTTTTTTTTTTTTTTTTTTTTTTTTTATTGAAAAATTCATGTCACAGAAAACATTTAAAATCATTATTCCACATATTAGATTTCTCTTAAATTAAAAACATTAAAAAACCTTCACCAATTCAGAAAAAAATTCCGTTTTACACACCAGAAACTAAAAAATTAAAACATCATCATTAAAAAACAAATACATCAATCCTTTCCTGGCATTTCCATATTAAAGTCATTAAACACTGAGTAAATCTCAGGCGTACAGATCTTATAAAAATCATCCTCTTTCTGTTCTTGTTTAAAATAGTAAAACAAACATTCTATATATTTTTCCAAACGTCTTTTAAACATCATCCATACATCCAAAACTTTTTTTTCCTGTTTTGCAACAACTCTTCTTTCCCATATTACACTTTTCATCAGCATTACAAATAGATTGATCATCTTTTCATTCTTAATGTTTCTGTCACACCCTAGCATTATAATCTTATCCTTTTCTGTATCTTCTTTCTCCCCTTCTAATTTTCCAATAATACTCTTACATTTTTCCTTAAAAACCTTTAAAGCTTTACAATATAAAAAAAAAAAAAAAAAAACTTTCATATTCCCCACCACATACTTTACATGTCGCACTTTGTTCAATCCCAATTTTCTTTAACATTGTATCAGTAAAAACCACTCTGTGTCTAATAACAAACTCCAAATTTCCTAGTTTTGTTTCAATAATCTTCCCTTTCATATTGTTCCAAATATTTTCTTCTTTCAAACCATCAAATGTATTTTGCCAAAACTCATTTATAATTGGTTTCTTAAAAATAGCATCCCTAAAAAAGCATAAAACATTTTCAGTGTGCATTCTTTAAAAACAAAAATTTTCTCTCCCAGTATTACTTTTACATCCTTTTCATTATTCTCCTCTTCCATATTTTCAATTTTTGTTATCCATTTCTTAGGTATTGCATGTTTTATAATATCATACTTATTTTTTAATTCTTGTCTGCTAAACTCCTCTTTTGCTTCCTCCATTACATCAACTATGTACTGTATCGGTAAAAAACCTTCTTTATATTCATATAAAACATCTCTCACTTTAACTATTCCAGCTTCCAACCATTTTTTAAAATAGATTTCCTTTCCTTGGTTTAAAATGCCAGTATTTAGGAATAAAGGCTGATTTAAAACGCTTTCTCTTCCCTGTAAATTGTACCTTCCATTTAACAAAAATTTTCCCCAAGCACTTAAAACCTCTCTATAAAATTTTGGCAAACCCACTGTCATCCACTCTTTTGTTCTCATCCATAAAATATTATCCCCCAGATTAAAATCCCCACATTTGTTTAAAAAAAACTCCATTGTTGTTTTCCATTCTACTTTATTATTTTCGTCCAGATACTTTCCGACCAATTTAACTCTTAGACTATGTTTCCTTTGCTCTACATCCATTAATCCCAGACCTCCTTTATCTATAGCCTTTTGTGATTGGTAAACCTTACAATCATGCTCCTGACCCAAGGTTCGAAGTTGTGAAGCGGCGATGGTTTGACAATCACCCAGCTCCTGACAAAAAGTCTTCTGTTTTTGAACAAACGCATGTAGCCCTGCTGTGAGCAGAGCATCCAAAAATATCAATAACTCGCAAATGTTCCCCTCCACGGAAATCTTTAGTAAAAGGCGAAAGATTTATGCGTGAATGAAGAGAAACTCGAGCTGTGGCCGTGAGACGATGGGAAATTGTGCTATCACACACATGCCACCGTGCTCAGCAAAGGTAATGTCTGGTGCAGGCTCCTCCCACCCAGCATTTTGTCTTTTTTTGTTAAAACAATAATATAGCCATTTCCATTAGAGGAAGGAGCAGGTGTAATAAGAATCTGCCCCATCACCAGATGACCGGCAAACCCTGTCTAAGAGGATGTCCCTGAAGCCGGTGGTACGTGGAAGACCAGTGTCTAGAATTCACACGAGATTTTTAGGAACTTCCTGGAAGGTAAATGAACAAACCCTTCATCTCCTTGGATTGCAGGTGGATTCCTCCATAGGAGAGGGAGAGCTCCTCTTCCTGCCCCCCTTGGCCACAATGAAAGGCTTAAATAACAATACCTCCCATAATGGAAAGCATGTCCAGTGTTAAGCGACTTCTCAACGGCTGAGCATGCGATGTCATATCGCTCAGGGACGCCGAGGTAAAGACCGGTCCTCGTTAGTATAGTGGACAGTATCTCTGCCTGTCACGCGGAAGACGGGGGTTCGATTCCCCGATGGGGAGACCTCCTCTTTACCACAGACAAACACCTTGTCTGAGCTCTTGATCTGCCGTGGAAACTGCTGATAAGGCCAACCTGCCGTTCAGGACTCACCTGAGGGTGGTTAGCTAATTCCATTTGAAAGGTTCTACTTTCAAGAAAGCATTTGTAAAAGGTTGTTTTATTCATGTTTGGCCTGAGTTTGTGTGGCATTTCCACTGTTGCATTTCCAATCTGACCAGCAGGGGTCACCACCAGTGTGGCCTTACAAATGCGTCGAAACAGTTAATCAATTTGCAAAGCAATCAGCTGAAAGCTTCGAAAAGCTTTGTTTCTCCCACCACTAGCCTTTTGTGATTGGTAAACCTTACAATCATGCTCCTGACCCAAGGTTCGAAGTTGTGAAGCGGCGATGGTTTGACAACCACCCAGCTCCTGACAAAAAGTCTTCTGTTTTTGAACAAACGCATGTAGCCCTGCTGTGAGCAGAGCATCCAAAAATACCAATAACTAGTGATGTTACGTCTGACACCGACGCTCCGAAGCTTGCTTCAAACTCGAAAGGTCCTTGTAATGAACCACTGCTTCGGAGCTTGTATCATTATGTCACTAGTCACGTGAAAATGACGTCTGAAGCAAACACACTGCTTCACTCCTGTAGTGAACCGCGTGACTGCTTTGACAGCCCGATCCAGTGTTGAGACGTTTGAAACCTGGCGGCTGTATTTCTCATAAAAGTGAAGCCAAACCATGGCAACACCGTGGGTTAGTAGTCGGTGTTTGGATTGGCGTTATTATTGAGAGTGGATTGAGTTTATTTTTGTGTTGTGATGGAGCCATCGAGAAAGTCGTTCGCAAGTTTGGGAACACTTTAAACTTATTTTCCCGAATAAGATTAGTTCTTTGACATTTCTGCATACAAATATTTTTCATATCTAATGTAGCAGAGGGTTTTTAAAGTTTCTGTCTCTCTCCATATTCACTATTCAAGTTCAACCAGTTACACAAGCACATCCTTTCAACATAAAAAAATATCAGGCCCACCAGTAAAGTTACAGATTTCTGGTGGTTCCCATAGGAAAGAAGCAGTAGCTAATGTCATGGTTTCAATACTCATGGAAAACATGGTTTAAATGGTAAAAGAAAATGGTTCCTTATTGGTATTTTAATTGAAACCATTAGAATTTCTGTGACGGTTTCCATTTTTTTTAAGCTGGTCTGATCTTCTGTCCTTGTCTAAAGAAATAATTACACACACTCATCATCATTATTGTTTTATTATCAAGGTGAACACATGAAATTCATCCGTATCTGTAAAATTCACCTACATGAGTTTCACAGCACTGTTTCAGCTTTGATCGCTTCGGTAAACTCGTCATAAACGGGGCGTTAACACACGCCTACTTGCATTTTATGGTTGCCAGCTTTGTTGCATTACATTTACTTCACCAGGAGATGGTGCTGCTATTTCTATCTGAATGAAGCTTCGAGTAATGAACCATTTTCGACACAATAGTATCAGAAAGCAATAATGCTTCGAAAAGCTTCATTTGGCCATCACTACCAATAACTCACAAATGTTCCCCTCCACGGAAATCTTTAGTAAAAGGCGAAAGATTTATGCGTGAATGAAGAGAAACTCGAGCTGTGGCCGTGAGACGATGGGAAATTGTGCTATCACACACATGCCACCGTGCTCAGCAAAGGTAATGTCTGGTGCAGGCTCCTCCCACCCAGCTTTTTGTCTTTTTTTGTTAAAACAACAATATAGCCATTTCCATTAGAGGAAGGAGCAGGTGTAATAAGAATCTGCCCCATCACCAGATGACCGGCAAACCCTGTCTAAGAGGATTTCCCTGAAGCCGGTGGTACGTGGAAGACCAGTGTCTAGAATTCACACGAGATTTTTAGGAACTTCCTGGAAGGTAAATGAACAAACCCTTCATCTCCTTGGATTGCAGGTGGATTCCTCCATAGGAGAGGGAGAGCTCCTCTTCCTGCCCCCCTTGGCCACAATGAAAGGCTTAAATAACAATACCTCCCATAATGGAAAGCATGTCCAGTGTTAAGCGACTTCTCAACGGCTGAGCATGCGATGTCATACTGCTCAGGGACGCCGAGGTAAAGACCGGTCCTCGTTAGTATAGTGGACAGTATCTCCGCCTGTCACGCGGAAGACCGGGGTTCGATTCCCTGACGGGGAGACCTCTTCCTTACCACAGACAAACACCTTGTCTGAGCTCTTGATCCTCCGTGGAAACTGCTGATAAGGCCAACCTGCCGTTCAGGACTCACCTGAGGGTGGTTAGCTAATTCCATTTGAAAGGTTCTACTTTCAAGAAAGCGTTTGTAAAAGGTTGTTTTATTCATGTTTGGCCAGAGTTTGTGTGGCATTTCCACTGTTGCATTTCCAATCTGACCAGCAGGGGTCACCACCAGTGTGGCCTTACAAATGCGTCGAAACAGTTAATCAATTTGCAAAGCAATCAGCTGAAAGCTTCGAAAAGCTTTGTTTCTCCCACCACTAGCCTTTTGTGATTGGTAAACCTTACAATCATGCTCCTGACCCAAGGTTCGAAGTTGTGAAGCGGCGATGGTTTGACAACCACCCAGCTCCTGACAAAAAGTCTTCTGTTTTTGAACAAACGCATGTAGCCCTGCTGTGAGCAGAGCATCCAAAAATACCAATAACTCGCAAATGTTCCCCTCCACGGAAATCTTTAGTAAAAGGCGAAAGATTTATGCGTGAATGAAGAGAAACTCGAGCTGTGGCCGTGAGACGATGGGAAATTGTGCTATCACACACATGCCACCGTGCTCAGCAAAGGTAATGTCTGGTGCAGGCTCCTCCCACCCAGCATTTTGTCTTTTTTTGTTAAAACAATAATATAGCCATTTCCATTAGAGGAAGGAGCAGATGTAATAAGAATCTGCCCCATCACCAGATGACCGGCAAACCCTGTCTAA
Source organism: Cyprinella venusta (assembly GCA_038021265.1). Lineage (NCBI taxonomy): Eukaryota > Metazoa > Chordata > Actinopteri > Cypriniformes > Leuciscidae > Cyprinella > Cyprinella venusta. The sequence continues at coordinate 816,426 of CM075863.1, forward strand.
GAGGATGTCCCTGAAGCCGGTGGTACGTGGAAGAGCAGTGTCTAGAATTCACACGAGATTTTTTAGGAACTTCCTGGAAGGTAAATGAACAAACCCTTCATCTCCTTGGATTGCAGGTGGATTCCTCCATAGGAGAGGTAGAGCTCCTCTTCCTGCCCCCCTTGGCCAATGAAAGGCTTAAATAACAATACCTCCCATAATGGAAAGCATGTCCAGTGTTAAGCGACTTCTCAACGGCTGAGCATGCGATGTCATACCGCTCAGGGACGCCTAAGTAACGATCGGTCCTCGTTAGTATAGTGGACAGTATCTCCGCCTGTCACGCGGAAGACCAGGGTTCGATTCCCCGACGGGGAGACCTCTTCTTTACCACAGACAAACACCTTGTCTGAGCTCATGATCTGCCGTGGAAACTGCTGATAAGGCCCACCTGCCGTTCAGGACTCACCTGAGGGTGGTTAGCTAATTCCATTTGAAAGGTTCTACTTTCAAGAAAGCATTTGTAAAAGGTTGTTTTATTCATGTTTGGCCTGAGTTTGTGTGGCATTTCCACTGTTGCATTTCCAATCTGACCAGCAGGGGTCACCACCAGTGTGGCCTTCCGAATGCGTCGAAACAGTTAATCAATTTGCAAAGCAATCAGCTGAAAGCTTCGAAAAGCTTTGTTTCTCCCACCACTAGCCTTTTGTGATTGGTAAACCTTACAATCATGCTCCTGACCCAAGGTTCGAAGTTGTGAAGCGGCGATGGTTTGACAATCACCCAGCTCCTGACAAAAAGTCTTCTGTTTTTGAACAAACGCATGTAGCCCTGCTGTGAGCAGAGCATCCAAAAATATCAATAACTCGCAAATGTTCCCCTCCACGGAAATCTTTAGTAAAAGGCGAAAGATTTATGCGTGAATGAAGAGAAACTCGAGCTGTGGCCGTGAGACGATGGGAAATTGTGCTATCACACACATGTGATAAATATATATATATTTATAAGAAGTCAATCTGTTGGTTATTCTACTATTTATTCCTTCTTTGGTGTAAATTGGAAATGCATGGTAAATTTTTTTTTTAGAAATATAAAGCAGAAAAACTAAAAGGTGTAACAGAGTTTTGGAACTAGACAAATCTTTCTGCATTATTACCTAAATACAAAATTTAACTACAATAGACCATGTTTGAGTGGGCTTCAAAGCCATGTCACAATAACGTAGCCTACTAACCGTTAGTTCTACCCCTCGGCCACGTCTTAACTCACAGAGCAATGCCCAAACTTTCTCCACAGAGGGTTCACTCAGCGAGAAATGAGAATGAGCGAGAAAACGTTTTGTCGTTAGCCTATTTTGTGTGTAAGCCTACTTTACATGAAAAAAAATACACGTTTTAAAGTTTTTAAAATGATGATTTTATTTTAGTTGAGAAAAATAAATTCAAGGAAGCACCGCCATGTTTTGTCAAACACTAATTCCAGTAAGTGTTCACTAACACTAAGTGCAACTACGCAAACAAAGAAATGAGAAAAAGGGCTTTAAATTTTTTCCAAGCCAGTCAAACATGTTCTGGGCAGATTATGTGGTAATGCATCTCCGAAACGTGACTTAATTTAACTCAGATATTTTTTCACAAGACAGAACACATGGCATAAAGCCCATTACAAGTCTTAACTCAATTTTGACCAAATGTGTAGTTACTGTGCTTTGCCTTTGTGCCAGAATAAAACCCGTTATGGACGTGGCATTTGCAGTCACAAATTTAAATATAAATTCTCAGAAAAAGCATTAATACCAATATATTCAAAAATCTGTTTATTCATGCTACTCCCTTAAAGGAGTCCAAACATTAGAAAAATATCAGTCTGCGTTTTTATATATTTTAATATTTAGGAAATAGACATGCATTCATGCGTGACAAAAAATCTTTAACTTAGGAGGCAAAATATAAATTTTTTGCGCAAATTGAATGAGGAAGGGTTGACTCTCCACAGAACATAAAATATTCATTTTATTTTATTTTTAGTGTTCACATTTATGAGGAAAAAAACAATGTTACAGACGTGACAGTTCTCCGTTATTCGGACGTGAGCGCTCTGAAGCGGCACTAAAACACGGATTTAAAACTTCCACAGACCTCAAAAGCAAAGCCTTTCTTTAAAGTGGATTTTGTTTTCCTTTCAATTTTTTCTTGATTTTAATCAATGTTTCATCAACCAATTGCCTGGATTTAATACATAAGCAGTAAAAGCAAACAATTATAGATAATCAACGACACGCAGGCGCCGGTGCGGAGCGCGTCTCATAAATATAAACTCAGCGTATAGCCTAATTATATCCCACTCCACAGATCTGAAATGTTTATCTACATTGAAATGTCAACTTGTAAACAGAACAATTCAAAACTACACCAAAAAGATTGATTCAGTCTTCTCATTCCTCAATAGCTTTGAAAGCACCCAATTTATTTCACTGATGGCGGCCTATTTTAACTTTTGATTAATAAAATGTTCTGCTATAAAAGTTTAGATTATATTTAAAGCAATATTCTATTTAAAATGTAAGCTACTTTTTTGTAACCCTGTATTCGACTACGCTGCCCTTGTGTTTTTTTGTTTGTTTGTTTTCTTGTTCTTTTCTCTATGCTCTATGTATGCTGTTTACTTTGAAAAAATTTTTTAAAAAAATTAAAATGTAGGCTACTTTTATATAGGTACGTAATTCTTTCGCTAAATGTCCCTTTGCGCCACCTGGTGGTCATTTCGCGACCAACTTTGAAATACGACTGGTTTATTTTTTCCGCAGTTGTCACAGTGGTAATAGTCTGTATGTAATCAAAGAAAATCCTGTTTGTCACAGCAAAGGGTTTTTAGAATTATCTCCAAAACCGACACTTAAGGTTTAGTCCCACACTTCACTTAAATTACAAATGAGGATTAACTTTTAAGCGCAGCTTTTAACAAAGAATTTTGTTTTACTCTTAAGACAACTCTTAGCAATGTTCTTGGGAGTGATTCTCCGAGGCTGGATAAATATAGGCCCTGTAAAGCTCATTCAGATAGAATAACATTATCTTTAACACTTTTCCCACAAGTGTTGAAAAAACAAACAAAAGACATTTGATTGTCACAAGTGTCATGGCTAGAATATTATGTTGTATGAATATCAGACCATGCAATGTATATATAAAAAACACAGGCCCTCTGCTTTTACCACATTTATATCAAAGACTACATCCAGATCGGACTCAAAACACATATATGGAGTAAATCGAGTCATTTAACCTCCACTGGGCCAACATTTCATTCTGTAACATTAGTTTTGATTTATATGCTGTTAATGTTGATGATCGGGTTATTTCACATATTCTGCATCTTCAAGTGTGTTTTGATCCGGAGATTCAGTAATAGCATATGATCAGAAACACAGAAGTCCAGGAAATCCAGTGTTTGAATGTTTTGTTGGGGAATGGATTGTTCTTATAAATAAAGGAAAAGTCTGTGTTCATTAGGTAAAAAGTTAAAAACAATGTCTTGAAAGAGGGGTTTCTTTTTTGGCAAATTTATTTAGGCTAGTTATTAACACTCATGTTGTTTTAAACCTGCATGAAAGACGTTGATTGGACTCTCTTTTGCATTTTTTTATAATATAAAATTAAACAAATCTCAAATGTAGAAATGCAAATCTATTTTAATGCAAACAATAAAGCTGCCAGTTTGCAGAATTGTGTTCCCAGTTTCACATTCAGCCTCAGTTTCTGCTTTCATCCATTTTTAGAGCAAAAAACAGTTTTATTCTGGAGATGATCTGTTTTAACAGCCCAGAAGAGATTGGAGCTGAAAGGCAGAAAAATGAAATTACCATACTGCAGGAAGGAAAATGACAGAGAGAGAGAGATCTGAGTGTCAGACACACACTGATTCACCACAAGAACTTTTAAAAACTTTTGCACACCAGTGCAGCTGTGATCAATGAGTCTCCCAGCATTCTGATTGGTGGAAGAGGATGAGTGGGAGGAGCCTAGAAGTGAGTGAGCGATCAGCTCCTTTACTCCTCTCTCTCTCTCTCTCTCTCTGAATTTCAGTTTTCAGGTGGAAGTCTGTCAGATGTGGAAGTTTTGAAAGCTATGTTCAGGCCACATTTACACATAGCCGTTTATTTACAGAAACAATAATAACAAAGATTCAAATGGCTATTGATAAACGTTATTGTTGGCCAAGCAAAAATGGCAATATATTTTTCAAGGAAAAACATGATTCAGAATAGGCATTGCCTGGATAGTGTACTGTTGTTTAAGGCATTTACTAGATTTGGGAACCTTTATTTTGCAGTGGTGTTTCAATGAAGTTTGTTGTGCTGTGTTTGAGGGGGATTGAACTTTTAGCGTCTAACTTTTTTTTTTTTTTGAGATATTGTTATGATGGGGTTTTGTCACTGACTTAATAAAAGTGTGGGCTAAAAATAAATAAATAAATATTTCTCTCTCTCTGAATTTCAGTTTTCAAGTGAAAGTCTTTATTTAGAGAAATATTTACTGGTGCATAATGTGACGTTTAAGAAATTAAAACCCTGTTTCCCGCAGTCGACATGCAACACATAACCGGTGTCATCAGAAATCAGAAAAAGTTTTGAGAAATATTTGTTTTCTGTGATAAAAACTTTTCGTGTAAATGAGAGGCCAAACAGCAGGGAGATCTCGAAGTCTTCCCTTCGTGTAAACGGGGCATCAGACTGACAGGAAAAATACAATCTTTCGCACATCCAGATTTTAACCAGATCCATTTTAGAAAGTCTGGACAGTAAAAAACACAAGCAATCTGATGATCTCAACATATTGTTGGAGCGCGTTTGAAAGAGCAGCACCACAAATCCTTCAGGGGCTTAAAAACAATCCATTCAACAGTTTCCTTCACCATCCCTGCTAACAAAATCATCTCCTGAGAACGTCGTGGGAACGTTGGTTTGGAGTGTGCTAAAAATGTTGAAATTTTCAGCAGCTTAACATTGCCATAACGGTACGTTAATGTTAGCGAAACATTGCTGGAACGTTACCATAATGTTGCTGGAACATTACAATAATGTTGCTGGAATGCTACCATAATGTTGCTGGAACGTTGTTATAATGTTGCTGGAACGCTATCATAAGGTTAGCTTAACATTGCTGGAACAGTGTCTTATTGTTAGAAAAATATTGTTGGAACATTAGCATGATACTGCTGGGACATTATTTGTGTAACATTGCTGAAACGTTAGCACAACATTGCTGAAACATTCTTAAGGTTAGCATAACATTCATAACTAGCATAACTGGAACAGTATCTAATGTTAGCAAAACTTTGTTGGAACGTTATCTGATATATGGAGATTACAATGCCTAGTTTTACTATGCATATCCTCATCTGCATATCATTTGCACATGATTATTCATCCACATGATAACATGTTAAAAGGTACAAGAGGTTAGGAAAATATGAAATACAAATGTGCCGTCACATTACATTAATAAAAATCATTTATTAGCCCATCCTTCCCTTGTTTTTTAAAATAAATAAATAAAATAAAATAAAATAGTGCAAAATGCATTTCAGATAAAGTTTTTCTTACTCTTTTCCATGGGGCAAATAGTATTTTAATTGATTTATATTTTTAATGGAAACAGAAAGACCTTGTTGTCAGCGGCGGCTGGTGAAATTTTGAATTTCGTAGATGTGATTTCCTGCATTCTGCAGCATTTTAGGCCTTTGCTCCTTGCAATGGTCTAAAAATACAATGTTAATTGAACTGCCATGTAGAAAATTAAATGCATCAATCTCTTGATCTTTGAAATTGAGAGCTTCAACCCATGAACTGCTTGTTAAACAAAGATAAATTATTGATTTGTACAATAAAGAGGGCTCAAACATCTTTTTAATAATGAGTCTCAGTCTACATTACATTACCAATGGTGTTTTAGGATGCCAAACAATTATTATAATAATGTAACAATGATTTATATAATTATTCCTATGACGTAAAATCAATATTGCCTATAAATGTAGGTGTATACTAGCCTATATAAATGAAAACGAATATTTCAAAAGTATATTTTAGTCTGCATTACACAATATCATAGGAAAATTAAAATACTTTACATTAAAATGCTCATTCTTAATGTCTTGTGCTGTTTTATGAAGATAAAAAACAACATCATGGTTTCGATTTTAGTTCATTGGCAAAATATAACGCTAGAGACCTTCATGATAGTTTTACATTTACACATTTACATTTTACATCTCATATGTTCGGCAAAAGGTAGATTCGAACTCGGGTCCGACTGCATCAAAACTCTTTGCCGAACCACACGCTCTACGATCCACGCCACTACAGCTGTTACGTGACGTGTGTGTTTTAGCTACTCTTAGTGCAAATATAGGCTACGATCTGTTTTATCAGACCGGCCTTTGCGGCCTCGAAACACTGACCATCTCCCCCCAGTGTTTTTTTCAAACGGAGTTTGAAGAAGAGATTGAACGGTCTCTTTCTCGTATGCCGCCGCTGCTTCGTCACCACACCAAGTAACTCAAAACTCCATGTTATTCTCCGATGGGCACTGAGGCAAAGCGCCCATCGGAGAATTAACACTGCGCGTCACTGATTGGTTGAATTGAGCAAATTTAGTGACGTTTTAATAGGAAATCAGAGCTTCATTGGTTAGATAGTGAGGGCGCTCTTTCTCAGCGCCCTGAGGATAAAACTACACGATTAAGCTGGCTTACAAAAATATCCCCACCCCTCCCCGTCCTTCTAGTGTGTAAAACACGTACACCTGTACAGAAGAAAGTCATATTTTTGTCAAATTAAAAAAAACTTTTTTTTTGTTTACTTGGTAGGAGGGGCGGCGCCCCAGCGCCCATAATACACCAGCCGCCTCTGGATTATGGAGTCATAGTCGGCAGGATTTTGATACTTTCTTGGGAATACTCAATGCGCATCATGCCTCGATTAAGGTAGAGGCGGTAGTTAACCACGTTCTGCTTTCTATCATGCGACGCGCATGTTCGCGATGACGTAAGATGCACGCAAACGCACCAGGGTTTGATAGAATCAAGTTGAGTGTGAAACCAGACCAACGCTGCGGGGGGCGCCGGAAACAAACGCCCTCGGGCTCGGACGTTTGCTTTAGTTGGTCAAAGAGCCTAACTAAAGTTGGTGAAGAGCCCAACATTTTAATTTTACATTTTGTTCTGCTATGTACCCTTAATGTTACAAGACTATCAAATATCTCTGCAAAACCTCAACAGATTTGGAAATACATTTCAAAAAATGAGAAGAGTAGACCATAATGATATTAACAAATATTTATTTACAAGAAATTACAGGTCCTCCTCTTCATTGTCTGCAAAATACTGTAGAGAAATAAAAATCAAATGAGAAGTTAACACAATTGCAACACAGTTTGACAGCTTACACTGAATCCCTGCATGTCCATTACCTCGTCTCCATCCTCCTGTTGTGGAGGGGGCGTTCAAAGTGTACCCACAGTCCGAGGGAGCAGTACAGTGCTTGCCTTGGGGAAGGAAAAAAAAAAACCATTGAAAATATAAATGCAATGTGAATTATTGCCACAAGCTTTACTTTGGTATAAATCATCAGTTAATGAAGATTAAGGTTTGGCCAAACGAACAAGCATTTATATAGAGAAACTTACTGATGTATAACCGTAATCAGATGTCCAGCCACTGTAGTAACTCATTTTTAAGATGAAACATATATATAGTCTATTATTTCTATCATTTTTATTTATTTAAAATAAATTATATGTTCTCCTCATCTTCATTGTCGGCAAAATACTGTAGAGAAATAAAATCAAATGAGAAGTTAACACAATTACAACAGAGTTTGACAGCTTAAATTGAATACCTGCATGTCCATTACTTCGTCTCCATCCTCCTGTTGTGGTTGTGGAGCAGTGCCGATCCTGACCTCCCTGGGGCCCTAAGCAAAATTCTGCTAAGGGGCCTTCTACCTGACCCGTGACGCCGTGACGTGAGCTCATTGATATCAAGAATTAACTTTTGTACAAGTGAACATGTAATTCCTGATATCAAAAATAGACTTTGGTAGATAAAAATGTAACTAAGGGGCCTTACTAGTAAAAAATAATCAAAAATTCACATTGCAAATAGTAAAAAAAAAAAAAAAAGAATTCTTGATATCAAAAATACATAAACTGTGAATGAATAAAAGCTAAAATGGCTTGCCATGCCATGTTAAAGTTTTTTTTATTATTATTATTATTATGCATGTTGAAGCAATTCTTGATTTATGGTTATTATTTACTGAGGGATGTGCATCCATATTGACCAGTATGTCCAGCTAATCAACATTTTAAATTCAATATAGCCTATATATCAATAGTCAATCAATGTCAAATTGTCAATATTGCTTTCCATCATTTTAGTGCTGCTGCAGTTGTTTAGAATGTTTAACTACACATTGACTGAGACTAGATAATCAGTGTCTTGTTTTAAAAGTATGTATGTATGTATAATGTGTACTTTATATATTGTACAGTATGTCCACATATATTTCTGCTTGAAAAAAAATGCGCGTTTCATTTCGTGCACGCGCATATGAACGCATGATAGCCTAACACACGCGACGCGGTTATCTTTTCCGAGCTGCAGTAAACAAACACCGTTGCACAACTTGCACTTTGTTGTTTATCAAAAACAAACGTAATAAATAATTGTATTTTACTCTCACTTTTGTCAGTCAGGCACAAAGAGAAGTGATGCAAGAGATGCACTGCTGACTGACATCAGAGGAGAGAACACAAGTTTACCTGAATGTTGTTCCCGCAATTCACTATCATGTTTTTTCTTCTTCCTCTTATCATGACCAGAGGGATAGTTTCGCTTCATTTTGTCAACATTAATTGACCCGCTATGACACGAGGAGGGGGAGGCGGGGCCTTGAGTAATTTGCGGGGCCCTACGCAGCTCATTGATATCAAGAATTAACTTTTGTACAAGTGAACATGTAATTCCTGATATCAAAAATAGACTTTGGTAGATAAAAATGTAACTAAGGGGCCTTACTAGTAAAAAATAATCAAAAATTCACATTGCAAATAGTAAAAAAAAAAAAAAAAGAATTCTTGATATCAAAAATACATAAACTGTGAATGAATAAAAGCTAAAATGGCTTGCCATGCCATGTTAAAGTTTTTATTATTATTATTATTATTATGCATGTTGAAGCAATTCTTGATTTATGGTTATTATTTACTGAGGGATGTGCATCCATATTGACCAGTATGTCCAGCTAATCAACATTTTAAATTCAATATAGCCTATATATCAATAGTCAATCAATGTCAAATTGTCAATATTGCTTTCCATCATTTTAGTGCTGCTGCAGTTGTTTAGAATGTTTAACTACACATTGACTGAGACTAGATAATCAGTGTCTTGTTTTAAAAGTATGTATGTATGTATAATGTGTACTTTATATATTGTACAGTATGTCCACATATATTTCTGCTTGAAAAAAAATGCGCGTTTCATTTCGTGCACGCGCATATGAACGCATGATAGCCTAACACACGCGACGCGGTTATCTTTTCCGAGCTGCAGTAAACAAACACCGTTGCACAACTTGCACTTTGTTGTTTATCAAAAACAAACGTAATAAATAATTGTATTTTACTCTCACTTTTGTCAGTCAGGCACAAAGAGAAGTGATGCAAGAGATGCACTGCTGACTGACATCAGAGGAGAGAACACAAGTTTACCTGAATGTTGTTCCCGCAATTCACTATCATGTTTTTTCTTCTTCCTCTTATCATGACCAGAGGGATAGTTTCGCTTCATTTTGTCAACATTAATTGACCCGCTATGACACGAGGAGGGGGAGGCGGGGCCTTGAGTAATTTGCGGGGCCCTACGCAGCTTGCGTAGTGAGCGTATAGGGCGGATCGGCTCTGGGGAGGGGGCGGGGCGTCTCCATGCTGTGGTTCTGGAAGGGGCGGGGCGTCTCCATCCTCCGGTTGTGGTTGTGGAGGGGGCGGTGGTGGATGGCGTGGCAGATGGCGGGGCATATTTGGGCTGCTGGGTGGAGGTGGAGGAGGAGGAAGAGGACGAGAAGGATGACAAATATTGCCTGCTCCTCTGTTCTCCTCCGCCGAAGAGCGGAGAAAACATCTGTCCAAATGCACATCACACAATAATCTCTGTCTATAACAGATGCACTGTTTAAAGTGTACCCACAGTTCTGCTAATCAGCGAAGTGCTGGCCTGGGGGAAGAAAATAAAAAAAAACATTGAAAAAAATAAATGCAATGTGAATTATTGCCACAAGCTTTACTTTGTTATAAATCATCAGTTAATGAAGATTAAGATTTGGCCAAACGAACAAGCATTTATATAGAGAAACTTACAGATGTATATCCATAATCGGACGTCCAGCCGCTGTCATGCTCGCTCATTTTGAAGCTGAAACATATATACAGTCTATTATTTCTATCGGTAAACACAAATGCTGCATATACAATTTTTTTAAGAAGGAGATTTTTATAATAGATACGCCTGTATTTACTTGATCAGTGTGTAATGTTACCTGTCATGTGTTTTTGACCAAATTAACTCAAATAAAACAATCCTGCATTTATTCAAAATGAAAATATTTAAAATGCTGCATTTTTTTGCTTGGCATGGAAAGGAAAAAAAGGGTACGGTTACAGTGATTCTCTGCTGTGTGAGAGTGTGAATTTTTGCACAAGTTTCCTATCAATATGTCATCACGATGTGGGATAAACATAGATCCAAATAATCAGCTTCTGTAGGGAGCTGATAATTTTGTTGTTTATTAGCTGTTTATAAGCTGTTTTCTGTAAAATTGGACGTTTGGGTGTGCAAATATGTGTGTGCCTAATCATTTTTCACCTTTAATAATCAACCTGTCATGCATTTCTGATCAAATGAACACAAAATCCTGCATTTATTCTAAAAGAAAGTCTTTCCCAGCAATACAAACCTTTACTGTCACTTTTTGAACCCATTTTAACATATTCTAGGTCTCACCTTTAACATCTGCTGCGCTGCTGTCTGTCTTCTAGCTTGTTAGCTTTCACCTCTCCACAGGAACCTCACTCCCTCCCCCAGGGGGGCTGCCAGGTGAGCTGTGATTGGCCATTTTGGATGAGAGCTGAGTTAGTCACAGGGTCACTGCAGGTCATCACCTTTGTACCATTGCATTTTAAAGATTTTTAATAATAGGTTGCTCTGCTTTGATAGCCTGAATTTTTGTGCATGTTTGATGCCAAATGTAAGAAATTACAGTCTGCTCCGATCAAACTTCCACTCCAATATAGATTATATTGAAATGTTCCTTCACTTGTAAGAGCGTATTTATCATAGAATCAATTCCATACGATCTTAAACAAAATCACAGAGTCGTGGTTATCACCTCCTATGGTGTGGGAGCGACGGCAGATATTCAAGAACCATCTTGATTAGGGAGTTTTGGAGAGATATTATCACCTTTAAACACTTGACCGTATCACTCTAACACTTATCGTTCTCTTCGATTTACATTTAAGGACAGAGTTTGGAATAACAAAGGCATAGACACTGAAGCACCGCTTGTATCGTTTTCTTCATTTACATTTAAAGACAGAGTTTCAGCTCCACGCTGAAAGAGACGACGAACTTGATTGTCTTGATTTGCATGTAAGAGAAAGCTTCATTTACATGTTGAGGGTGAAGACGGATGTAATACTGTATAAAATGTTTGCGCTGGGATGAGTTCAGGGTTCATTCTGACGCCGGTAAACTCAAGGTGTTTCGTGTCCCTTGCCACTGCTATGCTGAAAATAAACTTCATTTTTGAGATCTTCGACGTCCACTTCATTTTTTCTTACACTGGCGAGCCACCCTTCCAGGAGGTTTCCAACAAAAAGCGGGGAAAAAGGTAAGAAAAAGCTGTTTTCTTTCATCTAAATGCTGTTTTGTCAGGAAACCACTTGTTTAAAAAAATCTAGAAGATGAAAAATCTTAAGGACAGAAGAGAATTGTGTTTATTCAGTCTTAGCAGGAGTTGTTAAGCCTATTCTGTACGATTTTGTTTAAAATTGTAACGGAACTGAATCAACTCGAAGTAGTGTGGTGACAAAGTTGTATTAGAATTGTTGTTTCTAAAGTAATTGAAACAAAGTGCTTTGTTACCTCGGAGAGTAACAATAATGTTAATGGCTTGTCTACTCGGCTAACGTTACATCAGGCCTCTCTAAGTTTGAACAGCATTGACGAAAGTAAAACTCATAAGTCGTAATACTCTGTCGTAATCAGGAAATAATACGTTTATTTTTAGACCAATTAATTCATTCACCACTATTTCTTCTGAATTTTAAAAGACATAAGACAGTTACCCGACTGCAGCAACACGAGTTCGTCGACGAGAGAACAGGATAATTGATTTCCGAAGCGCAGTTCCAGCAGTCTCATTGGTTATAATCAATCACGTGCTGTAAACCGGTAACGGTCACCTATTTTTGTACTTTTTAAATTATATAAAATTTCCTCATTGTGTTTAATCAAATAATAAATCATTAAAGAATACCAACAACAATAAAATTATTAAAGTAATAAAGTCAACTATGAGTTAGCTTTAATTGGAAAAATAAAATTAAATACATCCATTTTTAAAATGATAAATACATACTAGTGCATAAAAAATACGTTTATTTAAATGCATTATAATAAATGAAGTTCATTAAAAAGAAGTTAACTTAAATACATGCTATAATAAATACATTAAACTCATTAAAATACGTTTATTTAAATAAATAATAATAGTTCATTAAAAATAAGTTCATTTTAAACATTTTAATAAATACAATTCTTTAAAAATAAGTTTACTTAAATACGTGTATAATAATAAATGCAATAAAAATAAGTTATTTAATGCATACAATATACAATAAATAAATAAATAAATACAATCATTAAAATAATAAAATTTCAATAAAAACATTAAATAACATTTATTTAAACAAATCATTCCACCGGTGGGCGTCTAATGTAGAAAAACAAACAACACAATTACAAAAAACCCAGCAGTGCTGAAAAGGGGCGGGGCTTCATAAGGTCTATTATTACATTCACGCAAGAAAAAAGAAGACGGCCAAAGGTCATCATGTGCCTTGGTGATATATTTCTGATTGGACTTCTGCCAAGAATAAAAGACCCTGGCGCCCCTTGTCCTTGATCATTCATCAACACCTGTTTTCTGAGGTAAGTCACTTTGTGTTTTTCTTCAAATGTTGCCTAAGTTATAACTGAATCACAACTAAAAACGTAATTATTCCAATAAAAGGAAAGTGATAGGGCCCATATGACGGTGACGAGAGAGAGATTTGTTGTGAGAGGAGTATTTCTGACAGCAAAATGTATTTTCTAAAGTAATTTAAACTTAATTTTATATTATATGAATGATTATTTTTTAAAATGTAATGAAGTCCCTGACAGCTAGTACACTATTGTGTCAAGAAGATTCGTTCTGAGAGGAGTATTTCTGACAGGAAAATTTAGCTTATTAAATAATTTAACTTAATGTTGTTTATTGTATTGTCATGTCTTCATTACGTTTTAAAAATATTAATGTAATTTGAAGTTAAATTACTTCAGAAACTAAATTTTCCTGTCAGATTTACTCCTCTCAAAACAAATCCTGTCACAATGAGTATTTCGGACAGGATAATTAAGTTTAAGTAATTTAACTTAATATAGTTTTTTGTATTGTCATGTCTTCATTACGTTTTAAAAATCATTAATGTAATTTGAAGTTAAATTACTTAAGAAACTAAATTTTCCTGTCAGATATACTCCTCTCAAAACAAATCCTGTCACAATATAGTTTATTGTATTGCCATGTCTTCGTTTTAAAAATCATTAATGTAATTTGAAGTTAAATTACTTCAGAAACCAAATTTACTCAGAAATACAGAAATACATTCAGTCAGAAATACTCATTGTGACAGGATTCGTTTTGAGAGGAGTATCTGACAGGAAAATTTAGTTTCTGAAGTAATTTAACTTCAAATTACATTAATGTTTTTTAAAAAAAGACATGACAACACAATAAACTATATTGTGACAGGATTTGTTTTGAGAGTAGTATTTCTGACAGGAAAATGTAGTTTCTGAAGTAATTTAACATGTAGTTTATTGTATTGTCATGTCTTCATTATGTTTTAAAAATCATTAATGTAATTTAAAGTTAAATTGCTTCAGACACCAAATTTTCCTGTCAGAAATACTACTCTCAAAACAAATCCTGTCACAATATAGTTTATTGTGTTGCCATGTCTTGTTTTAAAAATCATTAATGTAATTTGAAGTTAAATTACTTCAGAAACTAAATTTTCCTGTCAGATATACTCCTCTCAAAACGAATCCTGTCACAATGAGTATTTCTGACAGGATAATTTAGTTTCTGAAGTAATTTAACTTAATATAGTTTATTCTATTGTCATGTCTTCATTATGTTTTAAAAATCATTAATGTAATTTGAAGTTAAATTACTTCAGAAACCAAATTTTCCTGTCAGAAGTACTCCTCAAAACAAATCCTGTCACAATATAGATTATTGTATTGTCATGTCTTTGTTTTAAAAATCATTAATGTAATTTGAATTGTGACAGGATTTGTTGTGAGAGGAGTATTTCTGACAGGAAAGCTGTGAGGAGTATTTCTGACAGGAAAATTATATTTCTGAAGTAATTTAACTTAATTCAAATTACATTAATGATTTTTAAAACGGAATGAAGACATGACAATAACTATATTATGGCAGGATTTGTTCTGAGAAGGAGTGTTTCTGACAGGAAAGTGTAGTTTCTGAGTTTGACACCACTGCACTAAACCAACTGAATGGTGCATAATTGCCATTGGTCTTCTGTCTAAAGATGATTATACATGGGGCAACTTTTTGTTGTGGGCTTTCCCTATATCTAGAGAGAAATTTGTTTTCCATCTCAATGGGAAAGTGTCCAAGCAACATTGCTCAAAAAGTTGCCCAGTGTATCATAACCTTTACTCTTTATTTCATTGTGTATTTTCTCTTACCCTCCAGAATGTCATCCGGAAGTTCGCCATACAGCAGGCCTGCATCCACCTGGATCACCTGTGTGGACAATCGCACAAACCGCCGTGCTAAGACCTATGAGGTGTCCAACGGCAAAATAAAAATAGCCACCTTCAAAACAACCACCATAAGTGCCCTCAGTGATGGTGTGCTGTGAGGCCATATCTTGCTCCCGTAGATGGGGACAACCCAGTTTTTGAAACTGGGAGGGCCTACATAATTAAAAATTACACCCTGTCCCAGAAATTTGGACGGGACTCCATTTTCCTAAACCCCAACTCTAGGAAATTTCTAACGGCCTCCTTTGAGTTGCCAGAGGAAGCAGAAAGATCAGCCAGATACCTCCTCAATCCACCAACTGTACTGATGTCCGGGGAAGAGCTGGACCTGTTCACAAGGGGAGGATTCATCTCCCTGAAGGGACAAATTGAAAAAGTGAGAAAATAATGTAACATTTTATTCAATAATTCAACTTTTTAAAAGTAATTTTAATTGTATAACCACACATTTTTTGCTATTTTTTATTAAAATATCAACATTTGAAGAGTTCAGATGCAAAAGCCTCTAAATGCCATTTGAAATTTTCTTCTAAAATGACCATTTTTTATCAAGCATGTATATTTAAGTTCAGTAATTTCACTTAAATGACAATTAATAGGTAATCTTCATTGCCATTTCAGAGAAATTACTGAATTTAAATATACAAGCTTGATAAAAAATGGTCATTTTAGAAGAAAATTTCAAATGGCACTTAGAGGCTTTTGCATCGGAACTCTACATTTAAACAATCGCCGCCATTATTTTTATATTGCATTTTTTTTTTTCATAAATAATTGAGAAAAGTGACTACAGTTTTAATACTTACTGGTTGAATTAAGGTAACATTTTGTTTAAAGATACATATTTATCAGATTCACAGCCAATGTTGTATAAATCATGTCTAAGCTCTAGTAATTGTGTTCACTTGCATTGCATTAACGACAATCTTACCCTTGTGATCCTGCGGTTACAGGTCCCCAGGATGACCCGAGTGGGTGATGGAGAGGTGCCCATCAGAGACCTGTCTCTGCGGTGTGGGCAGAAGGTGCTGGACATCTCCCTCTGGCGTGACGAGGCCCTGGTCGAGCTCAGCCTGGGGGAACACATTGAGATTTCCTACCTCAGGTCAACTCTCAGACCTGTGCCAAAACTAAACTCATCCAGCTATTCAGCTGTGGAGGTACACAACACTATGCCTAATTATTCTCTAATTGGTCTTTCTGCATCTTCCTACATTCCTGAGTGTGTACCAAGTGGATTTACATTCTTTTAACTTCTTATACTTTCATTGGTAATCATTTATATTGTTAACACTTTAGAATTAGGCACTATTAGTTAATATAAATGAATTGACTAAGTTACCAAAGAATGAGCCACACATTTGTTACAGTTCTTGTCAATCGTTGTTACACTTAGTTAGTTAAATACAACCGTTCCAAAAACTTTCACTAATATATAATGTTTTAGTAAATGTTGAAATTAACATTAATCAAGATACATGCTTCAGAAACATTTTTCTTGATAGATCATGTGGTCAAGTAACATTACTATTAACATGTTTCCCTTTAAAGTGCCCCTATCATAGCATTTGAAATGTACCCGTTTTTGTTTTGGGAGTTCCCAAAAACAGTTTAACCTGCATGCAAGTACAAAAAACACTTTATTTGTCTTATAATATGCATTTATTTTTACCTGATTTGCTCAACGACTCCTAAATGATTCGATCTACGATTCATTTCCCCAAACACCTCCTTCGTGTGACGCAAATCTGCGGCGATTGGTCAAATGACCCAGTCAGTTGTGATTGGTAAACGGTATGCAGCGATTGTCGGAAATGGAACGCCCATCACCATTAAAGGATTAGAGCGTATCAAGTGTTGAAGATTGTATACAGTGATAGAAATGGCATCAATTTTGCCTTACCAATTCGAGCCAGTGGCAGAAGAGAAAACGTCCGGAGATGCTGATACACCACAAAGTCAATTACAAACAAGACTGGAGCAGGACCCTTCTCAATGGTGAGTGTCAATGAAGTTTATCGCACTTAAGGCAGATGTTACATGCAAATGTATTATGCAGAATCGAAAACGTTTCTATAATTGACGTGCTGTAGTTTGATTAACCTTGCTCTCTTTCGCCATTATTTCGTTCTGGTTAGCGTGTAACATACAAATAATTGGTCGAATTTATTTAGGTGCACGTGTGGGAACTGTATCAAAATGCCTAGCGAGGTTGAAAATCTTTGCTGCAAGGAAGTACGACAGGTAGCGTATTGTTCAGGCATTATATGAACTTTGACAATTATTGCAAATAATACTATTAATAATAATAATTATTATTTTTTACATGTCATAATAATAATTATTACTTATCACATGTAAAGCAACGCTATAGATTAAATGCACAATCCTAACGTGAAGTGTGAAATGCATAAATATAATTGTTCTGTATTGATTTTTTTTTTCAAATTAGGTTACAAAAAGAATGGATCAGATTCCTGTAACACCAACATGTATAGTCCACCATCCTGGATTTGAAGCTAACTGTCTAAATCCATATGCCTTACAGAACATATACAACATCTATAGATGTGACTATGGTCGTATAAGGCGCAGGACCTTAGAGGAGTAAGTGTAATTTTATAACCCTGCAAACAATGTAATTAATATCACAAACAAATCTGTATATATCATATTTTCAACACGTAAATGAAGACATTAAAAAAAGATTTGTCACACCAATTTATTATTTTACAAAATAAATCACATATCAAAATGTACACACTTTCTTCGGTCACATAGATACGAGTTTTGTCTGTCGTTTTTAGGCAGTACCGCCATGTGGCATACCGCAGCTTTGTCAGCTGGTGCTGGGGCTACCTAGGTCGCAGTGTCCGTGTTGTCATTCCGTGCTGTGCTGTAACACGGATACGTCAGGCATTTCCAGATCCGGCTGGACAGTACACTGGCTTTCGACCTCCTCTCGACTGAATCGGGAAACATGAAAGGCAATCGCATCTTCCTTTGACGGTCTGTCATACTCTGCGCAAAGTGGCGGTGGAATGTGGATTGTCTTCAGTGCATCAACGAATGGAGAGGGATCCATGACAACTTCATCAAACACAAGCTTCAATAGGTCATCAACATAATCTGTTTGAAAATAAGTTAAATGTTTATATAAATATATGTATAAAAATTATTTTCTGTATTTGTTGCTTGGAATAAAGTTTTATATTACTTACTGGATGTTGGTTCCGTTTTTATTGGCCGTGCAATGCATGCCCCTTTTTTGGATTTCGGGAACACTATTTTGTAAACCCCCTGTCCTGTTGATGTTGTGGCTTGTTCCCTGTTGGCATTTTCATTATGATGAAGCACAGCTAGGTATAGTCTGCAAGAACAAAATAGACCGGTCAAAGGCGAGATCTACTTTAAATATTTTTGAAAATACTAAGTTTATCTCTGTATTACCTGCACAACATTCCAATGAAAGGGAACACTACATTTTTAGGTGTAAAACGAAGGATTAGGCTGTGGAATGCCTCCAGGGAAGATGTCTGGAAATGGTGACTGAGCTTCTCTACATCTTTGAGAACCCTCTTGTTGCACAGTACTTGTTCAATTTTGTGGACAGACACTGACCCTGCAATATTAGTGGAGTGTCAGTAATAGCCCAAAATAATTTTCAGAACAGTAACTTAAATTTGTTTATTATTCAATGTTATTGTAGGTGTAATATAAAATACATTACTCCAAAAAATAAAACACAGAGATCCACGTATTTTTAAGAATTACCTTGTTGAAACCATTCCTTTTCTTCATCGGATGCTGTGAGTGGATGTGCACATTCGGGAAAGATTGGATTGTCGTGAGTGTGCACATTCTGGAGGTGGTTGATCAGTGAGGTCCACTTAGCCAACTTCTCTGGTCCTGATGTTGAGGTCATGGCGCACCAGTACACATGATTTCTAATGCTACGGTGCCACTTCTTCAACAATCCACACTCCTTGTTTTTGGCCAGTTTGTCTATTTTCTTAGACAAACCTTAACCCCCTGGGGACCAAAAACGCGCCCCCGCGTTTTGATCGTTTTTTTTCACACAGCTGCAACATAGACTTAAAATACTCCGTCATTGATGGTCATATAAATAAAATCGATACATGATTATAAACTATAGAGGGTCTTCTTTTTTTTCTGTACACTCTTATTAATATCAAAACCTTGTGTTTTTGTAAAATAAATAAATTAAACAGGGTGCGCTTTCAGCTCACTCTGTCTCCGCAAAAATCTTTCTGAAACGCGTCCGAAAAAAGAGCTGTAACTCATTAAATACTTGTCACAGACACACGAAAGATCTCTCTTTATGAAGCTGAGATTTTCTTCTTTTAATTTAAGTCATTTATATAAAAAGCAACTACTCTCAGTTGATGTAATCTGTATGAAAAGAAAGAGATGTCAGGATTTTCCCTTTCACCTCATTACAGCAAATGAGGTGCTAATGTAACCGCGCCCACTGGAGCGCGTGCTATTCAAATTCTAATGTTGAGGCAAGCCATGAAAACGCCCTCATCGCAGTGAGGAGATCCTGGAAAAAAAGTTACCTTATAGTTTCATTTTGAGGAGCACGCACTTATTCAGCTGATGCAGTAAGTCATTTATTATAAGTGCTTTGTTCGAATCGCGTTATTGAGTAGTGTCCACAAAGACTGTGTAAATATCAAATGCGCGTCTGATAGGGAAGAATAGACGAATTCACTGACGCGCGCTGTGCGTTAATTCACTTTCGCTTTCATTTGAACAAGAATCTCATGAGACATCCTTACATTAGTAAGATAACATTATTTATCTGTACCTATAACCAAAAAGTGTGTTTAAATATGATTCGGGTGTGTGGACGGACGTACGAACGAACGTTCATTTAGTTACAGACTGTTCGAGTTCTGCTCATATTATTTTATTAGCCAGACACACGAATCATATTTAAACACACTTTTGGTTAGAGTTTAAAACATCTTGAACCAATTCTACATGGCCCATATAAAAATTGACCAGGATTTGTTTCCAGGTATGACAAAAAATGGGTTTTGACTTTCATTTATACTTTGATTTTATACATACATGTATATATTTGAAGCGTTCAGATGCAAAAGCCTCTAAGTGCCATTTGAATTTTTTCTAGAATGATCATTTTTATCAAGCTTGTATATATAAGTTCAGTAATTTCACTTAAATGGCAATGAAGACTACCTATTAATTGTCATTTAAGTGAAATTACTGAACTTAAATATACAAGCTTGATAAAAATGATCATTCTAGAAGAATTTAAAATGGAACTTAGAGGCTTTTGCATCTGACCTTCTGTTATTTATATATATATATATATATATATATGTATGTATGTTGTCCTTTCATTTTTTTCTTGTCTGACTCACCTGAATGAAAGGCTCATTATTATGCATGTCTTTGTCTCTCTCAGGTGTGAATCACCTAATTATACATGATGGGGCTGGCCTGTTCACGCCCATTCGCATATTGCCTTGGCAAACAAAAAAATCTTTTTCACAATATAACCCAATTCACAGTTTTATGTGAATGATTAGGGGGATGATTTTCAGATCATTGTGAAGAAAAAACCCTAGGCAACAACATCAATTAGTCAAAAGTCTTGTGGACGCATATTTAGTATGTGTTTTCTGGCCTTATTTCAGAAACTTTCATTTTTAGTTTTTACAATAACCACGCATAAACAATATTCTCTCAAAAATGCAAACATGTACAAACATGTTGCCCATATGTCATGGTTGCCCTGTTTCTGCTAAATATAGTGTAATTTCACCTGTGCCATTAATATGTTTATAAGCAGCTGAAAAAAACACAGATGTCAGGGCATGTCAGAACGTCTCAAGGACCCCAAATACACCTTGGTCCCCAGGGGGTTAAATACATAAAGTAAAACATTATTTTAAAAAAAAACATAAACTGGACACTCCAATAGTAAAATAAATATATATTTATAGAGTCAAACACTAACCTTTCTCAAAGTGCCACACATCGTAGAACTGAGTTACGCTCCGGTCCCTGAGATATTTCTGGATCTGTGGATGACGGTCGGTGACAATGTAATCCACTTCTAAATGGTTTGACTCCAGCATGTCCAGACATCTCTTTAGGCCTTCCTTCTCCATGTGGTAGCTACCACCAACCTCATTGCTCTATGTAAGCATCAACAAAGCAATATTTTAGTTTTATAATTATAATTTTTACAGTCAATCATGTGCACTATTGTGATAAGGTTATACACCTGAACAAGCTGGAGGTCAACAATTTTATTGCTGTGCATGTCCATGAGTGTATAGCTGCCATACTTGGCAGAATGTCCTAAAAAAACACATAAATGAAAACATAAATATGTTTAAACATTTAATGAAATATTATTCACATGTATATATGATCATTTAACAAAGTAACGAACATATGGCTTACCAGGGGAATCTGCACGCATATCTCCAGATACTGCAATCTTTCCTCCCTCTTGCAACTTCTGTATATGTCATGATTCTGCCTTCTTGTCTTTGATTTTCCCTAGTCGTGAGGCAGGATCATGACAGAATCATGTATTGTGTGCAAGCGCATGGCCTGTTTGGGCCATGTGCTTGCGTTGTCTCGTCTCATAACCCCGCCCCCTTGTTATCCTTGTTTAGTCATGATTGCCCTGTTAGTGTCAGCTGTTTCCCTCATTAGTTTCTCCCTATTTAATCCTCTTGTGTTTGCTGTCCTGTGTCGGTACATTGTCGATCTTACCTTGTCTAACTCTGTGAAACCTGCCGTGAGATCTGTTTGATGTTTTGTGAATGTTACAGTGAGTAAATCAGTGAGAGAATTGTTATTCAAGAGTCAGCCCTTGTCTAAGTATTGTTCCTGTCGTTACCTCAGTCTAAGTCTAGTGTTTGCTACCTAGTCTTGTTTTGCCCCCTCGTGGGTTTTGTTTTCTGTTTTGTCTTGAATAAATTCTGTGTTGAGCATCAGTCTGCTTTTGGGTTCGTCCATCCTTCCATCCATGACAGAATGTACCGACCAAGATCGAACCCAGCAGATGTTATGTCCTCCTGTGTCAAGCATGACTCTGATGAACTTAAGGAGTGGTGGTTCAAGACCATCGCTGACTCGAGGAGTGGCAAGCTCCCGATTCCCGCTCAGGGACAGCTATCGATAAGGGAGTATGCCCGGGTTGTGAATGAGAGGAGGTTTTTCATTCCGGAGTTCCTCCTAAACTGCTACCTCGTTGCAGGTCTCAACTCACTTCCACCTCTGATTGAACGGGAGGAGCTGGTGACCTATCCGTTCACTGATTTGGTGGATTGCTTGTCTCGGAGAGAGTCACAGACACCCAAGAGCTCATCATCCGCCAAGCTGCCCATTATCCCGGAGGGTCGTGTCCTGGCTGTGGTTACCCAGGGGAATCAGGCTGGCTCCACTTCAAATCCCGAGGCATCAACGTTACCCGAAAGTCTCCTCGGCAAGCGAGGGAGACGGACCTCATTAGGGCTGGGCGATAATATCGCACGATATTGTATGCGCATCTAATCAGTAAAGCCGGTTCATTGATTAGCAGTAAATCACCTTCACCTGCTTTCAGATGGAGCGGCATTCACTACAAAGAGCCGTAGATCACTGACAAGCTGAGCCAAATCGCGTTAATATCGAGGACATATCGATAGCGATATTTAATGCGATATGGCTCAACTGGTCAGTTAATTACGGCTCTTCGTCACGACAAAATCTCCCGTGTTAAACTAATACACCTGGGGGTGTATATAAGTCCACTCTCAAGAGCGTTAAAGTTAATGAGATAATTATGTGATTAAATGAGTGATGATTGAGCATTATTGAAGACACCTAAAGCAGAATCACAAGGAAAAAAATCAAAAAATTTAAGCCACCGTTATGGAGGTGAGTGTTTGCTTTAGTTGGTCTTCTTGACCCTTTTGTTAAAAATTTTATATGTAATTTGCTATTGCATCTGAGTTAATCCTGTCAAAGGATTACAAACAAAGATAAGCAATTATAAAATGATGATAGTTTCATAATGGCTTTCATCATTTAAAATTTATGTCTATGATTTATTTTGTTGAATAGTGTATAACTGAGATCCTGCATAAACATTGGGAATGTAAAATATAATGTAGTTTCTCAAAAGTTGTTTAAAAAAATCTTTCTTTAAGGCACACACAGACCTCAAGATTCAGTCAAAGCTTCTCAACAACGGTGACGAGTAGAATATTCAAGTAGGAAAAGTAAATTACATAGACAATTCAGATCATAATTTATTCATACCACAATGCATGATGGGAGAAATTAATGAGTTGTGATTGGTGGCAGCATGTAACCACGGATGAGATAGACAGGCTGATTATTGATCTCTGTGTTTCTGTATAAAGATGACAGTGATTTGATTAAAATATTTTATTAAATATTTGAGGTTATAAGAAAGTACAGACATGTAACATAACTACAAAACTGTAGCTAAGAAGTTAACCAAATCATCTGAATACTTATATTTTTCAGATCATTGCATGATTAGGCTATGTCAAAACATAGCCAACACTATCAGATCAAGCTGCCTTTGTTCATTTGACTGTTATGAGTCAAAAATCACCAGGCAAATAAAAATTAAAGTGAAAATATAAGTGTCAAGAGCCCAACTAAAGCAGACAATGATCTCCATGACGGTGGCTGAAAATTTGTGATTGTCTTTCAGTGATTCTTCTTGTTATCATCAGGTGTCTTCAATAATGCTCAATCATCACTAAATTAATCACTTAATTATCTCATTAACTTTAACACTCATATCGTCCATCTGAAAACATGTGAATGTGATTTACTACTAATCAAGGAACCAGCTTTACTGATTAGAGGCGCATACAATATCGTGCGATATTATCGCCCAGCCCTAGACCTCATGGGAGTCTGCATCGGAATCCTCGGCAACAGAAATAGCCCTGTCTGAGACTGTCTTCCATGCCCCAGTCACAGCTCCTGTTGAGCTTCCCCAACCAGTCATTAGTCCAGCCATGTCTTCTGCTCCGCGACCCAGAAGGAAGAGGAGGAGGAAGGGTGCCTCTTGTCCTCTGCCCCTGTCTCCCCCAGAGCCCGCTCCAGCAAGCGCTGTTCCTGAGCCCGCTCCAGCAAGCGCTGTTCCTGAGCCCGCTCCAGCAAGCGCTGTTCCTGAGCCCGCTCCAGCAAGTGCTGTTCCTGAGCCCGCTC
The DNA here is from genome assembly GCA_038021265.1 of Cyprinella venusta. Lineage (NCBI taxonomy): Eukaryota > Metazoa > Chordata > Actinopteri > Cypriniformes > Leuciscidae > Cyprinella > Cyprinella venusta. Next base: position 840,834 of record CM075863.1, read on the forward strand.
CAGCAAGCGCTGTTCCTGAGCCCGCTCCAGCAAGTGCTGTTCCTGAGCCCGCTACTGCCAGCGCTGTTCCTGAGTCCGCTACTGCAAGCGCTGTTCCAGAGCCCGCTCCAGCAGGCGCCATCCAAGAGCCCGCTCCAGGAGGCGCCGTCCATGAGCCCGCTCCAGCAAGCGCTGTCCCAGAGCCCGCTCCAGCAGGCGCCGTCACAGAGCCCACTGCGGAGAGAGCTGCGGCCGATCTAGCCGCAAGAGAGATTCTGGATTCGGTTTCTGCTCGTCAGGAGATGCCCATCTTCCTTGCCACCAAGACTGTGTCTGACTATTTGTCTTGTCTGGCCAAGATCCTTGAGGTCCCTGTCTGTCCAGTCTTGTCCCCAGCACCCGTATCTGCCACAAAGGGCGCAGCACCCGTATCTGCCACAGAGAGCGCTGCACCCAGTCCTGTCCTTTCGCCTGCCTTGTCCCCCGTCAGGAATCCTGTTTCCCCATCCTCTGAGTTTGTTGCTGCTGCCACAAATGCAGTACCCCAGTCTGTTTTCCCAGTCGCCCCTGTCTCCACTAATTCCCGGACTATTTCCCCGTTTGTCCCTGCCTCCACTAGTCCCCGGACTGTTTCCCCTGTCGCCACTAAGCGCAGTACTGTTTCGCCCAAGTCCTCTCCTCGTGTGTCCTCCTCCAAGCCTGCCCGGATTCCTCGTTCTCCGCCCTCATCCCATGGACCTAAGACCCCCAGCACTCCCACCCACCCTGGTCAACCCCCCATGAACTTTGTGTTTCCTCCACCACCTCTGCCGTGTATGTTATTTTTGATGTTTCATCCCAACCCTGTCATAGTTTTTTCATGTATGCCGTTAGTAGTGTTTTCCATGTTTTGTTGGTTTTTATCTATGTCACAGTGTGTCATGTCTCGTGTTTAATGTCCCCTTGAGGAGCGTCTGGAAGCCGCTCCTTAAGGTGGGGGTTCTGTCATGATTCTGCCTTCTTGTCTTTGATTTTCCCTAGTCGTGAGGCAGGATCATGACAGAATCATGTTTTGTGTGCAAGCGCATGGCCTGTTTGGGCCATGTGCTTGCGTTGTCTCGTCTCATAACCCCGCCCCCTTGTTATCCTTGTTTAGTCATGATTGCCCTGTTAGTGTCAGCTGTTTCCCTCATTAGTTTCTCCCTATTTAATCCTCTTGTGTTTGCTGTCCTGTGTCGGTACATTGTCGATCTTACCTTGTCTAACTCTGTGAAACCTGCCGTGAGATCTGTTTGATGTTTTGTGAATGTTACAGTGAGTAAATCAGTGAGAGAATTGTTATTCAAGAGTCAGCCCTTGTCTAAGTATTGTTCCTGTCGTTACCTCAGTCTAAGTCTAGTGTTTGCTACCTAGTCTTGTTTTGCCCCCTCGTGGGTTTTGTTTTCTGTTTTGTCTTGAATAAATTCTGTGTTGAGCATCAGTCTGCTTTTGGGTTCGTCCATCCTTCCATCCTTGACAGTATAATGTTGCGCTGTTCGCTTCTCCACTTGTGCACAATTGCTGGCTCCAAATAAATTCTGCAATGTCTCCTGAATGTGTTGTACTGGTACGTTCTTAATTCCATAGCCTTGAAAATCTATGGACATTTGGACATTTATAAATAATACTCACAAATAGAATTGAATAATTTGTTTAATTAAATGTAATTGATCTTTTACTGATTACATGGCTACCTTTTGTAGTTGGATGAATGATCCCCCAGTAAAATATGTTGCAGCTGATAACAGGAGGTTGCCCATTGGTGTACTTCCGACCATGGGCTGACTCTGCCATTTTCGGTTGTACTGCACTTGGGGCAACGCTGCTTGAAAGCAACATAAGTGCCCATTCGATGCAGCTCCATATCAGATTTGGAAGTGCAAATTGGACACGTGGAGAACAACTCCCTCAAACAGGTTTCAAACACAATGTATTTTGTGTCTGCGTATATGGACCTTTGCAGAAACCTAGTAAATAAATAATTTTGTTTAGAAAGGTAAAAAAAAAAAAAAATACAATAGAGATGTCTATTACTAACGACATATCAGAATCCTGTGAAGTAAATGTGTTAGCGGGATTATAAGTTGAGTCGTGGGGTTCTGTCGTAATATCCATGTCTGACTCTTCACCCTCCTCTTGCAACACCGGACTTGTTGGTCTGATTCCGGGCTTTACTGGTGTTGATGAAAACGGTATATCATCTACCGTTGATGTTGTTGTTATGTCAACAGTCGCACAAGCAAACGATGTCTGAGCCTTAAACAAATAACATAAAATTAGGTAACTACAATTTTTTGACTAACTTAAAAATTATCTTAACAAAACACATTTAAGCACAAAGTTAAATAACATAATTATGAAATGTATACCTTTACTCCGAATGTGTATGTTTTTCAACGTAGTAGAAGACAGTTGTGTGCCAACAGATTTTTTTTGACATTCATCTGTTTGTGTCATCACAGACACAGTTTGTGGACAGTCAGTCTGAGAAGCTACATCAAAGTGTATAACTCTATTTTGACTGGTCTGATGCGATGTATTCTGAAAAAAAAGGAAATAATTCATTTTCCAAACAAATTCTTAAAAAATATACTAAGTAACATAAAACAAAACAAATAAATACACCTGTTATTTTATTTTTATTATTACTACTTGAAAAAATATATATTAAAAAAATTACAAAAATGAAGGCCTCACGTGTGCTAGTGGACAGATCGTATACACTATAGTGTCAGTGTCACACTAGATTGTTGCTAGCGGCATTTAAAGAAAAAATATTCTAATGTTAGTGTTTAACACTGAGTACAGTACAATTAGGGTGACCAACAGCCCTGTTTTCACATCCTGTAATGGCTTTTTTTTTCTTTGGACAAGTGATCAAAATGTCCTGTTTTCAAAAAAATGTTGGGCAAAATCAGCTCTAATGCTAAATGACAACAAAGCAGAATGAGGAAGAAAAGGATAATAAAAAGAAAGAAAAGTGAGTAGACTTCTAGTATCATTACAGTAAGTTAAGTTATCTGTGATCGTGGCCGAGTGTCCTGGTTTTGGATAATCAAAATATACACGAAGTAAAGTGTTTGACGCAAAAATAATGGTGGTCTCACACTTTGTTGTAAAAAGTAATAACCCAGAGAGAGAATATGTTCATTTATGTTTATGGTAGCGCCAGCTTCGATGACAAACACACAATTATGTCATTACTAGCGTTAGAACTAGTAGCAGCTATAACACCAAGTACAATCGAAGTAATAACAATGGGGTTTAAGTAATTTCTGGCCAAGTCGTTTAGGTTGTAACGTTAAGTCGAATGTCTGGGGAATATCAAAAACAAAACTAACTTTATCACGCTTAGAAGCTGCGCAACACACACACAAAAATGGATATTGCGCATGGTATAGAAAAATAGTAGAAATCATTATTGAAAATACTTACTGATTGTGAATCAGAGGAGGACGAGGCTGATCCATGTACGCAGGGTACCGAGCCCTCTTTCAGCAACAATCGGCTTGTAAATCCATATTTGAACTCAGTCATGTTTCTGAAGCATTCTTCAGTAAAATGATTGGAACACAACAAAAGGTTCGGGTTGTATTCTTGTGGAATAGTTGCAAATATGAACTCCAACCACTGCTGTTTCACATGCTCATCCCTGGGCAATGAAAAAAAAGTGGCTGAACTATCTCCGCATTGAAGAACGCAGCGTCTTCTCGACATGATGATGTGTGTTCTAATCTTGGTTCTAATTCAAGTTTACACTTCCGTCTGCGCGCGCAGTAGCTGGGCGCGGCCAGTATGTCTCTACGTCACAACATACAAGCAAATGACTCGTTTCAAAAACAATTCATTTCATAGACTCAGAGTCGACTCTCACTTTTGAAAGACAATAACTTTATATACCGTGCACTTTCACATTTAAAATTTTGCAGGATGTTTGCATTCCCTTAGAGCTGTATTCCACACTAAATGAACAGTCATTTTCAAAAACCCACGATATGGGCACTTTAATAGTACGTAATGCAATGACTCGTGTCTATTCATTTATAATGCCTTTGCTGAGATTTCTGTTCATGTTATTACATTTCAGAAGACTGCAGCTGAGCTGGTGGAGGTGTGCATCATAGGGGTGGAGGAGGGAGAGGGAGGAGCCACAGTACTCCTGACTGACTCCGAAGAGGAGTATCGTGTCCCTGCAGCTCTACACCTCGAGATCGCTGCAGAGGACCTCCCCTTTAATCTGAAACTGACGCACAGCAACAGAATTGTTGAAAGTATTGAACCGTTGGAGGAGCTCATGGAGGACGTTTTTGAGTCTCTTTATTTTTTTTTTTAAGTTAAACTTATTTTTTATTGTTCTTGAATTGTTTAACTTTTTTATTAGTTAACTTTTTTATCGTTCATAAATTGTTAATTTTAAAGTTACATAACTTGTTTTATTAGTTAAACTTATTTTTTTATGGTCCATGAATTGTTAATGTTGAATAAAATGCATTTAATTACATTTTGCTTTAAGTGTTTTTACAATACATTCCATTCATGTAAATTAAATAATCATTAGCCTAAATAGGATGCAGTTTATCACCTCCCTACCATAAACAAATCATAAATGCTTAATAATAAAATGCATCAGACTTAGGCTAATGATTATTGAAATCTTCATTGCTTACAACGTTCTAGAAAACAAAAAAAAGTTACTCTTAAAGGGATACTCCTCTTTTTTTGCAAATGGGCTCATTTTACAACTCCCCCAGAGTTAAACAGTTGAGTTTAGTTTCAGTCACAAACTGTCTGGTTACTGATATTCTTCTAAATATCAGAAAATTGGCTGAATACACTTGAAAACGGTAAAACTCAACAATTTAACTCTGGGGGATTGTAAAAGTGGAGTATCCCTTTATAGATCGCACAAGGAATCACGAAATGGAGGAGAGTAATTCATTAGATAACAACATTTAATTAATTATAACAGTTAATTGTGTATTTATATTATACATATATAGAGAAGGAATGTGTACATACATAAACTATTTTTATTAAAAAAGTTACAAATAGTGATGTCTTTTGTTATTGTGTGCAGGGTTTAGCTTCAACTCTAAATACAGCTGCGAGCAGCGATTGCGGGCCCAAGCCGGTGGCACCGCAACCAAAGGCACCGGGATGGCGGTACCGCCGGCTTTGGCCCGCAATCGCTGCTCGCAGCTATATATATATATATATATCACTGATTCTTGAGAGTTGGGACAAAACACGTTTTAAAAAACTTTTTTTAAAAATACACAGTATATCAATTAGAGTTGTACGTTTCTGCAGAGAAAGGTCTTAGCTATTTAACCATGTAAAGGAACAGGTTCTAAATAAAAACATATTTTTAACAAATAAACATGTTTCCCTTCAGAGCTGGATTTGTGTCAACTCCGTCAGACACACTAAAAAGTATACAATTTTAATTCTTCCAATCCAACCAGAATCTAAACTTCTGAAGTATATTGTAATAGTGTTAAGTTACACTGATATGTAAAACAATACAATATATAAACTTAACTTGTGATTTCACACAATTCTGAAAACTCAGATTTCTAAATATTTGCATTTTCAAACTTTGATTTTAATTTCAATATTTAAAAACAAATTCCTTAAATAAACAAAACATAATAAGATTTAGATCAGATGGTCCTTTATTTAAAAAGCAACATAAATGAAGGAAGAAAACATTTTTTTCCCAAAAAATTAACAAAAACATACATCCAACGCTGCTGATGAAGATCTGACGGTGTTGATGAAGATCTGACGGTGTTGACAAAAAAAATGTGCATTGTGATTATTCAACAGATATGCTTTTTAAACTACTTAAACTACTCCTTGTTATTATTGAACTTACTGTAAAGCAAATAATAAACATGTTGCACATACACCTTTTCCAACTATTATAAATTACACCATTTCCAAATAGCAAAAAAAGCCAGAAACCAGGGGTCCTCCTCCCCTTCTGTTTTCATCTACCTCTCCTATACAACTTCCTGCTCTCCTTTTCTCATCCACCTCTTTTCCTCTTCCTGTGCGTGTGGGTGCGTGTGTGTGTGCGTGGGTGGTTGTGTTGGATGTGGGATTGCCCTGCACTGCCTACTTACTTTATACTGGGTGTGATCTTAAATGTACATTCCTTGACAACAATACTGCAACACATAATCTGTAGCTTAGAATCAGGTTCAGTTAGCTTATTGTAACGATCAGAGAAAATGATGGACTCACTTAACAGGTTGAAGGCGATTTATTAACATGAACACATGAGTGACAGAACGATGCTCTCGTTTTCCAAAAACACAGGAAACAACTCTCCTCTTTTTTCTAGAACAACCCCTCCCACCATAACTGCGTAGGGTCGTTCCCAGAAGAACAGCCCCCCCCCCCCTTAAAGCCCCACACAACCAGAACACAACACATGAAAGAAAATACATGCATGTAGATATTGAACATAAACAGTCTAGACTTGCTACATTGTTTAAGATTTCATTTTTGTCTAACCTGCATTTATGCCTTGAGCAGCAGGCGTCGGACATGCATACGCTCTATGAAGTCCATCACATCAGGGGCTATGCTGTAAATCTCGCGTTTTCTTAATTTGACTGGTGATGCATTTCCCATTAGTTTCACTATGATGTCTTTAACTGGGCAGAAACAGACATCCTTTGTGAGAAGCTTAGGCTGATACTTTGCTGTTGGACCATGGGGATGCAGAAACTCCACTTTCACATCTTGATGCTCAGTTTCCACAGCAATGGTCTTGGCTAGCCACCAGTGGTCATCATATACTACTGCTAACCAGTCTCCATTATTAAGGCTGCTAACAGTCGTCACCGGCACAGTACCCTCAGGACCTTTCAGAGGCTCCTCATCCAACTCCTCCTCCATTACATCCATTTCCATATCATCTCCCTCCCCTCCCATCTCTTTTTCCATCTCCTCCAACAACATGGCCAAAGGTCTTTTCTTCCCTGCCCTCCTTGTATCACTCTGATGTTCCTCTGGGCAGCCATGGAAATAGAAGGTAGCTGGGCTGAAGCACTGGCAAACCAACATCTTGCTGCAAAAGCAGGACATTTGTCTGTGCTGGATCCTGTTCTCATGTGGGATGACTTGGTGTATTTGTCTGGTTGAGGGAACCTGTTTGAGAGGATGCATGAGAAGTGCATCATATCTTTGCATGTCTTCTTCTGCAATGTGATACAGCTGAATACTCTTCAGACTGTTTGAGACCTTTTCAAGGAATGTGTATCCATCCGTCACATCATTTCCTCTCAGAACCAGGTTGTCAGCTGTTCTCTTCACTGTTCAACCAATGCCATCTGGTGCGCCCTTACCATGGGAGGTAGGGAAGAAGTTCCATGTTGCTCTTTCAAACCCAAGTGTAGGGGGGATACAAGACAGAAGGAAAAAATTCTTCTTGTTCTTGTACTGTTTACTTGGGCCATCAGACCAAAAGTGCACGGTGGTGACCTGTGGATATCTCGTTTTGATATCTTTTAGGACTGGATCCATGTGTGTCCAGATTGCTGCAGCATCCTGTCTCTTTGACTCTGAAAGTGTGCAAAACCCTGCCTTTCCACCCTTAATGTAATACATGCCGGTGTGTAGCGTTATCTGTGGCAGATTTTGCCCAAAATGGCAGGCCTGTACTTCAGATCGGTATTTGCAGCTCCAGGATTCTGAAAAGTCAACATGAACAATTGCTGTACTTTCTTCGCAAGTCTCAATTGTGTTTCTGTATGCTTTTGACTGGTTTTGCACTAAACACACATGTGTTGTGATTTCATTTCTGAGCATTTGCTCATAGAGTTTGATGAGCTCTGAAAGACTGCCACTGTGTTGGACGAGTTTAGTGTGGGTTCCTGTGACTGTCTCTTCTTGAACTCTCTCCCACTGCTTCCACTGAACATGGATTTTGTCTTGCTCTGTGGTTGTAACTGTTCCTTTGTTGAGACATCGCGAGCAGGTGCGAAGAAGGCAGGCCTCACTTGCTGGAGAACAACAAACTAATTGAAAACTGTCATCCAGTTTGTTTGACTTCACAACACCAGACGTTCTAAGGACCTCAAGCATTAAGTATGCATTTTCATGCTTTTGACATAGACATGTCTTCCGATCAGATGCTTTTGGTGCTGTAATATAGAATGGTTTCAGAGTACAGAAAGAAGAATAGCTCAGCTTCACAGTGGGGTTCTTAATGAGGAAATCAGAGTGGAGGTTGATCATGGTGTCTGTGAGGATCATTCTCTGCTGCTTTATCTTATTCCTAGTGATGGTGTCAGTCTTATCAGTGGTCACACGTGCAGAGTTCAGGAAGAAATCCTTAACAGTCTCTGTTATACCCTTTAGGAATGTTGGCTTTCTCTTTGTCTGTTTCTTTCCCCTCATTAACTTGTAGGTTATCCCAAACTGGTGGATTTGGTGAAGGAGACGATACTTTTTGAGGATCTTGCCTGATGACAAACTTAGTGCTGGTTCCTGGCGCCGTGGCCCAGGAGTTTGTTTGTTTTTCTTCAGCTCTCTTCTGAGGATGTTGTGAAATAGAAGGGCTTTCTTGATTTTTGGATTCTTAATGTTGCTTCCTGATAGCATCTTCTTTGTTTCTGTGCCTGGGGAGTCAAGTTGTGTTTTATTTGTAGCGTTTCTTCTTCTATATAATTTCTTTCTCATTTTGTTTCGTTGTTTTGTTACCTTCTTAAGCTTCTCTTTCAATTTTTTTATTTCTCTTGAATGTCTTTTTCTTGTTTTACTTCTCTCCCTTTCCTGTCTGAGAGACTGTCTGCTGTGTCTGGCATTGTGTTCTTGAATATCTTGATCTTGCGGACTATCTGGAGGGCTGTGTGCCGTCAGCACTGCATCTTCCTTGGACCTTTTCTCTCTGGACCTTTTCTGTGCCTCTCTCCAATACTTTCTCAAATTCCTCTTTGCCCTGTCTCCCATCTCGTCTATTTGTTTTACTTTTTTGTCTTTAACTCTCTTCTTCCACCTTTCTCTTTCCTTCTCTTGCATAGCATGCTTGCTCTCTTGGTCACTGTTTATTTTTTCTCTTCTCTTTCGTTGGTACTCTCTATTTCTTCTCCTTTGCTCCTCAACTGACAATTTCTGTCTGGCCATGCTTCCCTACAATACCAATTTAAATAAAAGAAAAATGTACATGACTATAGAATCAGATTTTGATAATTTATATTTGATAAACATGATAAATGTTTTTTGGTCATATCACCCCCCCACCCCTACATTGGCTTCTATATCATGTAATGTGTAACTTTGCCAGCACATTAATTTATACATATATATATATATATATATATATATATATATATATATATATATATATATATATATATATATATATATATATATATATTAGGGCTGTCAAAACGATTAATCGTGATTAATCGCATCCAAAATAAAAGTTTGTGTTTACATAATATATGTAGGGGCACTGTGTATAATTATTTTGTATATAAAAACACACATGCATGTATATTTAAGAAAAAAAATATTATTTATGTATAAAATATTTATATTTATATATAATATAAATTATATATAAATCTATATACAGAATATACATGATTTAATATATACATGACTTAAATATATACAAGCATGTGTGTGTGTTTATATATCTAAAATAATTATACACAGTGCCCCTACATATATTATGTAAACACAAACTTTTATTTTGGATGCGATTAATCGTGATTAATCGTTTTGACAGCCCTAGTATATATATATATATATATATATATATATATATATATATATAAATTAATGTGCTGGCAAAGTTACACGTTACACAATAATACACAATAATAAGCAGACCACTGCCTCAGATGTGTATGGTTAAATAATGTAATGTATGTCTAAATAAAACCCTGAAATGACAGTTTAACCCTTCACTATATTCACAAATTATATTTTATTTACACATTAAGAGGTTATTGGTAGATTTGTCAACTCCGTCAGCTTACAGGTCAACTCCGTCAGACATAGAACCTGACGGAGTTGACGTCTGACGGAGTTGACGTGAGGGCATGTATTTTCCCGCCAAAACATGCATTTTACAAGGCAGCTAGGTAGTTTTTCCTCAGTTGCTAGCTGTCCCAATAACCTCACAAAAATGCTTTAATTCAATCCTCTATGGTTTAAAAAAAGTATCTTAAACGAAAGACGGTATTGACATTGTGCAGCTGTGACCAAAGGAATATTGACATTGTTAGTCTAAAATATAAAAAAATGTAAAACTTACCAGAGCATGTGTGGTAGTGCTGCATTCACCACAGACAGGGAGATAAAAAGGGGTCCTCAAGGATATAGCTGACCATTCTATTTCCTGATTTAAAGAGCTTTATAAAAAAATCTGACGGAGTTGACAGAAGCTGAGGACGCAACTTTAATAGGCAGATTTTTTTGGAAAATATTGTTTGATGTTCACTTCATGCATTGTTTTGTTATATTTATACCCCTTGTTTTTATTTGATATATATGTTTTCACAATTGTAGAGCTTTTTTCAATTTTTTTGGACAGTTAATATTGTAACTTCATGCTGAGGACAAGTGCAATAACATGGACTATCTAACCACAAACCATATATTTAAACAAATTTTCCCCAAAAAGATAAAAAAATGTATTCGGAAAATCAGATAGGTATATACAATTCCTTCAGATTTAACTTTGTAAGTATGCCATACATGCTGAATTTCTTAATTTTTGCTATAAATTAGACTTTTCTATGTGGGACATGTTTTGTCCCGACTCTCAAGAATCAGTGATATATATATATATATATAGGGCTGGGCGATATATTGCACGATATTCTTATGCGCATCTAATCAGTAAAACCGGTTCCTTGATTAGTAGTAAATCACCTTCACATGCTTTCAAATGGACGATATGAGTGCTAAATTAAACTGTAATTTAGATAATTAAAGTGATTAATTTAGTGATGATTGAGCATTATTGAAGACACCTGATGATCACAAGCAGAATCGCTGAAGGAGAAAATCACAAATTGTAAGTCACCGTTATAGAGATCAGTGTTTGCTTTAGTTGGGCTCTTGACACTTATACTTTCACTTTAACTTTGTTTGTCTGCTGATGTTGATTTAGAACAGTCAATTGAACAAAGACATCTGTGCTCTAACAGTGTTGGCTATGTGTAGATATAATCAGGCTGTGATCTGAAAAGTGAATCTTATTCAGATGATTTGATGAACTTGTTAACTACAGTTTTGTGGATCTGCTACTTATCTGTATTTTACTTATAACCTAAATATTTCATAAAAAATATTCTAATCTAATCACTGTCATCATTATAGAGAAACACAGAGATCAATAATCAGCCTGTCTATCTCATCCGTGGTGACATGTTGCCACCAATCACAACTCATTAATGTCTCCTATCATGCATTGCGGTATGAATAAATTATGATCTGAATTGTCTATGTAATTTACTTTTCCTACTTGAATATTCTACTCGTCACCGTTGTTGAGAAGCTTTGACTGAATCTTGAGATCTGAGTGTGCCTTAAAGAAAGATTTTTTTTTTTAGAAAAACAACTTTTGAGAAATCCATTACATTATATTTAACATTCTGGATGTTTATGCAGAATCTCAGTTATACACTAACCAACAAAATTAATCACAGACATAAATTTTAAATGATGAAAGACATTATATAACCAACATCATTTTATAATTTTATATACATTTTATATTTGTATTGTTTATCTTTGTTCATCTGAAAGGATTAACTCAGATGCAATCACAAATTAAAATAAAAAAATTTTAATATAAGAGTCAATAAGCTCAACTAAAGCAAACACTCATCTCCATAACGGTGGCTTAAAATTTTTGATTTTTTCCTTATGATTCTGCTTTAGGTGTCTTCAATAATGCTCAATCATCACTCATTTAATCACTTAATTATCTCATTAACTTTAACGCTCTTGAGTGTGGACTTATGGGTGATTCTCCAACTATGGTACTTTTTAGACCTGGACATTTTCAGAAAATGAAACATTTTTTATTAAAATATTACTGGCATAATTTGTTTCCCCACTATGCCTAGTTACCTGCCCTGAAGTTGGCTGTGCTGATTTTTATGAAATAATATGTTTTTTTATATATTTTTTCCAGACATCGCAAAATGATTTGTCATTTCCACAACCATACAAAAACATGTGTTTTCAACCAAAAATGTTGAAATATTTTTAGTTATAATTACATTGGGTTACACATCACACTTGCATCATTCCAAATTGTAAATTGATTTATTTCTCTGAAATGCAACGGTTAAGATTTTACAAAGTTAACACCAAAAAAACGCTAAACACTAAGCCACTGAAACCTTTCATTCATATTTTTCATATTTCTGACATTTTTGAATCTGATATTTTTCAACTTATATACATATTCTTTATCCTAATCAACATATAATCATATAATAATCAACACCACCACAATCATTACCTTAACTTTATTTTTTTTAACGTTTTACTCAAAAAATATTTGTGGTTGTGGAAATGACAAGGGAAAGGTGGATTATGGTGAAAATAACATTTCAGATATACAACCTGTAGTAGAATTATAAATGCATTATGGAAATGCAAAAGTGAGTCATGACCTCAATGTGTAGGACAAAATTAATCTCAAATTCAAGTTGAAAGTTTATTCTTGTTTTTATTTCAAACAATAGTGTATTGATGAACATAGTTGATGAACATAGGGATAGTGGAACAGCACTTAATAAAAAAGATAACTTATTCAAATTATTTGAAACAAATAATCCCATGTGACATTTTTCACCACTCCCTGAACCAGAGCAGTGTATGGGCCAAATGAAAAGAAATAAAAGAAACTATACATTAGATTTGATTGACTGACCCATATATTTGCCAAGGTTCACTCACAGTCCAGTGCAGCGAGTACTTCCTCCCACACTATCGGATCCAACATCATGTGACGTTTCGTCACTGGCTGAGGCTCTGGTACCAACCTTACAACGTCCTCAGGCTGATGCCAAATTATGTCATCATTCATAGGCCAGTACCACCTGTTCTTGCCTATCTTGCTCATGGTTTTCACCAAGGCTCCATTTTCTGAATCCACATCTTGGATTAGGCCTGCATAAGGATTCCCATCATAGCGGACCACACACCAGCTTCCAATCATTCCTTTATGTAGAAGAGTGATGTCTTGAGATTTCAGAGTTGGGATTGGTGGGCCCAAAGACGACTCGGGCCTGTGCTCCGGGCTGTTCCACATGTTGCAGACCAAAACACTGGCAGACTTGGGGCTCTGAGCAGAAGCAGCTTAAGACCCGCCAAGATATGTCTCCTGGTCTTGTAGACACAATCTAAAAGAAAGATGTTTAAATGAGTTAAGACTCTCATGATTATGATGATGATGAGGTGTGCGTGCGTGCGTGTGTGTGTGCGTGCGTACGTGATTGAGTGAGTGAGATACCCGATGAATCTGCATTGTTCCTTTAGTAGTGATCAGGTCCTCAGGCAGGACACTGTCCATCCTTTCAATTTCCTCCTCAGTGACGTACATAAGCTGAACAGATGAGGGTTGGTCCCTAAGTTTTTCATACAACACCTTGCCGTTTGGGATGTTGATGCCTTGGGCCACAATTGCATCAGCCTGACGCTTGATTGCAGCACCAACTCCATCAGCTGGACCCTTTCCATGTCCAGCTTCCAAAAAGTTCCATGTTACCTTCTGGAATCCCATCTCATAAGGAATTTTGCTCAAAAAGAAAAAGTTCTTTTTGGATCTATATTGGGTGGTTGGGCCATCGCTTATGACATGCAGGGTGGTTGCTGCTGTGTTCAATTCTTTTAGATAGGGAAGCACTTTTTTCAGGTGGGCCCAGATTGCGGATGGGTCATGGCGCATGCATTCACTGATGGTGCAAATGGACACCACGCCATTCTTCGAGTGAGCAACACCAGTATGAAGAGTTGTTTGCTTGTGTGAATCACCATAATAGGTGGCCTGGATCTCCTCTGCATATTTGCAGATATAATTTTCTGCAAAGTCTATCTGTAAAACAATACTGTCTTCCTTGATGTTTTCTTTTAACCCTTTCAAAGTAAGGTATTGATGTTTTATGTTTTGGATGTGCTTTCCCATCTTTTTGGTGAGTTGGTCTGAAAAGTCTTCAAACAGTTTATGCATAGGCCCATGCACTTTTTCCTTTGCTGTATAGTGCACTTTAATCATTTCTTTGGAACCATCTTTTTTCTTTTTCTCCCTGTCTTCCACGATGCTTCTCCATTGGAACCACCACGTCTGTTCCCCATCATCAAAGACAGATGTTTCAAGTTTTTTGTCTCTGCAATCCAGGCACTCCCTGTACATGCATTCCTTAGTGACATCATCACAAGAAACTGAATTAATTAGATCGGTGAGATTAGATGTCTTGATGATCTTATGAAAGAACAGCCTATTGGCCATGAACTGCATGTTTGAATGCAGCTTACACAGGCATGTTTCTCTCTCTGCTAAGGTGGGTTTAAGAACCCAAAAAGGTCGCTGTCTGCAAAACTCTGCATAAGAGATTTTGACCTCAGGATTCTCCTGTCTAAATTTCAGGTGCAGTTGCTTCATTGTTTCAGTCAGGAAGCGCTTTTGCATCTTTTTCATGTTCTTCGTAATCGTTTCTTTTTTTTCCTGTTGTTGCCCTACTGTTGTCGTCACGTTCTATAAAGTTTGTAATCTTTTCCTTCAGATCTTGGTTAACTTTGTTTTTTTGGGTTTTGCGAGTGTATGTCAGTTTGTTGGTTCTTGTCATGTTTGTCCTCATAAGCTTTAGAGAGAACCCAAATTCTTTTTTTGCCATGGTGACCAAGCCATATTTTTTGAGGATCCTACCAGCGACAATTTTTGAGATTATTTGCCGTGTTTTGCGATTTTCAATCTTCTTCCTTATTTCCGAAATCATTGTGTTATGAAACAATAGTGTTCTCTTCAGTTGTGTTGTGCTTTGGTTTATCTGTTTCTTAGTTCTCCGCTTAGGAGATTCAATTAGCTCCATTTTTCTCATAAGTCGATCAGACCGCTTCTTATATTTTTCTGCTTTTCTAAGGGCATTCGCAAGCTTTTTTTTCAGTTCAGCAAGGTCTCTGTAAGCCTGTGCCCTTCCCTTTGCAACATTTTTTCTCCCTCTTCGTCTTTGAGGAGTTCTCTCTGCCCCACTCGGCTGACATGGTTCAGTGACATCATCAGTGTCTGGTGATTGTGGTGGTGATTCCCCTGCCATGAAACTCTCAGCTGCTGAGACCATTTCATGTTTCTTACGTCTGCGTTGTTGTGCAGTTCGCCACTGTCTTCTGATTTTTTTTTGGTCACCTACTGACATTTCTTTGACAGACTTAATAAGGCCTTGCTGTTTTTTCTTTTTGTATCTTTCTCTGTCTTTCCTTAGGAACTCAGCATATTTAATTGGATCAGATTTTAGTCTTTCCCTGAATAGTCTGGACTTCTCTGCTGATGTTTTGGGTGCCATCTTAAAGAATAGCAGAGAGACTATGTCAGATTTAGTAAATAATAAAAAAAATTTATATTATAAAATATTTTTATTTATATTGTAAACAATAAAATCTCAATTTAAAACATTCTCTATGACATTATATGTAAAGTTAAAGTAAAGTTATATGTTTAAGCACAGATAATGTCCTTTCCAAGCCAACCTGTCTTTATCACTTCCATTGAGACAGATGTGGAAAAGACGGTTGTGGAAATGACATTTTCCCCCTTTCCCTCTAATATCTCATGTTTGACTAGCCTGTTAGTGCTAGTTTTAGAGTTAGCATTAAATAATCTCAAATATCACCTAATGAAATTGTAAAAATCCAGAAATTTTTCCGTCAGAATAAATTATGAGCGGTTCAGAAATGACATACAATAAACATACTCGCAGTATTTCTCATATTTACCTTTATATATCTCCAATGTATTAACCTCTGCTGGGACCATTCATTCAGTCAGCCATGTTGTGTCCTCTGGAGTGACAGTTACCATGGTTACTGAGTAAACAAATCTAGAACACTGAGCCTGGGATTGCATTTAATGCAGAGGTGTGGAAATGACAGTGAACCCAAGGGACAAGTGTTCAACAAGTTTAAAATATGTCAAATTGAAAATAAATATCTAAAAAAATATTAGATTTTAATGAATTGGGTTATAATGCATATTTTCTGTTTGAATTTAAAACTATATTAGTATTAGATTTTAAGTGAGATAAGGTTGAAGCCCCAAAGTCTGGCCTAGGGACAGAGCCAAATAGTAAAAAAACGCATATAAAATGCCTCCTATTTTATATAAAACAACAGAATTGAACAATGTTTTATATATATATATATATAGGTTCCCCTACACATGTAGTAAGTGTGGAAAAAAAAAAGTGAAAATGTTTTTTAGGTTTTTTTATATCTGTCAAGGACAGAAAAAGTACAGAAAAAGTTGGAGAATCACCCAGTCACATGTTCAAGAATATAGTTAATATTTCCATCATTAATGATTTGTCTCCACCCACAGCACTTATGTAATTAATCAGAATGTTATTTTGTATGACTTGGCCCATCTGACCCATGGATTACCCACTGTGTCCAGGAATATAACCGTGATCCGCCATCACTAACGTGTATCTTTCACTTTCTACTCTTTTAGCTTCTAAAATATGATAATATGAAATATGAATAACTAGGAATCCATTCAGCTCTCTCTACACAGCTAAAAATATTTTTTTCTATCACATGCAATTTTAAACTACCGCTTTAGAGTGAAACAATGCTTTCATTGTGCTTTAACACACAGGAGTCTTATGACATTGACTACGTTTACATGCAGCCAATTTTCGGGTTATGGTCGGGTTAAATCATAGGCAGTTAAAATGAACATACACAATATACACCAAAAAGAGGGTTAGTTAGTCAACGGTCAAGTTCAGTGCAGTCGCATTTGTAGTCTGGTGATGGCAACATCATCGACTGGTAAGGTGTGCTGGAGTAGTCAGAGATGTCCATGCTCATCCATGACCTGTCAATCACATGCCATATCTGTATGTCCTTGTGAGTTTTATTGTTGCTCTGGCCTGAACCTCAAAATGAGAGTATATGAGGTTCGGTGGTACAAGTCTGATACTTACTGAGGTCTCACTTCTTGCCTTTTTTTGGAGTTAGTTAGAATTGGATAAGTGTGATAAGTGTAAGGAGTTAGTTGGAATTGGATACGTGTGTTAAGTGAATAATTTAGGTTAACCCAAAAAAAAAGAAAAGAATTTTTTTTTGTATTAATTTATATTCAAAAATAAGTATTTTACAAAGAGGGGGGGGGGACTACCTGTAAAAAAATTGTATTATTTAAAGTCAATAGTAAGTATTTTACATAGGGGGGGGGGGGGGTATGATTTTGGCAGCCCTGCCGAATTCACACCCCCCACTGTGGGATCACCTTAGCTGGGTCAGAGACTCAAGACACTCATATCGGAGACTCATCTCATCCCATAGACTACCTGCAAAAAAGTGTGCAGGTTTAATAATAAGTATTTTAAAAGCACAAGCGAGGACGTTCAATAATTATTATTTTACATAGGGAAGTGTGTTTTTGCAGCACTGTAGTTTTTGTAGCTATAGAAAATGTGTAGGCAGCAAAGTCAAATGACATGTTTGTCAGCATTCCATTTAATAATGATGTTCATGTTTAGGTGTAGGCTACCCTTACGAAACTAAACCATTGTTTTATGAAAAAAAAAACCCTGTTGTGTTTAAAAAAAAACCCCACTGTTTTACAATACTGTAATAAAAACACATTACAAGCGAAAAATCTGACAGTCCAAGTTGTAAATCATACGAGTTTGGTCAAATACATGATAAAAAACGAAAAAAGAATAAATACATGATCAAAAATCAACAAACAAATTGCTATCATGTAATTTCTAACGTCGTCTGATTACTGTCTGTTTTCGCAAGTGGCGGCAGCACAAATTGACGTCATGCGCGTGCTCGCGAGGGCAGTCAGATTCTGGCAGGGAGTCGGAATTCGGCACAACACCGGTCCCTGACCGTCTTGCCTGTCAATATGGCGGTTTAAACAGAGTAGGTCACGTGACGTCCGGAGCTCTATACCACTACATTCAATTAGTAAACAGCTCACGTTGCCACGCTAAGTACCCAGGAAGAAGTCACACTCACCTTGCAGAAGTTGACGACAATTCCTTGAAGATGAGAATGAATGCTGTGCAGCATCTGTGGAAGTGTGTGAAAGTGTGTTGCTATGAAAGCAATAGGAGCAGCTAAATCACTGTGTTCTCTCAAACTGCGAAGTAGCTACAAAGAGCGGCAGCTCGCACGTTTGGTTTTGAAAGGGGGTGTTCCGGTAAATTCAGTTACCCTGTTTCCCCTCCAGTGCAGGTGCGCGATTCAGACTGTACGTCATTATTCCACGCAAGAGGTCTACAGTATCAATTCTAAGAAGTTGCCATGGTCAATAGTGTTGTCTTCAAGGGTGTAGGCAGATTGTGATTTTGATCCCCTGTAGCTGAGACCACGCTTTCCACACACTTTCACAGCATTAACAACACGCTCCATCACCTGCCGTTTAATTTTCACTTGTTGTCGATGTAATGAAAGCTGGTTTCCACTTATTCTGGTCACAGTGTCTCCTTTACTTGCCATCAGGAAACAAGCCTCTGCACAGTCCCTATGCACTTTACTTTTTTATGCTCTTCAATCCTCTGATGAGCATGCTTCCAGGCTTGCATGCCGCCTCGGACAAAAGGACTCTCTGATACAGTAGGCTTTGAAAAAGCGAGGAAAACGGTGCAATAAAGTGCATGACTTGCTTCACAATATGTCAGCCACTTACGATTAAGCCCATCTTTTGTGTAAAAAATATTTGGTATGGCTCTTTTTGGGGTTTGTTGGGGGTGGAAGTGCAAAAATAAACTGAGGTCTTTTCTTTGGACTGGGGCCGGGCAAAGTAATCAAAGCTTTCCTCATTCACTTCGTGATCTTTTCTGTTTCCTTCCATATTCTTCTCTCCTTTTTCAGTCTCTACTCTTTCTGTATCCTTTTCTTCTGTTTCAGTCTCTACTCTTTCTGAATCCTTCTCTCCTGTTTCAGTCTCTACTCTGAACCCTGAGGTAGAAACGTCTCTGTCCCTTGCACTGCTTGACAGATGTTCACCTACATCTGCTTAAATTATATAAAATAAAAAAGATATCATCAACAGTATTACTACTACATAGTTAAAAACACAATATATAAACAGCAGTTGTTTGAGACTATTGTTGTGTTCACACTCAATGCGAATTTAATTATTTGCGCGAGTAGATTACATACAAAGTCAATGCAAAGATGCGAATAGAAGAATCATTTGCGCCGGGCAGCGCGAATTACGCGAATTGGGTGATGCGTTTATCGCAAACATCTTCCACGCAATTTGGAAAATTTTAACTCGTGCGGAAGATTGCTGTTGTCACTAGAGCTTATTCTGCCCGAGCGGGTCGGGCCGATATTTCCCGTCACTATCCTTGGGTCGGGCCGGGCCCTTGAGAGACGTGCACTGCCAACGCATTAGAGTGTGGCGCGGGACTAGATTTGATGGCCGAGTGCGGGCGGTAATGCGCTCACTCTGTGTGTGCGGATTGCGGGAGAATACAACAATTCGCGGGACTCCCTTTATTCAAAATCTATGAATAAAAGATATAAAAACAAATAGATTTGTTTTCATCTGTTGCAGAAAAGCAACAAGAACTAAAACAAAATAGAAACGATTTACAGGCCAGAGTTTCTATTTATAACACGTTTGCAGTGTTGAGCGATGTAGCCAATCACAGACATGTGCGTTGATTTCTCGAACACAATGGTGGCCAATCAGAAACATTTAAGATAGACTCCCCTCACCGCTCAAAACGGACTTTTTGTTCAGTGCTGAATTCTGTATGCTGGCAAATCCTCGAATTATAACAAACAAAGTGTAGATATTATTAAAGATTCAGATTCATGCAGTCAGCTTCAATGATAATAACAGAGATGTGTGAGATTGCGATGAACTGTCAGCTTTTTTGTCAGCGAGATGGAGGAAAGTCCGTATTGTACTACTTTACACGCTATTACAAGAGAAAGAAATAATAAAAAAAAAAAAAAAACATATGTTGGATGTGATCCTTACATTACGAAGAGGAGCGATTTTTCAACTGAATTGAAATATTTTCCAGCCATTGAGGCTGTAGATATCAGCAACTACCTCGTCTTACGAAATATATGATACTACTTCGTGCTTACCTCCGTATTTGGGACTTCCACAACAAGTACAGAGCAGCAATATCTTTCATTTCAGACATGACGGAAACGTACGCCAGAAAGAAATTGTGTTTTTTTTTTTTTGGGGACTCGCGAATGGGTTCAAAATGTTCAAGCATCTAACTAGACGCGATAGAACATATTTGACGCTCTATTTGCTTTCAGTATGAACACAACAAAATCGACCATAATGATGTTATAATAGAACACAATTCAGATTTGTTTTCTACGATAGCACACCTTTACCTATATATCTACATACATATATGTTACATTCATTCATTTCACTTTCCATGAGCAAAATATAATTTTGGAGAAGTGTATTGATGAAAAATAGAAGTGCATTAATGAAAAATGTTCAGCAATGCACTTCTGCAATATTACATTTTGCTCATGAACTACATTTTACTAGGGCTGGGCGATAATATCGCACGATATTGTCTGCGCATCTAATCAGTAAAGCCGGTTCATTGATTAGCAGTAAATCACCTTCACCTGCTTTCAGATGGAGCGGCATTCACTACAAAGAGCTGTAGATCACTGACAAGCTGAGCCAAATCGCGTTAATATCGAGGACATATCGATAGCGATATTTAATGCGATATGGCTCAACTGGTCAGTTAACTACGGCTCTTCCTCACGACAAAATCTCCCGTGTTAAACTAATACACCTGGGGGTGTATAAAAGTCCACACTCAAGAGCGTTAAAGTTAATGAGATAATTATGTGATTAAATGAGTGATGATTGAGCATTATTGAAGACACCTAAAGCAGAATCACAAGGAAAAATCAAAAAAATTTAAGCCACCGTTATGGAGGTGAGTGTTTGCTTTAGTTGGTGTTCTTGACCCTTATGTTAAAAATGTTATATGTAATTTGCTGTTGCATCTGAGTTAATCCTGTGTAAGGATTGCAAACAAAGATAAGCAATTATAAAATGATGATAATTACATAATGACTTTCATCGTTTGTAATTTATGTCTATGATTTATTTTGTTGGTTAGTGTATAACTGAGATTCTGCATAAACATCTGGAATGTTAAATATAATTTAATTTCTCAAAAGTTGTTTAAAAAAATCTTTCTTTAAGGCACACACAGACCTCAAGATTCAGTCAAAGCTTCTCAACAACGGTGACGAGTAGAATATTCAAGTAGGAAAAGTAAATTACATTGACAATTCAGATCATAATTTATTCATACCGCAATGCATGATGGGAGACATTAATGAGTTGTGATTGGTGGCAGCATGTAACCACGGATGAGATAGACAGGCTGATTATTGATCTCTGTGTTTCTGTATAAAGATGACAGTGATTTGATTAAAATATTTTATTAAATATTTGAGGTTATAAGAAAGTTCAGACATGTAACATAACTACAAAACTGTAGCTAAGAAGTTAACCAAATCATCTGAATACTTATATTTTTCAGATCTTTGCATGATTAGGCTATGTCAAAACATAGCCAACACTATCAGATCAAGTTGCCTTTGTTCATTTGACTGTTATAAGTCAAAATCACCAGGCAAACAAAAATTAAAGTGAAACTATAAGTGTCAAGAACCCAACTAAAGCAGACAATGATCTCCATAACGGTGACTGAAAATTTGTGATTGTCCTTCAGTGATTCTGCTTGTTATCATCAGGTGTCTTCAATAATGCTCAATCATCACTAAATTAATCACTTAATTATCTCATTAACTTTAACACTCATATCGTCCATCTGAAAGCATGTGAATGTGATTTACTACTAATCAAGGAACCGGCTTTACTGATTAGACGCGCATACAATATCGTGCGATATTATCGCCCAGCCCTACATTTTACCCTGTTGCTAATGATTCAACCAATCAATAACATTGTGCAATGTGCACACCTGTGACTGTAGCTGTGGTTTCTCCTCCTAGCCCTGTCTCGTGATCACCAGTTTCATCACTGGGCTGAGTCTGACTGAGTTCTTCTGATACTGTGGGAGGTAAAAAGAACAGGGTCAGGACATAAGCCATAGACAATAAAAGAAATGGACAGAGCGAGCCCATTGATTTCAACGGGGCTTTAATCTGCACGCAAATTTACCTTTGTGGCCACAGGCTTTCTTCTGCACCCAAGCATTACAGCTATTGCTTTTTAACAAAACAGGCCTACTGTCTCTAAACTAACTAAAATATTGCCTAAAAGAACAGATAGAGTTTGGATAACTCTGTCTGTTCTTTAAAAAAAGGTCAAGTTATCCAAAGTTAGGTATACTTGGCGCCAGTAGACAGCCCTTTTTCTCCCATAAAAACCTTGCTGCTTGGGGTATTTTACATGTGCAGTGCCAAGAGGAAACTTCGAGTCAGTAAAATAATAATAAAAGCAATAATGTAATGTATAATATCGTCGCTGCCCGATGAAAACCACGTACGTCCAAAACGGTTACTTTTCAGGAAGTGAAAAAAACATGTTATTTCAAAAAAAGCTGAACGCAGCTTTGTCATGCTTGGCACAACATCTTTAAATGTTACCATATTCTTGCCAGTGTCATGATATAATCCATATTTGACCCAAAATCGAGTTTAAATGGACATACGTGCATATTGTATAGTAACGGTGGTCGATACGCGTTCTTCCGATCATTAATTAGAATGACCAAATCGCGTTTCATATTGACAGATACTACGATCAGTTTATCAAATACATCAGTTTATTAAATGTCTCTTGCAAACTATGAAGAGACAATGAATCATACACTGACATGGCGATGCTAGACTGATACTTTATTTACACAATCTTACCGTAATTTTGTCGGATATGAACAGCTTTTTATTACAGATATGAGCTGAATTTTATCATCAGCTTATTTCAAAATCAAAGACATACAAGCTCGGCAACAGCCTGCCCTGGTAAGAGCACTTCATTTCTTTACTTGAAGATGATTGTGTGTGTGAGATGATTGTGTGATTGTGAAGATGATTGCGTCTGTGACTTACTTTCAGTTTCGCTCAGCTGCTCATCTGCGGTGATGCGTGTCGCAGTAGCGCCGTCATATCTGACTATAACGTGTCATATAGCCTATATAACACGCTCTCACTCGTTTATTTTTTTTAGCATTTTGGGAAACGTAAAATATAGGTCTACATATGTGGTTTGAACAACCAGATTGCGTTTACTAGTAAAGATCCGAACACAATGCGAGCCAGACTACCTCCAGATGGTCAGGCAGATCCGATCATAATTCGATCATAACGTATTTATACCTTGCATTAACATGGCTTTTTTATTATCCGGATAACTTATCTGGATACAGATCGCATTTTAGTAGCAGGTGTAGGGGTCTCAGAGACGAGACCGGCGAGAAACTTCACGAGACCGGCGAGATGCCTCCACAGGGCGGGGAGATACTATACTGCCTATGGGAGATACTCTGCGTGATGGACAGCTTTGACAGCAAATGGAAATACGTGGAAATCAGATGACATGATTTCACAACTTTTCATTGGTCATTTAGATAATGTGAAGCATGCAGTACACGGAAATGAACCTGGACATTCTGGGCTCTATCTTGCACCCGGCGCAAATGACTTTATACACTGACGCATTTATCATTCCTATTTTGCACGCGTGCAAAGCGGGTTTTTTTCCTCCACAGACGCACGTCGGTAAACTAGGAAATGAGCTTGCGCTCCCTGGGCGGGTTGGCGCAAAAAGGAGGCGGGTGTCGGCGCAAACAATCCCTGGTGCTATTTTGCAGTTCCAGAAAACAATTGCGCCAATGACCAGAAAAAACCTGGTCTAAAGTCAGTGGCGCGTTGCGCGTACATTCAGATGCTATTTTAAGCGTGCATTTTTGGCCATAGGCTAATACAGAGAGTGAACAATGCGCATACACTGTAGATGATTCTCTCATCTACACAGATGCATTTTACTTTTTGCAAATGATACATTATTATAAGAAAAAATATATAAACATGAGGGAAATCATTGTTGTGTCCATGGTGATGGGAAAAATAGGCATAAAACTTACACATTTACCCAAGTTATTATATGCATGTTTAACCGAAGTTAATTTGAGTGGGTTTGTCCCATCCCCAATGTCCATTCTCTTTCTTTTACGGCCCTGACGAGAACATCGATCTTCTCGGCTGTGAACCAATTGAAGCGCGCCTGGTAAATGCGCCGTTAAAATAGAATTGCGCCATGGAACAAGTGCACCTCGTTCATCACACTCTTAAAGGGAATGTGATATGACGCTCTTATTGGTTTATTTCCGTTACGCCCAAACCACACCTATGAATAATGAAGCTACTCCAGACCAACCCCTTTTAGATTTGCGCCAGGCGCAAGTGGCATTTATCCCGTCGGTTAAATAGCAACAGTGCCGGGAACCGCCCACAAAGTTACTTGCGCTTTGCGCTTTGACACTTGCGTTTCAGATCGTTAAAATAGAGCCCATTATCCGTCAAAAAATCTCAAAATCGCCAAAAATGGACATACGCGGTTTTCATCGGACAGCGACGATATAAAGTATCATATTAGATACATTTTAAAACGGCAATGCACATGTAAAATAAACCTAGTACTAGCTAGTCATTTAAAATACATCAATAACATAGTTTAAAAATAAAATAAAACATTTAATATTAATATTTAATATAATAAAATCATAGTTGAGGGCCTTAGGCTTGCTTTACTAAGCCCATCATGGAATACTGTCTTCGTTAGGCTTTATCCCGAGAGAAAGTTATTTCTGGTGGCTATTAACGTTAGACTTTTATTGTGGGCCTAATGTCGTTACATACAAAACCTCTCAGCCCATAACGGCAGGCGGCAGGCCTGTTGAATCAGGTGATAAAACGGTCACGACACCTTGCTCTTTAGCTTCGGCTAGAGTTAGTTAATCATAGACTGTAAAAAATAGGTTTTAACATAATAATCCGTGGCGTATACACTCAATGTTAACATAGCAGCAGTCACGGAAAGTTAACTGTTAGCTACTCTGCCAACCACTGACTGAAGGACAAATTCAAGAGTCAGTCACCAATAGTAATCTATTAATTTGTCTAATTTACCACAGCTATTTTCAAATTACACAAGCTTTTGGCTAGCCAGTAGTGCTGGTAGCTGATACTAGTTCCCATCTTTTTGACGACAACAAGTACTTCAGACTCAGTTTATTTCACCTGTAGTAAATTTGCTCATTGTTGCCCGGAACATGTCTGTAATTTTGGAGCATTTCCATGCATCCTCCTCCATCATTTTTTTTCTTTTGAGTCTGATCTTCTCAGCACCACCTTTCAGTTTTCTTTTTTGCCTTTCTTCCATCATTACTCATTACAGTAGTAGTAAGTTACTCACACACCGACCGTCCGTTAAACTTTCAAAACATGAAGCGGGAAAAGAGGTGTTCGGTGGCTTTTTACATCAAAGGCCGGCCGACAGGTTATACCATTTAGGGAGGGGCCGGGGCGACCGGGCTCTGACCCCCCTATGTTTTTGAAAATCCTAGACATGGTTGGACCTGCCGAACGGGTTAGCTTCGCAGTGCACACAGACACAGTGTTGAGCGGAGACAGAGAGGCAGGCAGGCTGCAGTCAGGGACAGTTTGACCGGCGGAAGCGGCCGCACATCAGGCCGCCTGCCGCCAGATGGTATTGCTAATAATACAATATCAGACACTAGTATAACTATTATCAGACCGACCCTCACGGCCTCAAATCAATACCGGCCCACTGGGAAAAGTCCCGACTCTCCCGATTGCCACTCCGCTACTGGCTTCAACCCATGAACTGCTCGTTGAACAAAGAAAAAAACATTAATTTGTACCAGGACAATAAAGAGGGCTCAAACATCTTTTTAGTTATTAGTCTTAGTCTGCATTACAATGGTGTTTTAGGATGCCAAACAATTATTATAATATGTAATAATGATTTATAATTATTCCTATGACGTACTGTAAAATCCATTTAGCCTATAAATAGTAAATGAAAAATTAGTATTTCAAAAGTATATTTTAACATTACACATTACACTAATATAGGAAAATTAAAATACATTTGTCCTAATTCCTTCATTTGCAAGAATTAAACCCTTGAGCTTTTATTTAGGAGAAAACACCAGCAGCCAGACCATGATGATCGCGTGAGCAAAGTAATCACGCAGCACAAACTGGATGCTATTCTAATGTCAGTTATTATAATGGCACAACGCCATATCATGGTTTCAATGTCAGTTCGTTGGCAAAATATAACGCTAGAGACCTTAATGTTAGGTTTTACATTTTACATCTTTACATATCTGTGTTGGGAAAAGGGAGAAGACGGGTTCGGCAAGGCGGATTCGAACTCGCGTTCAGCGCATCAAAAGCTGCTTTCATGTATTTCACGCCATACGACCTAACGTTACGCCACTGAGGCTGTATGAATACATCTGTCGTTTTGTTGTAAAGACAGGCACTTAGTGCAAATACATAGCCTACTCCGTTATGTAAAAAAAAATGTTTTCTTCCCTTAGCTTGGGCCATGGCGAACTTCCAATTAAAACATTTTATCAGACCGGGCCGGCCCTCGCGGCCTCGAAACACTACCGCCCCACCGGGAAAACTCCAGACTCTCCCGATTGCCACTCCGCTACTGGCCACAAGGTCACCACAGGGCAAGGTCATCAAATGGACAAGGTCACCCAAGGACGCAGGGAGGAGGGGCAGGGTCAAACACAGGGCACGGGGAGGGGCCAGGTCAAAGGTCACCATCAATCATTTTGACAGAAGCTCCATCATATTACTATTCATATGGAAATGCTATTGAAAAAACGCCACAATTGCTCAGATTTGATTGCTGCTGCACAGATGGTTGCAGAACATCAAAATGGTCTGACTTTGGCTTTACTAGCCAGGACAGTGTCTTTAGGGTTCTCAAGTCCAGAGGGGCACTTTTACTGTCATACACAGAGAGCTGATTTTCACCACAAAATAAATTGCTTACTGTGATCCAGTGGTTTTGCCGAATGTTCAATATCTGCGCAAACTTTTCTTGTGGAGTTTCGACAATTCCGTGCAATAGCACTAAAGGGCAATACTGACTGAAACCCATCAATGTCCATATTGTCCTTTGCCATGAGGTAGCTGGCCAGGTCGATGGTATCACAGGTCAACCAGTAATCCTGGTGAAGGATTTGTTGCAGATTATTTATTTTGGGTAGCCTGGATAGTCTTCTAGGTTCATTTGTTTCCAATGGACATGACTCGTTCATATTGGCCCCTCGATAGATTGTCTTCTGATATTCTTCACAAGAGCTTTCTGTAAGTACAGAAGATACAAATTATTACTTTGTTGAATCACTATTGCTTTGTGAATCACTTAAAATTGAAATGTGATGGTATTTAACACTAAAAGTTACTGTTTAATGTTTTGTGTGATCTTGGTCTATAAAGTGTCTTTTTAACAGGGGACAGTACTTTCAATGTTAAGTTTGGATCTTGACCTTCTAGAGAACCACAAGATGTCACAGTGTCTGGTTGTGTTTCCCTTGTTTGTCACTAGAGGTCCTCGTTATCACGGTCTCCTTCACTATTAACTTCATTTCCCAGCATTCTGTCTGTCACTGTCACTCATCAGTTCATTGCACTCAGCTGTTCTCCGTCATCATTGTTCCCAGCTGTTCATTGTTAGTCTTGTTAGAGAAGTGTATATATTCCCTGTAGGTGTTAATATGTCTGTGGAGTCTTTGTTAATTGTCACACCTCTTGAGATCAGGGGCCCGTTTCAATAAGGAGGTTCAACCAACTCTGAGTTAAAGCTTGAACTCTGAGTTGACTTACTCTGAGATGAGAAACTCTGAGTTTTCGGTTTCAGAACAGCTGAAATGAGTTAGTTCAATCAACTCTGAGTTGACTGACTCTGAGTTAAGCACGTGCACCACAACTATAAAAAGACATTATCAATGGAGCGCAGATATTATGAGTCACCATGGCAACAGCGCCAGACAAAAAGAGGTGTTGGATATAATTAATTACCAAGTGATCTAAATATTGCAATTTAATTAAGGGGATTACTCTTAATTCTTCTGTAATTTAAAATAAAATATGATGCAATTACATTAAATCGGCAACTGTATAAACTATAGACCAATTCAGTATAAAACAAAAGGGGATTTAACATACATTTTTAAAAGGTATATTTTTTATGTAACCTTCTCCCTCTGCGCACTTTGATCAGTTCAAGAATAATTCATGCAATTGTATATTGTTAATTTGAAAGCATTAAAAGTCCAGTTTCTTGTCTCTCCTCCTTGAATTAATCAAGTAGTTGAGGTTGATATAGGATTTAGCAATTATAATATACAGACCAATACTTTCTAAAGATAGTAATTATTACTTTAATCTAACTACACCATTAAAGATGTAATTTGCAGTTAATAATTCATAACTATTCTAGAGTAACTTACTGTTATAATATCAGAGGTGAAACTGGAAGAATGTTATTCAAACTAAAGTAGGCTACCATTACTTTGATATTTTTTTACTTAAGTAAAAATACCAGTCTAAAAATCTACTCAAGTAAAAAGTAGTTAATTTATAACATGAGTAAAAGTTGCTGAGTAACTTGTTTAACAGTGGAGGTGGGGTGGGGGACTCCCCCATGTGGGGAATGAGAGTTTCACAGTATAAGAACCGTCTCAGAAAATATCACGGTTTATGGTATTAAACAATTATTAAATATATAAACTGCATTATTAAATTACGGTTATTATTATCATCAGTTAAAATGACAGTTAAATAAATTAAACATTCATTCAATAAAACATATGTAATCAATTAACTTCAATAATTGATTATGAATAAGATTAACATCTTATTTTTATCATTAATAACTTATTATATTATGTTTGAAAAATAATTGAGTTCTATTAAATGTTTTTTTATTCTAATTGTTTAATGATTTAATAGAAATATATTATCAAAAATGGTGGTAATCAAATAAAAGTTTAGCAAATGTTTTAATCCTTTTATTTTTTGGCAAAGCGCTGCAAAACAGATTTAGTCAATTAAAACATGGACAAACAATATATATCCCTTAAAGAATGTGTAAATGCATTTTATTGTTGGTGTTTAAACAGCACTTCCTCTTTAAAAAAGGGGAGGAGACCGTAAGAAACTCTGAGTTTACTGAAGAAAACCTGCTCCTGACCAGGTTAGGTTCACAGAGTAAGTAACCATGGTAACTGACTCTGAGTATAAGTTACCTCTCTTTCAGAAACGGGCTTGACTTACTCTGCTTTCTCGGGTTTGATATACCCCCCTTTCTGAAATGGAAAACCCAGAGTTTCCCTCATTTCAGGGTTAACATACTCAGAGTATTCACTTAACCTCCTTTCTGAAACAGGCCCCTGTGGTCTTCTTCATGTTTTTCTTTCGGTGCTAATCTTTTGGTTTGTTTATTGGATTTTGACCCCTGCCTGGAAGACTGCGATTTTGGATTACTCTATATTAAACACGCTGCTTTTGGATATGTCTATCCCCTGTGTGTGTTTGTGACACAAGATTGACGTGAGAGCCAATGAGATGTATTTATACAAATACATAATTGCAAGTATACACAGCAAATTCTTCTAGATTTGTAATATTTGAATTTAAAATTATTATTATTTTACTCTCTGATTAAAATTACCTTGCTTCTCATGTCTTTGAATGGCAGACCCTTCACTAGTGGAGAAACGTATATATGGTATAAGCACATACATTACTCTTTTTATGACATATTTTCCAGCATCTTGTGTTTTTAACAAAGAGTCATTAAAATGACAATGTTTTGTAAAAGGTACAAACATAAAAAATATTTCCATACTTTCTTTCTTGATGTTTCATATTAACGGAGCTGTGCATCATGCATCTGTTGGTATATCTGCACAGTCATCCATTCGTGTGAGTCTCCTCCTCTGGAACCTAATTTCTTTGAGGTCCCACTGACTTTTTTCCATGATTCCCTGCGTACGATTGTCCTGCGTTAAGTTCTGAAAAAATAATTAGCCAACACATTAAATCCAAATTTGCCTTTTAATCAATGAATTCAAATAAATAATCTAAGTTTTACCTGTTTTTGGACTGACTACTTCTTTAAAAATCTTGCTGAAATGCTGGTACGCTGAACCAGTACCATGACGACCAATATCGCCTAAAGTATTACGTGATAATAAGATTAGATGACAATATGAATATATATATATATGTGTGTGTGTGTGTGTGTGCGTGTGTGTGTGTGTGAGTGAGTGTGTTTGTGTGTAACATGCTCTACACACAATTTTTTTTTAAATGTTTTAATTTAAATTAGTTTGAATTTAAATTAAAACATTAAAATTCAAACTAATGTAAACACAACTCTCCAAATGAGGGACACTGAACAGGCCCTAGACTCCAACCAATTTTCTGAGTCTCTCTGTTTCGTTCTGTTGATAGTCTCTCCTTAAACAGTCACTGCGTTTACATGCAGCCAATAACCCGTTCAAAACCGGGATATTAGCAATAACCCGGTCGCGAACGTCCATGTAAACACTGGCAAAAACCCGAAAAATGCTCATATCCCGGATTTTACAAACCGGGATATTATACCTGGGGTACCCCTTTTCTAACCCGAATTTTTGGTCATGTAAACGCGTATCGGCATATCCCCATAGTGATTTGTGTTCTGCGCATGTTCTATTCGTAAGGAATCTTGGTCTTTTGAGTAGAGAAACTTCTCAGCGCATACAAAAATCCGCGTGCAGTATTCCGGAAGTAAACATGGCGAGACGCAGCACAGCATACTTTTGGAACGAGCTCAGTAACGTTACCAGCATCAAAACGCAAACAAAGGTGATCGCTATCTGCACCGAACTATTCATTATCCGCATACTGCTGTTATTTTTGACTTTGGATACAGGAAGAAGAATCGGAAATGACGCATTTTGCGTCTTAAGGTTGCCCGTACGTCTAGACGCTAACCGCGCGTCGCCGTTTACATCGGGGTATTGCAATTCCATGTAAACAGGAGAAACTCTCTCTGCTCACGCATGTAAACGGGTTATCCCTAATGTTTCAGAAACCCGAAAAGTGACCTTAACCCGACCATAACCCGAAAATTGGCTGCATGTAAACGTAGTCATTGTGTTATGTACTTGGTTATTTTTTTTTTCCATGTACTTCTGGAAGCTGGTTTTAATATCTTCAGGAGCCCAGTCCTGCTGCCAGACACCCCTGGAAACTCCTTCACTTATCACCCTGGCCGCGCTCAGCTCAATGTTTCTCCGATTTGTCAGAAATATCAGGA
The DNA here is from genome assembly GCA_038021265.1 of Cyprinella venusta. NCBI lineage: Eukaryota > Metazoa > Chordata > Actinopteri > Cypriniformes > Leuciscidae > Cyprinella > Cyprinella venusta. The sequence continues at coordinate 872,455 of CM075863.1, forward strand.
GTGGGTGGTTGTTAGTATCATGTGACGTGACTTGTATTGAGGGAATGTTTTCGTGTCAAACAGTCAAGAGACTCACCTTTTACTTTGAGCTGATCCATCATATAATTGAAGAAGGCCTGCTGCCTTTCAGTCATCCTCTCGCGGGCATCTGATTTTTCAGGCCAGAAAGGCTCGAGGATCTTGTCCAGCTCTTCAGGTCGACTCCTCGGATCTTCAACAATAGTTTAGCAGCCAGGACTCTGGGCTTCCGAACACCGCGAACACCAGGCTAAAGTTCAAAATGTCACGGTCATTGTGCACGCTGAGCTGCCCAGCACAAACTTCCAATCTTTCTGCCTCCTTCACTTGGTCCTCCGTTGTGCAATAAGAGGTGAGACGATAGCAATCCGGCATTAAATTCTGTATATTCGGCAGTTTCTTGTCCAGCAACGGACCGAATAGCTTTTCTCCCGTCTTTTTCCGTTGCCATTACCGAACTCAACTGACGCGTTACATCAATGTCATCGTTCTCAGCCACTCCCTCTATTCGCTGATTGGTCCTACAAAAAAATTGATTTCTGGAAACCTAAGGATATGGAGCGGTCCCAGACGTAGTACTGAAGGGAAAATGAAATTGAGCGGAAGTGCGTAGGAGGGCGCAGCCAGGCTAGTGTCACAGGTCGGGGTGGCCTCCCCCTGTTGCAGACCACCCCTGCGAGCGTACCACCTCGAGGAGTTACCCAGAAACACCACGACTACAGACAAGGTAACAAATATAAAAGGATTTTATTGAATTAAAATATTGTAGACTAAAACTGGATGTTTCTTCTCATTGGCTGCTAGGGGTAAGTATGGAGCAGATACTGGTCTGGAATTCACACGGCAGTTCCTCTTCAGACAGCCAGGGGTGAGTATGGAGCGGATACTTGTTCTGGCATTCACACGGCAGTTCCTCTTCGGACAGCCAGGGGTAAGTATGGAGTGGATGCTGTTCTGGGGGCTGACTTCAGTATGAGAAACTCAATGAACAGATGTGGGTTCTTATTTAGGACAAGGGAGTCGAACAGCAGTGCATGAACATTTCACGAATCCTCTTCAAGTCAATAGTATGCAGATACTCACGGCAGGTGACTTCAGTATGAGAGGCTCGGTGGGCAGATTCAGGCTTTCAGTATGAGAAACTCAATGGACAGATGCTGGTTGTTCTTTAGAACAGGGAAGTCAAACAGCAGTGCATGAACATTTCACGACTCCTCTTCAAGTCAACAGTATTCAAATACTCACAGCAGAGGCTTGCTTCAGTGTGAGAAACTCAATGAGCAAATACTGGTTATTCTTGAGAGCAGGAGAGTCAAACAGAAGTGCATGAACATTTCACGAATCCTCTTCAAGTCAATAGTATGCAGATAATCACGGCAGGTGACTTACTTCAGTATGAGAGGCTTGGTGGGCAGATTCAGGCTTTCAATATGAGAAACTCAATGGACAGATGCTGGTTGTTCTTGAGAACAGGAGAGTCAAACAGCAGTGCATGAACATTTCACGACTCATCTTCAAGTCAACAGTATTCAAATACTCACAGCAGAGGCTTGCTTCAGTGTGAGAAACTCAATGAGCAAATACTGGTTCTTTTCAGTATGAGAGGCATGGTGGGCAGATTCAGGCTTTCAATATGAGAAACTCAATGGACAGATGCTGGTTGTTCTTGAGAACAGGAGAGTCAAACAGCAGTGCATGAACATTTCACGACTCCTCTTCAAGTCAACAGTATTCAAATACTCACAGCAGAGGCTTGCTTCAGTGTGAGAAACTCAATGAGCAAATACTGGTTCTTCTTGAGAACAGGAGGGTCAAACAGCAGTGCATGAACATTTCACGAATCCTCTTCAAGTCAATAGTATGCAGATACTCACGGTAGGTGGCTTACTTCAGTATGAGAAACTCAATGGACAGATGCTGGTTCTTATCCCACACTCCAGGACAATGAGTGTAACGGCTGGGAACACGAACAGACACAGGCAATCCTCACACCGGTGCATGCATCAATCACTTCAAATAGTAACATGTGTTCACCTCACACTAGGCACCGCAACTCACACCACTCGCAGTGAATAAGGTCCCCACTCGTTATCCCAGCCAACTCCCTCCTCCTGAGTTGATGGAACAGCACATCCACACTGTAAGGGGAGTATACTCTGCACACACCATGTTCATGTTGTCTCTCCTGCCCCATCCCAGTTGAATCGCAGTTCTTAGACTCCTTCTCTGCCGTGGACCGCTCTATCCTTCCAGCTCTGCATGCCTTCTTCCAGCTCAGTCCTTCTCTCTCTTTCTCTTGCCCCCCTCCTCCCCAATGTCTGTCTTGACTGACTGGTTTAAACCCCAGCTTCTCCCCTCCCGCTCTTCACTGAAACCTCTGCTTTTATCATCCACCTTGTGAACGGGATAATTCAATCTCCGCCCATCTTCCAGCTGCCGCTCGTTGCTCCTTTGCGGAATCCAGCCGAACTGTTTTTCATGGGACAACCGGCGGGGTGTTGCGTTAAATTAGTTCCCCCTGGAAACAACACCAAACTAGTAGTTCCGCCCCTTCGTCACCTGGTGACATCCTCCCCCACCAGTCTGTTCTAGTCCCTAGAACAGGGCTCCGACACCCAGTCCCCATACCTCACAGTGTTGTACAACAAGGGCCAGCACTCGCTCAACACTTTTCCGTTCACCGGCTCAAATGGTTCCTCCATATCTTTGTGCCCACGGGGCTCCCATAAAGATGGGCATAACTTGAGGCAGGCCGGTGGCAAATCTTCGTCTGCCATCGGGTGTCTCTGGTCGCTCAACTCGAGGTGGTTACCCTGCCGACTACGCCAATTCTGTCACCGGTCGGGATGGCCCCCCCTGGTGCAGACCACCCCTATGAGCGTACCACCTCGAGGAGTTACCCAGAAACACCACGACCACAGACGAGATATTAAATGTAAAAGGATTTTATTGAATTAAAATATTGTAGACTAAAACTGGATGTTTCTTCTCATTGGCTGCTAGGGGTAAGTATGGAGCAGATACTGGTCTGGAATTCACACGGCAGTTCCTCTTCAGACAGCCAGGGGTGAGTATGGAGCGGATACTTGTTCTGGCATTCACACGGCAGTTCCTCTTCGGACAGCCAGGGGTAAGTATGGAGTGGATGCTGTTCTGGGGGCTGACTTCAGTATGAGAAACTCAATGAACAGATGTGGGTTCTTATTTAGGACAAGGGAGTCGAACAGCAGTGCATGAACATTTCACGAATCCTCTTCAAGTCAATAGTATGCAGATACTCACGGCAGGTGACTTCAGTATGAGAGGCTCGGTGGGCAGATTCAGGCTTTCAGTATGAGAAACTCAATGGACAGATGCTGGTTGTTCTTTAGAACAGGGAAGTCAAACAGCAGTGCATGAACATTTCACGACTCCTCTTCAAGTCAACAGTATTCAAATACTCACAGCAGAGGCTTGCTTCAGTGTGAGAAACTCAGTGAGCAAATACTGGTTATTCTTGAGAGCAGGAGAGTCAAACAGAAGTGCATGAACATTTCACGAATCCTCTTCAAGTCAATAGTATGCAGATAATCACGGCAGGTGACTTACTTCAGTATGAGAGGCTTGGTGGGCAGATTCAGGCTTTCAATATGAGAAACTCAATGGACAGATGCTGGTTGTTCTTGAGAACAGGAGAGTCAAACAGCAGTGCATGAACATTTCACGACTCATCTTCAAGTCAACAGTATTCAAATACTCACAGCAGAGGCTTGCTTCAGTGTGAGAAACTCAATGAGCAAATACTGGTTCTTTTCAGTATGAGAGGCATGGTGGGCAGATTCAGGCTTTCAATATGAGAAACTCAATGGACAGATGCTGGTTGTTCTTGAGAACAGGAGAGTCAAACAGCAGTGCATGAACATTTCACGACTCCTCTTCAAGTCAACAGTATTCAAATACTCACAGCAGAGGCTTGCTTCAGTGTGAGAAACTCAATGAGCAAATACTGGTTCTTCTTGAGAACAGGAGGGTCAAACAGCAGTGCATGAACATTTCACGAATCCTCTTCAAGTCAATAGTATGCAGATACTCACGGTAGGTGGCTTACTTCAGTATGAGAAACTCAATGGACAGATGCTGGTTCTTATCCCACACTCCAGGACAATGAGTGTAACGGCTGGGAACACGAACAGACACAGGCAATCCTCACACCGGTGCATGCATCAATCACTTCAAATAGTAACATGTGTTCACCTCACACTAGGCACCGCAACTCACACCACTCGCAGTGAATAAGGTCCCCACTCGTTATCCCAGCCAACTCCCTCCTCCTGAGTTGATGGAACAGCACATCCACACTGTAAGGGGAGTATACTCTGCACACACCATGTTCATGTTGTCTCTCCTGCCCCATCCCAGTTGAATCGCAGTTCTTAGACTCCTTCTCTGCCGTGGACCGCTCTATCCTTCCAGCTCTGCATGCCTTCTTCCAGCTCAGTCCTTCTCTCTCTTTCTCTTGCCCCCCTCCTCCCCAATGTCTGTCTTGACTGACTGGTTTAAACCCCAGCTTCTCCCCTCCCGCTCTTCACTGAAACCTCTGCTTTTATCATCCACCTTGTGAACGGGATAATTCAATCTCCGCCCATCTTCCAGCTGCCGCTCGTTGCTCCTTTGCGGAATCCAGCCGAACTGTTTTTCATGGGACAACCGGCGGGGTGTTGCGTTAAATTAGTTCCCCCTGGAAACAACACCAAACTAGTAGTTCCGCCCCTTCGTCACCTGGTGACACTAGTGTAGAGATCCACCGCACCATAAAAGTTCCTCTGCTGTCTGCAGATCTGTAGTGACTATCCTGTCAAACTCTGAAAACACCTACAACACACACACACACACACACACACACACAAGTTTTCAGTACAAACACAACATTTTACTGTTTTGCATTTCTATTAGGGCTGGGCGATAATATCACACGATATTGTATGCGCGTCTAATCAGTAAAGCCGGTTCCTTGATTAGCAGTAAATCACCTTCACCGGCTTTCGCTCCATCTGAAAGCAGGTGAAGGTGATTTACTGCTAATCAAGGAACCGGCTTTACTGATTAGACGCGCATACAATATCGTGCGATATTATCGCCCAGCCCTAAGCAGAATCACTGAAGGACAAATTACAAATTATTAGCCACCGTTATGGAGATCAGTGTCTGCTTTAGTTGGGCTCTTGACACTTATATTTTCACTTTAATTTTTGATTTCCTGGTGATTTTGACTTATAATAGTCAAATGAACAAAGGCAACTTGATCTGATTGTGTTGGCTATGTTTTGACATAGCCTAATGATGCAATGATCTGAAAAATAAATGTATTCAGATGAATTGGTTAATACCGATGCTCATGTGCACCAGTTGGAGGATCTCCAACCAGTGGTGGTTGGAGATGCAGAGCAGCTGAAACTGCTTGGTGTCCCGGCGTATAAGAAGCAGACCAATGAGGCATGTAGAGTGATCATTGCCCGATTGACATGCAAGTTGCTGCAGGACTGGTGCTGCGCTGATCAGGTTGTCAACATGGCATTTGACACCACTGCTTAAAACACCGGCCATCTCACAGCAGCCTGCATTGCCATACAGCTCTCACTGGGCCGACCACTGCTTTGGTCTGGGTGCCGGCACCACATTGGTGAGGTCCTCCTGAACCAGGTTTTCACAGACCTGAAGGTAGTCATTACGCTCGCCAGAGGTTACCTCGTTCACACGCCTGAGAGACAAATGGTGTCTGTTACCACAAAAATCCAGCAGCCAATGGTCCTGCTACATTCCTGGCAACACCGAGTACCACTCCTGGGCACTTTACGTGCTGAACTTGTCAGGTGCACAAAAGATGTCACTGACCACACGTGAGATGACTTCCATGAGTTTGCACAGCTGGGTCTTGTGTTTCTCTATGCAGATGTTGAAGAGCAGACTGCAGTGAACTTCTAACGGCCGGGAGTGCTCCACAAGGCACGATTGATGGCCAAACTGCTCTATACTCTCAAGCTGGCTTTGATAAAGCAGCACATCACGTTGCTTCCCCAGGGCACAATCACCACACGGCAGCAGGTGCATTTGCCATTTTCATTACACACATCTATTGGTGCTTTTCCACTGCATGGTACGGCTCGGCTCGGTACGGCTCACTTGTGGCGTTTTTCCACTGCATGGTACGGTACGGCTCGCTTTAAATGGTACCACCTCTGTTGAGGTGCCAAGCGTACCGTAGCAATACTGAAATGCGATGGATGTGCCAGCTGTTTAGACTACACCATTTGCTAAAAAAATCTCTTGGAAAACGAATTCGTCATTAACCGATTATATCTTGTCTCTATGACACACCAAAACTGCATAATGACTTCAGACGAGAACTTCAGAAAAGGGATTTCTACGCATACCTCAGGGCCTTCCACCATGAGAAGACCCTGAGGGAGGGCGAAGACAATGATACAAAACCACACCGTCTTCAGTACATCACAAATCAGCTAAACCCGATCATCCAACCGGCCCTCTTGGGCATTAATCGAGGCATAGAGGACCTGATTTTCGGCAATGCCCATAACTGGCTGCAGATGGGGATAGAAATCCTCAAAAAACATTATTCAGAATGTCTGACTCTGACCAAAAGATTGCGATTAAATGGGGCAGGAAAAACCTTAAGACCTTAAAAGATAGTACTATTGAACAATAGTCAGTCTGTCAGTGGCACAGCTTGTACAATGTCAGTGAGGGACACAGTTTAAAAAAAAACCCAAAAAAGGCTAACTGCATACATACGTATCTTATTCCTCACACAAATAGTGCATTTCATTGTTGCTTATCTGTGTAGAGCTGCCAACCATTATGCATAGCAACGTATAACATAGCAACAGAAAATCGAGTGGCCAGCAGTGGTCTCTGCAGTGGTCTTATTTTGTTATTCTTTGATTTGTTCCTAAATTTATCCATTCATTTGAGATTACATTTCTATTTAGATTTATTTTAGGCGCTTGTTTATCTTCCGCTTTTGTGTTGCTTAATGGCGGGCGCTTGTTTGTTTTACCCTGCTATGCACATGCAGTAGTAAAAGTCCTGGATGTCCGACCTTGAGGATGTCCGACCTGGGGATTTGCAAGCTCATTCGACACATTCCGTCCATGCAAGCAAGAAGGCTTTACCGCCTATCTTGTTCTGATGAACCGGTCACCAGGGCGTTAATGCAGACCCCATTCATGCGATCTAAGTTCGAGAGGGCGCGGAAGAGGGCCGGTGGCACAGATGAAAACCTCCCACTGGTCAGTGGCGAGGGTTCGAACGAAAGAGGAGACGCCGCCGGCCTGCTGACCCACATGTGTGTTTCTCCCTGTGATTGGAGAGGTGACGAATTCCTCAAGTGGGCAGGCCTCCCTACCCAAGGGGTGGGTATACTCGGTTTTAAGGGATCAGTGGTGAGCAACTCGTGGCTGAGGAAGCCCGCGTGTATTACTGAAAAGCAGTACATTGCGGCTCTTCAGCTGCGAGCCGGAGTATATCCCACCCGTGAGTTCCGCTGTCGGGGTAGAAGTAAGTCCGGGGCAACTTGCAGGAGGTGTCCACACAGGCTGGAGTCATGTTCACACATACTGGGGCAATGCCCGGCCGTGAGTACGACCAGGATTGCCCGGCACCACAAGTTGTGCCGTCTCCTCGGGGCTGAGGCGGAGTCCCTCGGCTGGGAGGCGCGCTGGGAATGGGAGTTCAGATCCCACTACGGGGTCGTGAGACACCTAGACCTGGTACTCATCCGAGGGGATCTCGCCTTGGTCATTGACGTAACAGTCCGATACGAGTTGGCTCCTGACACCCTCGCGGTGGCAGGGCGCCAAAAAGAGGACTATTACGGGCCCTATAAGAGTCTGATCGCATCGAAACTGGGAGTCAGGCAGGTTCAGGTCTTCGGGTTCCCCATGGGCGCTAGAAGCCTGTGGCATGACAGGTTGCTCGAAACCATGGGAATGGGGAAACGGAGGATGGTATCCTTCGCAAAGCTAATGAGCCGGAGGTGCCTCCTCTACTCATTGGACATTCTGCGGAGGTTCACCTCCACCTGAAGGTAATAGGTATCGAGGGCGAGATCCCCGTTGTGCATGCCTACCGTTAAAACGGGCCTGAATTGGGTAATGTTTAGGCCTGAACCCGTGAAGGGTCAACAGTGCTTGCATGCCTGAGCAGGTTTTGTCACACGGTGGGGCAAAGAATAACGGGGTGGATTAATGGGGGGCTGGGGCAGCCTTTGGTAGGGTCGGCAGGAGAAGGTTGCAGCTTTGACCGTCGGCCCTGCGGGAGTTGGTCTTAGTTCCCCACGGAGCGGAGAAGGAGGGTTACTCCCCCCCTTCGGGCCCACCTTGATGTGCTTCGGCTCGCCTGGTAAAGCATGTCTTAGACTCTGAAGGAGTACCTTTGGCTGCACAGCTGGGGGGGTCTGACCGCATGGTGAGGCATAAAGAAGGGGGGTCAGGATGGCCGGGTTGTTGAGGTCGCGGCTTCTGTGAAGGTGATGGGTATGAGGAGCTCATTATGTTGAAGGAAGGCGCGGCTCCGACCTCGAGAACTCAAGGGCGTTGTGAAGGATGAGGGCCTCGACACTGACCTGAGCGGACAAGCCCGGTTGCCAGAAGGGTGACACAGCAGTAGAAAACACATGTGTCTCTGAAAGACCCAGCCTAAGGGCGAACACACAGGCCCCAGCACCAACGAATGGGTTACCGTAGTAGCTCACGTATGGTTAAGGACTACCTGTAGGGTCAGGGGAAAAGGGTGAAGGTACCGGACGCACCGGAAGGGCAGAACCCGAGTTCGGAACTCACTACTTGTAGGAGGTCCCCCAATATTTCCTGCAGGTTGGTGAGTCAATCTGAAGTGCTAATGCCCTCTCCAGGTGCAAACCCGAAAGATGGGCATTCTGTCAAGAAGCAGGCATGCTTCTTCACCAAGTATGGGGTTGTGATGGGGTGGACACCCCGGATGTGGCCGGACTCCTAGCGGATGGACATGCCAGTGGCAGGAAGACCTCCCCGGTACGGGGCAGGTGCATTTCGCCCAGGGAGTTGGGGATGTCGTGGGGGAGAAGTCTCACGAGCAACCTACATACCTGAAAGATGGATATAAGCCCCATTCTAGTGGCACCCCGATGGCAGAGAAGCGTGGGGTGGGGGGTGGGTAGAACATATCCCACACTAATTATTTTTCTCTCTTTCTGTTACAGGTGCTGGAGCAGAGACGGGGGAGAGGAACAATTGTTGCGGACAAGGCCGGTGCCGGATGGCAGAATGGGGACAGACCGGGACTCGATATGATTAAACCAAATGCTGCTCACTGGAACAATGCAGATGCACTAGTGACACAAATTCGCAGCATGATTGGCTTCATGGCTATACGGTGACGTAAGTATGCTACCTCCAAAAACTTAGCCGATTTTCATAGTCAAGTACGTTGGTCGTTCGACCGAATAACCAGCGTGCTGGTAGCATGGGTGACGGCCATCCTTAACAAGCCGGAAAGGCGACCAGGCACCTCGTACCAGGCGACGATACATGCTCAATTGGCGTCTCGTCGTGTCGCTAGCCAAATGCCTCGTCATCTAATTAGTGACGCGCATGAATGGATGAACGAGATTCCCACTGTCCCTACCTGCTATCTAGCGAAACCACAGCCAAGGGAACGGGCTTGGCAGAATCAGCGGGGAAAGAAGACCCTGTTGAGTTTTTTACAAAGACAACATCAGAACATTGAAGGTTTGAACATTGAAATGGCTGAACAAGCTCAGAAAAGGTAAGGATTGTGTATTCTTTGTTGCTTTGTGTTAATTTGTGTTTCCTTAAAATACTTCTCTAAATGAAGGAAACTTCTTTTTATCTAAAATGAATTATTTTTAAGGTCAAAGGTAACGGTTGTTAACAAAGTTTCATATCAAAGACACTGTTTTTTTTTTTAGTTTTATGAAGTTGAAAGTGAGCACAAAGGAAATGCTAAAAGGACAGGCCTTGTTTTGCTGCCTAGTTAGTTTTTTTTAATCATTGTTTTGTTTAATCATGTATCATTATTTCAAATCATTGTTTGTATAATTTATTTTACATATTTTCATTTTCCATTAAAGGTCTGATGATCGCCATGTGCTTTATTGTCTGTTTTGCCACAAGCCGCAAGACACCCTTTCTGTTCATTTATCACGTGTGTGCATGAAAAACAGCATTCCGGAAGAAAGAGAAGCAGAGCTATCTAAGGCAAAAGTTTCCCACAAAGAGTGGATACGCAATAATAGATGCTGGGACTACAACCAGCTTCGTGTCATCCTTCCTGACCCACTATCCTGCAAGGCCATGTTGAAGGAGCTTCTTCGTCGGGGGTTCTTTGTAAAAAACCAGCCCCAGGATGTTCAAGAAGCTGAAGATGCTGCCTCTTCCCCTGCTGCTGCTCCTCCTCCTCCTCCTCCTCCTCCTCCAGATTAAGTGTAGTTAACTGTCTACTTTTTTCATGTTTATTAGATGATAATAATAAAAAACATTTTATATATTGTTCTACATTGAAGAATATTTCATAACTTTGTTTTTATTCTTCAATAGTCTTATTTGTTATGTTTTATCCAAACAGACTGTTGGTTCAGTCAGCTACTGGCATTGAAGATTGTCAGAGAATCTTGAGGCTGTCTATGCCTGACGTCCTCAGGATCCGCGGGGACCTGGAGAAGAACAAAGAGTGCCCAAGCACGGACAAGACCCTGTTCCGCTACTTTTGTGAAGCACTCTTAATCTTCAAACACGCGCAGAGTCCACAAGCTGTGCAAGCCTTGACGGTAAGTTCATCTATTTTAACGATTTTATACTTGTGATATACTGTAATATTTGCACATGTATGCATTATTAATTTAAAAAATTTCAATGTTTTCCAGGATGAAGAGTGGGTCAACCGCACGGAGCTAGGAGACAGGATTGTGGTCGGCGTGCAGGGGGATAGAGCTTCTAGCATGCGTATCGCTCTTACGAAAGAGGATTTTTTTTGTTAGTTCTTAGATCTGTACTTTAAGGAGGTCAGGCCTGAGAAACTACACCCTCAGACAGACTGCAATGCTTTTTTGTCTCCTCGGACGGCCAGGCAGTTCGGAGCGTCTCACGGGACATGAACCGGGTCCATGAATTGTAAGTGTCTACACAGATTCATGTGCATGTGAGCGAATGAATCCACATTTTGTCAGTCACACCACAATTAAAAATTCCTTTTTTTAATTTTGTCTTTCTGTAGGTACAAGATGGTGCATTATACCAGCCAGTGTGTGAGGAGGGCTGTCGAAACAGTGTCTAAAACCCTCCCAGGTCAACAGAAAGGGGCACTACTCCACTACCTGGGACTCAGCGCTGGTGTGTTTCAGTGTCAGGATGTCGTGGACACTGCTGTTTTGCTAGAATCATTGTCCGGGTATTTTCTTCATAGAACAAAGACATAACTCATCTAAAAATATTTGCACAGCAGATTAGCAAGTTTGCATTCATATTTTTTGTGCATATTAAAACCCTTGTATTCCTAACTTACACAGCACGTCTGAGGCATCTTTGGAAACAAGTGGCGCAGCTGGAGGACCGAAGAGAGACTTTCAGGCATTTCTTCACCGATTTCCCGTTTCGCTGGAGCAGTGCCGATCCTGACCTCCCAGGGGCCCTAAGCAAAATTCTGCTAAGGGGCCCTCTACCTGACCCGTGACGCCGTGACGTGAGCTCATTGATATCAAGAATTAACTTTTGTACAAGTGAACATGTAATTCCTGATATCAAAAATAGACATTGGTAGATAAAAATGTAACTAAGGGGCCTTATACTAGTAAAAAAATAATCAAGAATTCACATTGCAAATAGTAAAAAAAAATGAATTCTTGATATCAAAAATACATAAACTGTGAATGAATAAAAGCTAAAATGGCTTGCCATGGCATGTTAAAGTTTTTTTTTTTTTTTTATTATGCATGTTGAAGCAATTCTTGATTTATGGTTATTATTTACTGAGGGATGTGCATCCATATTGACCAGTATGTCCAGCTAATCAACATTTTAAATTCAATATAGCCTATATATCAATAGTCAATCAATGTCAAATTATCAATATTGCTTTCCATCATTTTAGTGCTGCTGCAGTTGTTTAGAATGTTTACACATCGACTAAGACTAGATAATCAGTGTCTTGTTTTAAAAGTATGTATGTATGTATAATGTGTACTTTGATGAGGAGTGCCATCATTTCCCGCTCATATTGTAGCTACAGTATGTCCACATATATTTCTGCTTGAAAAAAATGCGCGTTCCATTTCGTGCACGCGTATACGAACGCTAAGTGTGTTAATAGCCTAACATATGCTACGCGGTTATCTTTTCCGAGCTGCAGTAAACAAACACCGTTGCACAACTTGCACTTTGTTGTTTATCAAAAACAAACGTAATAAATAATTGTATTTTACGCTCACTTTTGTCAGTCAGGCACAAAGAGAAGTGATGCAAGAGATGCACTGCTGACTGACATCAAACTTGGAGAGGAGAGATTAGAACACAAGTTTACCTGAATGTTGTTCCCGCAGTTCACTCTCATGTTTTTTCTTCTTCCTCTTATCGTGACCAGAGGGATAGTTTCGCTTCATTTTGTCAACATTAATTGACGCGCTATGACACGAGGAGGGGGAGGCGGGGCCTTGAATAATTTGCGGGGCCCTACGCAGCTTGCGTAGTGAGCGTATAGGGCGGATCGGCTCTGCGCTGGAGGGTCTGCCACCAACAAAGCAAAATGATGTCCAAAAGACGTCTTTTCAACGTCTTTGTCACAAAAGTCTGACGTTGAAAAGACGTCCACTGAGGGGCCAGAATGAAAGTTTTTATGACGTCTTTTTTTGACGTGTTCTGAACATTTGATGTAGATGTTAAAGGATCCTTCGTACGTAAGGTTAAAAACTAGTTCAAATGTGGCCATTTTCAACATTATTTATGGTCCCATTTAGACAATTTATACTGTTTCTGGACCAAATAAACTCTCAAGATGCATTAAAATAAAACTCATGTTTATTTCAATGAAATGTCCTTGCATTGTTTAGATGGTGATATTTGTTTCATTTTAAGTCACCATTGTGGTGATCAGCATTTGCTTTAGTTGGGCTCTTGGTCCCAGTTTTTCTTTCTTTAAGTTTTATTTGGCTGTTGTCACTGTGTGTGTTGTATAACACCATTGTTGTGGCACTTAAAGCCAAGGAAACATAAAGTTGGTTGTCATCAGCTCCTTGCTGATGATGAAATCAACATGAAGTGTGCATTTAAAGTTGTGTTTAGACTTTTGTGTTTATATATAGAATTTATAACCACCAATTCACATTTTGTGGAACTGCATTATTTGGACTAGCAGCATGTAAAGTGGACAAAAGGCAAGTTTACACAATGTTTTGAGAAAATTGACCATGTAGTCACACACAAACATCAGGATTTTGCATATGATTCACAACAGTAAATAATGAAAAGCTTAATGCTGCAATTCATGATGGGTAGCTTTCATAGTACAAAACATCCTTGATTCCCAGGCTTTTTTGTTTTGGTTCTCACTAGAGTTGAGCCGGATACTCGGCTGAAACGAGTATCCGGTACGGATAAAGCACTTTTGTCGAGTACGAACATTATACGAGTAATACGAGTCAATATCTGTGCTCGGATAAAAAAAAAAAAAAGAATAAGAAAGTTATGTTGAGATTAAGGCTGAGCGATATATCAATATAAAGAATATATATATATTTAATGTGATATGTAATTAGATCATATTGCATAACGGTTCAGGTTGCGCTGTGATCCTTGCTCCAAGCAAGCTGCTGAGTGCTGACCCAGAGCTCTCTGCCCTGCTCCCCGCGCCCCAGCCACTCCTTTTCCACTTTGCGTGCTTGATTAAAGCATACGTTATGAAATAAAGTCTTTCACCTCAGCAAAACGGACTTTCTGTCCTGTCAGCCGTTATACTGTAACGTTGGTCGTAGCGCACACTCAATTGCACGCGCAAATGCGGCGGCGCGCGACCGCGCGTTGGATCGCCTCACTAAAGTGTAAAAGAAACTATATGAGCATGCAACACCGTTACGTTGTAAATTACACGAAATAAAAGCAATGCAGTTATGATTTTCATTCTATTCACCAGGAGCAGTTTCCATGTTTCATAAACAGTTCTTGTTAGTATTGTGTATTCACTATTCACCATGGTAACTGTCGTTTCCATATTAACCCCGTAATGCCCCTATTTTTCTTTGTGTTATTTTTTATATTTTTTTAAATGACTGTAATGGCTCATACCAACTTTGTATTAACAAAATAAATAAACCAATTAATAAATCACAATTCCACTTCCAAGGGAATAATCTGCAATTTAGATTTTTGTCATAATCATGCAGCTCTAAGGTGAAGAAACCTGTTTATTATTTATTTATTTGATTTAGCAAATGTTCATGTTTCAATAAAACTACTTGTGACATGTCATATTTGGCTTTGACTGAACATTTGCTCTCACTTTGCAGAAAAAATATCGGGATAGGCTATATTTTGTATATCGAAATTCAGCCTATGGGATATGACTTTTGGGTCCATATCACCCAGCCCTAGTTGAGATGAAAACTCTTGTTCATTACATTTTACTTCATAATTGCAGCCACATGTGTTGTATTCATTGTTGCAAAACTTGTTCTGTAGTTTGTTTGTTATCGTGATCAACCATTGATCTGAAGCTCAATATTGATGCTGTCATGTAAATAGTTTTCTTATCAGCAATAAATATAACAATTTCTGATCAACCCATATCAATTGCATGCTTAAAATAACATACCAGTTAAAGCCCCGCCCATTTCAAGACTATCCGACCCACTTCCGGGTTTAGGCCCCGCCCAGTCCGAGTACAGATACAGATACAGATAATTCATATGGTTAACAGATACAGATACAGATAATGCTGTACTCGCTCATCCCTAGTTCTCACCGTCGTTGAGAATCATATCCAAAATCTTGATATCTGTGACTATGTTATTCACTTTCTTAAAAAATTTCTACACAGTGATCACTTTAAAGTTTTTGATCCACATAATGCAGTTCCACAAGATTGGTCATTATAAATATCAGATATAAATACAAAAGTTTAAACACTGTTAAATGCTTGCGTTGTATTGATTTTGTCACCATCAGTAAAGAGCTGATGACAGTGGAGTTTTCATTTTCTTGGCTTTCTCTGCACTATCAATGATGTTAGAGAAACACACAATTACAACAGCCAAAGAAAAGGTAAAATAAAGTGTTCTGGGACCAAGACCCCAATTAAAGCAAACACTGATCACCACAATGGTGATTTGAAATGAAGCAAATATCACCATCTAAACAATGTAAATAAACATGAGTTTTAATTTAATGCATCCTGAGAGAGTTTATTTGGTCCATAAACAATATAATTGTCTTAATGAGACCATACGTTATGTCCTCTATGGCCACATTTGAACTAGTTTTTAAACTTGTACAAAGGTTCGATGAAAGTCTATATCGGATGTGCAGAACATGTCACACAAAGACGTCATAAAAACTTTCATTCTGGCCCCTCAGTGGACGTCTTTTCAACGTCAGACTTTTTTGACTAAGACGTTGAAAAGACGTCTTTTGGACATTTTGTTTAGTGGGCGGTGCTTTCTGTAATATGCATGTACTAATGCGGGTGTCATGGTTCTGTGCATGAATATAAAAATAAATAACTCGCGTGCAATTTAATTAATGTAATGCGAACTATATTATACGCGGGTTCTTTAGGGACATAATCTGAGATTGCACTGCTGGAATGTGAGATAAAACAGTGGAAACAATGTTGTTTTGTATGTTTTTAATACCTCATCATTTTGTTCATACAGGACATTATTCAAACTGCAATGTGTTAATTTATATTTGTTTACACTTGCAATAAAACACAAAATTGTGCTTTTGTCAAACAAATTCTTGCGTGTTTTGAGTGAGTTTCTTTCCTGTTTATCCTCGCCAGCCGTAATCTCCGTCGTTGTTCAGACAAAAGCTTAGTCTTCTCACATCCATGGAGTCTAATGACGGGTATAGTGTAAAATCCCGATTTAACTGAACCTCCGGCACGATTTTATCATCCGTTGACCCAGCAGGAGATGACCATTTTCACTTTATAGCACGAAACTCATTTCACTTCGCTCAACTCCTATTGCTTCTTCTAATGTTTTGCCCACAGCAATGGCGCCGGGTCGGCAAATGCCCGTATGTTGTGACGTCATGTTTGGCACTTCTGTAAAAGGAGGTGTAGAAGGGATTCCTCCTCCCAGCAGACAGCCATTACTTTAATGTTTCAGAAAGAGGATGAGGTGTTGCGTCCTACTCTAGACCTGTGTCAATTAAACAGCAGGTTTCAGAATCTTAAGTACAATATGCTTACGCTAATTATGATTGTGTCACAGATTCAGTCCGAGGACTGGTTTCTCTCAATAACTTAAGGGATGTTTACTTATCTTTCCATCCTCATCACAGGAGGTTCCTGAGGTTTGCTTTCGGGGGCGAAGCATACCAATATCGGGTTCTCCCATTCAGTCAATGTTTCTCACCACACACCTTTGTTTTCAATATGCATGGATGCAGCTCTGGCTCCCCTGGACTCCAGGGCATTTGCGTATTATACTATCAATGATTGATTGATCCTAGCTCAATCTGAGCATGTGACAGTTCGGCATTGAGATGTCGTTCTGTCTCATTTAAAGATGTTGGGGGTTGTTGTTCAACGCCAAGAAGAGTGTGCTCTGAGGACCACTTTTCTAGGTGTAGCCTTTTACAGCAGTAAATGAGGTATATATCATGGCAGTTGAGTCCAACGTAATTACTTTTGGCCTTTTGTACATGAGACCCATGCAGTGATGGCTCAGGACCAAGGGGTTTTCTCCGAGGAGAAAAACGTTTCGCATGATCAAGGTCACGCGGCTCTGCCTTCGTGCTTCGGTCATGTCGAAGAACCTTGGTCCCTCGACCAAGCCCAGTTTTGTGGGGCTTCTTGTTGACGCGTAATGCTATCGACCGATGCTTCCCTCACAAGTTGGGGGTGATCATGAGTGGTCGCTCGGCGAATGGTACTTGGCAGGACTATCTACCTTTTAGCACATAATTGGCTAAAAGTGATGGCGATATTCCCGAAAATCTCAATACTTTCTGCCAGACCCAAGAGGTCACCATGTGTTTGTCCTTTCGGATAAAACACTGATGGTCTCGTATATCGGAGCAGATATCCGGTTGAGGCACGGGCTGAGGCCCAGGGAATGGAGACTCACCCCGAGGTGGTGGAGCTTCTTAGGGAGAACTTTGGTCAAACTAAAGTCAGTCGACATTTCACATCGTTGGTACAACGCATTGCTCTATTTTGTTCTCCCTCACACATCCAGCTCTGCTTGAACTGGATGTGATGTATTAGGTGTGGTTAACACTACATCGGTACGCATTTCCCGATATCTTTGCTGGGAGTTCACCCTCATTTGGAGTTTGGATACTGTGGCTTGGCCTCTGAGGGGGCCCGGCTCATAGAATCCTGTCTCTCGACTGAGGTCGTTGAGACCATTCTCCAATCCAGAGCTCCTTCCATGAGAGAAACTATATGCATTGAAATGGAAATTATTCTCCATCTGGTGTGGTGAACGTCACCAAGATCCTGTTACCTGCCCTGTTGGTACAGTTCTTGATTTCTTGCAAGACCGTTTCTATGCTGGATTATCTCCTTCTACCTTAAAGGTTTACGTGGCGGCTATAGCGGCCTACCACACCCCTCTGGGGGGTACTTCTATCGGGAGAGATCCTCTAATTACTAGTTTTTCTCTGTGGTACATGAGGTTGAGACCTGCACTGCACTCAGAGCACCGGCTTGGGATTTGGCCATTGTACTTGAGGGTACAATGGCTTTGGCTCCCTTTGAGCCCATTGAAGAGGTTTCAGAAAAATTCCTTACTTTGAAAACTTTTCTCCTTGTTGTTTCATTTATCGGAGATTAGGAGATTTGCATGCCCTGTCGGTTGCTCCTTTATACCTGGAATATGCACCGGGTATGGTGAAAGCATTTCTTACCCTAGACCGGGTTATACTCCTTAGGTCCCAGTTAATGTTGGGAGCCTTATAGTGCTTCAGGCCTTTTATCCTCCACCTTTTAATACCCCAGATCAGGAACGACTGAACCTGTTATGTCCAGTTCGGGCATTAGATGCCTACGTTCACAGAGCTGCCCTGTGGCGTGAGTCTGAACAATTATTTGTCTGCTTGGTCACTCAAGAAAATATCCCCTGCATCTAAACAGGTTATGAGCAAATGGATAGTCGAGGCTATATCATTGGCTTTTGAAGCGGCTGAACAGCTTTCACCTATGGCTGTTCGGGCCTATACTACTAAAAGTACGGCGGCCTCTGCGGCCTTTATTCCGAGTGTTTCCCTTCTTGATATTTGTTTAATGTGGCAGGATGTCCTCTCCGCATACATTTGTCAGATTTTATTACCTTGGCCTCTCCACTATTGGGGGTAGGTTGCTTGATTCTTAGTGTGCACAAGGACTTCACACAGAACGGGCATTTCTCAGCATGGCGTAGTGGGTTTGGGGTTCCCATCACGTTTGGCAACGCAGCTCGAAGTTCCCTTGAAAGGGAACGTCTCAGGTTACGTATGTAACCCTGGTTCCCTGAGAGGGAACGAGAGCTGCGTTCGCCTGCCATACTTCCTGCATGCCCTGATCGACTTGCTTCAGGCCTTTCACAGAAGCTGTCACGGTCTGATCTCAAGGGTGCTTTATTGTCTTCATTTCCGATGGCGACTCAGTTGTAAAAATGACAGTGTATGAGGAGTTTTCCAACAAATTTAAGGAGGGCGTAAGCTATGTGGTCCAGGGGCATGTGTTAAGGGGGCAGTCTCCCCCTTATCTGCTCAACATTAATAAGAACACTTTGTTCTTCATAAGTGCCCCAATAAATATCTCTGAGGTTATAAGACAGCAGGCGGAGGCTTTGCTAACTCCCCGCTCTCCACTCACCCCTCTCTGCACCAGTAGAGATTCTGACGGCCTCATCACAGTGGAAGGAGATGTGGTAGAGGTAAACCAATTTTTTGGCCTAACGTTAGGTGAAATGACCATGGTTTAGGGGAGACCAGGGGCGAAAGTACCATATTTCAGGTAAACATAAATTTAAGAGATGATTGTTTAGACAGAGATATATTTTTGTTTTGGTCAGTCACTCAAAAGTGTGGTCTATCAAAACCAGTTGGTATTTTGTAAAAATGTTGAACAACTTTTAGTATAATTTCACTTTGAACTTAAGACTACTCATGTTACTTTTGACCCCGTCCAAAAAACCTAAATGTGACTAGGGTAAATGGAAACAGACTGAGTGAAAAACAAAAAAATAGTGACACAGAAACCAGATGATTTAAAGGGATACTCCACTTTTTTTGGAAATAGGCTCATTTTACAACTGCCCCAGATTTACCCAGTTGGGTTTTACTGTTTTCTAATCCATTCAGCCGATTTTCTGATATTTAGAAGAATATCAGTAACCAGACAGTTTCTGGTCTCATTGACTTCCATAGTAGGAAAAAAATATATATATACTATGGAAGTCAATAAGACCAGAAACTGTCTGGTTACTGATATTCTTCTAAATATCAGAAAATCGGTTGAATGGACTTGAAAACGGTAAAACCCAACTGTTTAACTCTGGGGGAGTTGTAAAATGAGCCTATTTCCAAAAAAGTGGAGTATCCCTTTAAATGTGACTTAAGCTTTAAAAGCCCCCTCATAATTATTTGCCATATTCTGTGAGAAGGGTATTCATGCACAACCGGAGGCTGCAGTTTCAGGACCCCAGTTCTAGGACCGCAGTTTTAGGACCCTAGTTTTTCGTGTCAGCGCCCCCTATCGAACTGGATCACTAAAATGGACGACATGGACACCAATCCAACAGTGAGTACCGCTCAGTTAAGTTTGAATTTATAACGTTTAAATGGAGCAAATTTTACATAGCCAAAGTTAGAGCTGCTAACTGAGAATTAATTACTAATTCCGACGAATTTAGAATTTGTGTTATTGTTCTATTAATTACTACGATGTTTTTAATTCGTGGCCATGATTAAATCCGTGTTGAGTTTTATAATAAGTGAATCTAGCCAGCACATTAATTAAACTTAAAAAGAGGACAAATGCATGTAAATGAGTAAGATTTACCTGTAGCTTACTGTATTAGTGTGAAAACTTGCTCATTATTTTACCATATTAGTTAAGTGTAAAAACACCTTTCATAATTAAACTGCCTGGTTGCACTACAATATGTGTTATATTTGCCTGTCATTTTGACGTTGTTTCGCAATCATGACTGACACGTATGGCAGTTTAATAGTTTGGTCCAATTTGGCCTAATCTGCAGGCCTACTCCACACATAGTCCATGGTTATCATCTTTTAGTTTCTGTTATGTTCTGCGTGGCTGTGATTTGGTTATCATTGTAGGACAGATGATGAAATAATGCACTTTGAATATTTTCACTGAGATGATCTCTAAATATTCTAACAATTAAGATCTCTTTTTCAAGATGCATTTAACAATCCAAAAAGGGAGATCCTTGCCGGAGTTAGAGAGATGCACGACATGTTGCAATGACTATCACTGCCCATTTTGCACTTCAGCTCTGTTCCAATCAACAAAGTTGAGCAAGGTCAGAGCCCATTTAGAGAGCCATTTCAGTCGTGCCGTTCTCCATGAAGGTAAAGTTTTCAAACATTCCCTCAGGAAATGCAATTAGAGTTAAATGTGCAAGCATCATGAATTATATGATCAGTTCCATTTGAGCAATGAATCAAAACAACTTTCTCTTGGATTTGTTTTTGGAAACCATACACCTGATTCAGATTTGGGTATACATAATTTACACTTTTAAATGCATGATCTACAGTTCTGTGTTCTTGTTTAGGGTATACCATTCACAGATGTGGGTTACATTGCCGACCACAGTTGCATTACCACTGTATCTACTGCCAGTCAACGCTGTTACGTAAATCTGACTTCATTAAACACCTGTCTTTGTGCAAGGAGAATCACCCTGCCATAACCAGCACAATGGCAGCTCCAACATTTACAACCATCCCATCTCCAAGAAAGACCATGTTATCATCTCTAACATCAGCATCCACCACCATGCCAGATCCAACCACAAAAACCACCACCATCCCATCTCTAACAACAGCATCCACCACCATCCACCGCCAGATCCAACTACAAAAACCACCACCATCCCATCTCTAACAACAGCATCCATCACCATGCCAGATCCAACTACAAAAACCACCACCATCCCATCTCTAACAACAGCATCCATCACCATGCCAGATCCAACAACAAAAACCACCACCATCCCATCTCTAACAACAGCATCCACCACCACTCTGCCAACCACCCCAAGTGAACCAATGCGAAGGGTCCGTGTGAAGGCAGTACTAAAGAAAAAGTGTCCCTTATGCCACCTTCTCATGCACAAGACAAATTTAAAGAGGCACATAGAAAGGAAGCACACACAAAAAAAAGGACATCACAGAATCCTCACACCTTCCAAATGAATGTATCGATCCGGAGAATGGAATTTATACTGTCCACAAATCATTTCATGGCACCAGTATACCTCTGCATGTTCAAAATAAAATATGGGGGGATAATCAACATGTTCTCTGTGAATCCACTGAGTGCCAGGTGAACATGGAGTTGGCATGGAGGAGTGGGTTGAAAGCACATCAGTGCATGCACCTTAAATCAATAACATACTGTTCATCTTATCTTTCTTCTCCTGTACTTTGTGAAGATACACTTACTGAAATGGTGAACAGCAAGTGGTTTGGTGAGGATAAAAAGAAGATTTGCCTTGATCTGAAAAACCTTGCCAACAGCAACAATGTACCTCTGTCTGTGCACTGCAAAATTGGAACCCCTCAGTCGATTAAATACATCTCCATTTATGAGCCTACAATTTCATATTATAGTCGATTGGGAAGAGTGATTGTGTCGTATGATACCAAAAAAAATGCATGGCACTGTCCTTGTCATAGGACAAAGAGATCATGCACAAATATATAGCAAAATGGCACTTATTTCAGACACAACGTGAACTGTTCAGGAAAGTGCGGAGTACTGAGGAAGTGGAAGTCCTAGCATCAGCAGAGGATGAAAACAGATGTGATGAGACTGATCTGGGTGACATACCGTATCCACCAAAAGATGACTAAAAATTCAAAGCCATGGTCCTGTATATTCTGAAGAACAAAAAGTTGCCTTTTGTACTTCCTGAACATTTGCGGCTTCCATCAGTGCAAAAGGAATATCCAAGACATCTAATTCCTGAAGAGATGATTTGCCAGCACTGCCCTGGCAATGTACCCCTGAGTGACCCTATCCTTATTACACAAAAGGCAAAAATCCTCACCAGCTCACGCATTTTTCATGGTAAGTCAATGATTCAGATTCATTATTACTTTTAAAATTATTTTTAATTGGGAAATTTGGTCTAGACTTGTAAATATCATTCAATGTGTTGGAAATTGTACAGTGATTTTTGTTGAATCTTTAAATTTCCAGATGTTTCTACCTACTGTAAGTCTTGTGATCAATGTGGAACCTACTTCCGGTACCAAGAGTGGAAAGACAGCATACACAATTTTAATGATCGAATACTCCTTGACCTCCCTTTATGCATAACCATAAGGAATATGCTACAGGTATTTTTTATCTTAATTGAAGCATAGTCTGAGAAAATGTACAGCTAAAAATGTACAGTAAAAATGTACAGTATATTTGGGTTTTCATTATTATGTTTAGGTCTTAGGTCCATACTGCTGTCAGCAGAGTAGTGGAGTATTTGGAAAGGACTTCGGGGGTGCAGTTTCCCTCAGCTGATACGGTTCTGCAAGGGTATCTTCACTTTGAAGCTCTTACGGAACATGACTATCAGTATTCGTGTGTTAACTGCGGGGACCATCCACCAGTGGTTATCATGGACCTCCATAAGAAGGGGGCCTTCCATTTGTCAGGTAAGCATGCTTTCATTGAATAAAGTGTTATCATCTAGTATTAATTTTCACCCAGCTTTTAATTTCTTTTGGTGTAATGTTTTTACATTATTTCTTTAGTAAGTGACCTTCCACCGCCTCCTGTAGACTTCAACGGAGAGGTTGATATGCACAATTTTTGGGAGGCACTTTCAGTGGAGAGGATTGGACGAGGATTTGTAACAAGTAATTCAAGCCAAGCAAACAATTTTAAATATGTTAGACTTTTTTAATGACTAAAGAATTGTGTGGCAACAATACAAAATAACATGGACATAGATCCAAAACATGTTTATATTTACCACTATGCAAATCTGAAACTATTTTAGTAGTTTAATAAAATAAATAATTGTATAACAATAAATAATTTTTATTTGATGTGATGTTTTCAAAGGTCAACAAAAAAAATCCATTTACAGTTCCACCAAGCTTTCACTTTTGGGCTCCATGGATAGGTCCAAAAAACATGTAGATCCAACAATGTCCTTAACACAGAATATCAAAACGTTCGTCCTCAGAAACCGTCTGAGGTCTCTGAAATAACAGTGACAGAAGACCGCCTGAGAGAGGAACTATACAAGCAGAAGGTGAAAAAAAACACAAATTTTTTAGATCTTTTATTTTTAGTAGCCATTATCTTTTTTAATATGGCTCCACATATATTTTTTTATAGGTTCAAGTGATTAGGAAGTTATGTAAAGAGTGTGGGTTAGATTCGTCTGGATCCCGAGCTGACCTCCTTCTGAGATTGTCCAGTGAAATGAAGTCAAGGCATGCATACGACAAGGTCTTTCAAAAGATCTGGGCTGCTTCAGGTAGGCTTCATTTTACATGATTTACTTTGTGTATACTGCCACTATTTTGAAGGGTTTGCCCCTGGGTGGAATAACTGCCAAAGGTGGTGCTTTTTAATTATCTTACATTTTATTTTCAGTGTACTCTGTAAGGATGAAACCCTTTTTAGTTGGTTAAACAACTGATTTTTTTGTCATCTCAGGTGGTTGGGCTGTGATTATGTGCCCGTGCGGCATTGTTTACAGCATTAAGTGTCTGATTCGAGCAGAAAGCCCACGTGACTTTGCAGACATGTTGCTTTCCTGGAAGCACATGCCAAATGTTATCATATATGACTTTGCACGTGGGTTAGCAACCCACATGAACCTCAGAGAACCAGAAAGTTTGCCTTTCAAACCCTTTGAAGGAAGTTTAAGACCCCCAACTCCCGACAACATAGCCAAAGCCAAAGTTGGGAAACTGAAAGTCTCACTACCTTGGCTGAATTGTAAAAAAAATATTCCAGACCCTGAAGGCCATCCAATTACTGGGTCAGCAGAGCATTGTGCTCTGTATGACTGGTTCCACGAGGACAATACGAAAGATCCCCGTGATGTCCTGCGGAAGCTTAACATTGTGCCACAACTGGCTGGAAAAGTAAACAGTCAAGTTGCAGAACAGCTATTTTCCAAAATGAAGAAAAATAATTACTTTTTAAACATGGCTTTACCCTCAACACATCAATTCCTTATGAGGAATATTATACACCATCATAACATGTACAGAAATGATCAACGGCTAGGCAACATTAAAAGGGCTTTTGGAAATGATGTCACAATGAACAGGCACAGCCAGGCAGTGTTGGGTAATTATTATTATTTTTTTAAATTCAATTTTGTTTTAAATGCAGCACATTTATTGCTCAATATTTAAATATTATATATTTTTTTAGGAAATACAGTATCCCCAGAAAAAGTCTCCACTGTTCCTATGGACATTGATGTACCAACTGGTGAGTAATGAGGGAGTCATTCTACTCTTCTCTTGTGAAGTTTTTAATTTTGTTTTTCTGTATGACAGAATTATGAAATATCAGTGCTGAGAACTTCTTTCATTTAATGGGTTTATAGGAACATTTACAGTCATTTTCTGTTTTACTTTCAGCAGAGCCAGTGCCCAGTCCAGCGTCCCTCGCTGCGCCCAGTCCAGTGTCCCTCGCTGCGCCCAGTCCAGTGTCCCTCGCTGCGCCCAGTCCAGTGTCCCTCGCTGCGCCCAGTCCAGTGTCCCTCGGCTTCTCAGAACTGTGTAAACCCTGGGAAAAAGAATTAAATCCTATCCAGGAAAAATTGGTAAGCTAATTATTAAAATGTGATTTGTTTGGCATGTCTCATGCTATTATCTGACAGTTAGTAATGGGTGTAACAGATATTTGATCTATGATCCGTACAGGCCACACCCCACATTGTGCATGTCACCCACTCTGTAATTGCACAGTGTAACCATGATATAATGAAAGTTTATCATCTACACGTTTTTAAGTCTTTCTAGTTTAAATATTAAAGTAATTTTAAGCCATCCAAATGTAAGACTAAATGTAAGAACTTGGTATGAACTCTTTACTGTATACACCTCAGAGAGCACTTAAACTCCAAATGTAGTTATCTTTCACACCTTGCTGTCGAAAGGAAATAAACACTCAAAATGTTATCACAACACCCATCTCAGTCTGTGATTTTGAGGGAGTCTATGTAAGTCATATTTAAACATAACCAACAAATGAGAGGTACATTAGTATATTAGATCCAACAGCAGCCTGAAAATCATGCTGCTGTTTGTGTCATTGATGTTAGAACACAAATAAAAAAAATGCTCTTAACTGAATAACCTTAGAAGCTTTTAACAAATATTGCCATGTATTTTGCTCTTGTTATAATAATAATTAATTTCAGCTCAACTATGTTCTGGACACGAGACGGCCTGGAGCGGAAATTATTATAAAAGAAGGGCCTACATGCCTCACCCGTGAAGAGTTTTGGAGCCTAGGATTACAAAGATACATGGATTCTCAGGTAAGTAGAGTTAAGTTTTTTAAAAATAGGATGGTGAAATCCATCTTTTTATTATGTTTTTTAATGATTGTTTTATATTTGCTTTATGTTTGTAGATTGGGAATGCCTGCTTTAAATTGATTCATGAAGCAGCACAGCAACACGTATGTAATATTATAAATATATATATATATATATATATATATATATATATATATATATATATATATATATATATATATATATATATATATATATATAAGACCGAAGCCTAAATTAAACATATTATATCTGATACTCTATTCTTTCATATTATTGTCTACAATTTATATATTTATATATAAATATATATATATATATATATATATATATATATATATATATATATATATATATATATATATATATATTTTTTTTTTACTATAGGGAAAAGACATATTGAGAACATGTACGTAATTCCTACATGGAAGCTTACACCAACAAACGTGGTTGTCAACTTTACAGTGAGCATGCACAAAAAAAAAATATGTGTGGTTACAAAAATGTAGATCTGCATAATGACATTTGATTAATGTTAGGAGGATGTTGACATGAAAGACTTGTTGGTGTTTCCTGCATGGACCGATTCAATTGGGCCAGAACACTTCGTTCTCTGTGTAAGGGATTGGCACTGTTCCAAAATACTAGACAGTACATGTAGTGTCATAATGTAAATTCAAACTGTGAATTCCAGCTCTACTTTTCTTTTAATGAATTGTGTATCTTTTACCAAATACATCATTATAGATCATGAAGCCACTCATGAGAGAGATGGTCTTTTTAGACTCACATTACGCGTTGCATGAGTCTGGATTTGGTGATGCTGAGTACAGAGCCATTTTTAGGTTCACAATTGAGACATACTGTTTGACATGTTCATATAGCAATTTATACTTTGGCTATGTTCTTATAGCCTTTACTGATATATTTGGGCTATGTTCTTATAGCCTTTACTGATATAATTTGGCTACGTTCGTATAGCCTGTACTGATATATTTTGGCTATGTCCTTATACTTATAATTTTTTTGAATTATTTTCTGTAGAAATCTTGCACAAAAAATTGATCCTGGGAGCTGGACTGAAAAGACTGGGCATGATATTGTGGTGATTAATAAATGCATATTTACCTACTACAAACAAATATTATTATATCCCATATTCTGCATATATAGATATCATAATGTAACCAAGATTATAATGGCTTTCATTTAATGGCGTGTATGTTACCTTTTTTGTTGCTTTTAGGGATTGCCACGCCAGAACTGTGGAAATGACTGCGGGATTTTCATGCTTATGGTAAGGTCTGTTTTTTTTTTGCCAAGTATATACAAGTTTCTTTCAACATTGTTAATAAAATGCTTTCCGTCTGTCTTTTCTATTGCAGTATACCCTTTGCATTGTGAGAGGTGTGGGATTTGACTTCCAGGAGGTTAGTTGATTGGGGGAAAAAATGTAAAAAGAAATATCTCATTTTACATGTTGTCTGTGTGCAAGCACACTCTTTATAATAAAGAAAGGGGATACATTACGAACTAAAGATTCTCCTCATAATTATCACACATCTTTCAGATGGACATGCCTTCCATTCGAAAGTGGTGGTGTCTACTTCTTATGGAGCGCTTCGAAATAGAAGGGTATGACACCACTAAACAATATTATGTTAATATCTGTAACACTTGCTGGTTTTAATACCTTGTGCTGTTTTTTATTTCATTTTTTATGTTATCATCTACAGTTAATTGTTCATTTTGTGCTTTGGCTCATTTATCAAAATCGCCATGTTCACTAGATTTGTATAATGACTGTCAGCCATCATTCATTTAGCCAAGTAAGGAATATAGGAAATGTCTACAATAGTTGCCTATATGGTATGGTACTATGGTACCATGATCACAATTGTTCATAGGTAGTGCGTTCATTTTGGTGAACAGACTGGAACTGTCTGTTCTTTAAACAGTTTTAAACCACAGCTTCCAGTCAATCAGACATTTGTGTATGTTTTGCCTATGTAGTGCTTTAGATTAATCTTCTTAATGTTTGAAAGGCATGGTCAGCGGTTTGCCTTTTGGACTGATGAGGCCAGAAGCTTGCTCCAAGGAAGTCTTCAGCCTGTCTACAGAGTGCCAAGACAGAGTGATATCTCTGAGAAAGTACCAGCCACATTGAAGCTGTCAATAAACGCACAGCAGAAGAAAAGAGACTGGTGGAATTTATTGTAAAATTACAGGAATCTGAGGAGCATTTGGTGGTACTTCAACAATGTTCACGTTTATTTATCTTCACATACTAACTCATAGTAAAGATTCACCAATGGCCTTAATCAGGGAAAACATTAGCATTATTTTCTAACTATGCTGCAAACTATTCTATCTTTTTCTTAAATGTATCAATTCCTTAAAAATATTTGTTTTTGGACCATGGTTTGCCCACAGGGTGTACTCAACGGGAAGCCCTCAAAGTGGTTACTTAAGGTAACCTCTTCCCGGGTTCCTGTCTACCTCGACAGTGAAGAACAACAGGTCATCTTGTTCAAATATCTGAGAGGACTGCTGAATAGGACACCAACACTGTTGAGCTTCACAGATGAAGTGCAGTTTATCTGTGGTGTTCTTTTTCCAGAGGTATGCCGAACCATGTAATGTGTTTTTGTGTCCTGCTCCTGTGTTAACAAAATGTTGGCTACTGTGTAAACTGCATACTAGCACTGCTCGTGTATTGGCCCCTGTATAATGGCTTGCTGTTCAGTAGTGGTAAAATAGTATATTTATATTAACGTTTCCCTTAGGCCATCATATATGCCCTGGCTATCCTCCGGAATGTGTCCTTGCAAGAGGCTGAGCAGGTCTTCCTCTCTGGTCCGGATTATCAATACAGGTCAGAGTAGATTACAAATTATTTTTTGCACAATTCACAGTGCACCCTTTTGTTACTGATATTTCTTTTAACACAACAGTGATTGTTCTCTGATAACTATTTCAGTGAAGTGGAAGAATTTAACAGAAAAATTGACAAGCAGTTGAGGAAAGAAGGGAGACCATGCAATTGGTGGGTATTGCTCTTATATACTTACAAATTTGGAGTTTGGAATTAGACGTCAGTAACATGAATATTCTGTTTGGCATTCTCTCTCTACAACTCCAACAGTGCATACATATTAAATCAGAGATTTATATTTCAGTTGAACATGTTAAACAAATGTTTATTTAATTATTAATTTATTATTTCCTCTCCCTCTCTCTCTGATTTGAATCCTACTGACTGTGCACCACCTTGTGCAAAAGGTCTGTTGGTGCTGTTGTGGTGTGGTGCTTGTTGCACAAATATAATAAATTTGAATCATTCTTGAGTCTTGTTTGACTTGTTGCCTCTTGAGTCCTGTTGCCTCTTTATAAGCTTTAAAATATCTGTCTGTAATTTAGTGTCTGCATACTGATTCCATCTTTATTTTACCTGATTATGAGCTAATTTGTTAAACTTAAGGAGGTTAATCAATATTAGGGATGTCCCGATCAGGTTTTTTTGCCCTCGAGTCCGAGTCCGAGTCATTTGATTTTGAGTATCTGCCGATACCGAGTCCCGATCCGATACTTTTAAAATATATACCAAATAGAATAAAGAAGAGCGAAAAAACAGATCCAGATTCCAGGATTTCCTTAAATTTAATTTAATTCACCTTATTTTAACATTTGACAACTCTGTCAAGAAACAGATCACTTCTGTGAGGTAGCTTGAACAATCAGGTAATAAATATAAATTCTTCACTTTGGACTTTAGTGCAACAGTAAATATAAAAAAAGTCTAATATAAAAACAAATAGGCCTAGCACTCATTGCGATCATTTGTGCTATAATGGCTGTGATGTCCTGCGGCTAGTTTGCTATGGCAATGTTGTTGTCATTAACTTTATAATGTTAAGCATAAATATACTGATAAAGACACTGTCAGTAGTATTGACAGCAAAATAGACCACAGAATATTTTGTTCTGTATGACAGGTGCAATATTTGAAAATTGATAATTATTTATTTATTTTCAAATTATATTTGTATCTGAAATTATGTCAAAACCTAGACATTCAACCGTCAAATTTACCTTGTGTTGCCCTGAATTTATTAATATGTATTCGTGTACAAAATAACATACTGTAGCGACTGTCAGTGGCTGTCAATCAGCGATGTAGAACCCCGGGCACGCTGCTGGTTGGCCTGGGGAGAGGGGGGCGGGTTGAGGAAGTTCGTCTGTTATTTTGGTTGCGCTGTTCTGAAGCTATGTTTCTGAATGCTTGCACGTTGTGCCTGGCTAATAAACAAGTTAACTGAACTTGCGTGTCGCGTGAAAAATAGGCGTCGGTTCTATTTATAGCATGCGCGCGTTTTCCTCACGGCTCGAGCGCGCCTGAGACGCGCGTCATTCAGGCAGCCTGCAAGCTCTTACCTGTTTACATGGGAGCCGAAATAAAAACGGACACGCCACGCAGCCAGTGTGTACCCGGGGCACTCTGTGCCACCGCATAAATAGATGTATTAAAAAATACTGAGAATATATTTATACATTTATCCGAGTCCTGATCGGGAGGTAACATCCGATTCCGATCGAGTCTGAAACCACGTGATCGGGCCCGATTTCCGATCACTTGATCGGATCGGGACATCCCTAATCAATATACAGTATAATTCAAGAAACTAAGACTTTCTCCACTTTTCAGTTGTTTAAAGAATGATATACATTTTTTATTTATAAGGAATAATTGGTTTAAATTTAAAATTGTGACTCACTTTGTGTACACACTTTATAATTCTCCTCTGATGCATTTTGAATTTAAAAGAAAAAACACATTTAATTTAAAAAAAATACTTCTGAGATTAAATATGTTGATACTATGTACAAACTAAACCACCTGGTTCCTAGAACTGCGGTCCTGAAACTGCAGCCGCCGCTATATCATTCCAGTTCGCTAGATGGCACTGTCACATTAAACTAGGGTCCTGAAACTGCGGTCCTAGAACTGGGGTCCTGAAACTGCAGCCTCCGGTTGTGCAGGCACACACTGTTGAAAATGTGAAGCCTCCAGAAAAAAAAATGTGTCCCACTCTTTCTGAAAAGTGTATCCCAGGTAGGGTGCTAGTCTCTTGGGCAAAAAATTTGCCATAACAGTGTGACTGTTCTATACAGTATAGGGGGAGCTCTAGGGCGGCGGGAAAATCTGACTCTGACCCAGGACGGTCCACCCTCGGTGGGCTGGCCAGGGAGGTCTGAGGGCATGGAGCTTTGAGCCGACTGCAACTGTATTTTTTCTCTTGTGGTAGTTTTTAATAAATTGCTTCATGTAAAATTTATTTTAAACAACGTTAAAATGACCAAAGCATGACCAAAATATTAAATAATGAAACAATGGACACCAAAGTGTTAAAATGCGTTTTGTACACTATTATTCATGTAACCACATGTAACCTCTATTTATTATGAATAATCGCTTTGGCAGGCTACTAATGAAAGAAAGAATGAAATGAAACAATTTCAGAAAAATCTAAAATCACTTTTATTCACAATGTCATGAGTAAAGAAATATGTATAGCATAGAAAACAAAATGTATTTGAATAGTGCTTTTCACAGTAGTGTATTTCAGAGATATGAAAAAAATACAGTTAAATATAATCAAGATGGCAAGATGGCACACTGAGGCTCCATTTACATGAAGTATCAATGAGATGACACAATTGAGGCTCCATTTACATGAATATCAATGTTCTGAGTTCTGACCGTCATAAAACATTGATATTTCTTACGCAAGCTCTCAATATTGGGTCATAAGTCATCAATAATTCATTCGCAAGCTCAAAGTATTGGATATTAAAGTAGAATCCTTCACAAATGGAGAAATTCTGAGGGTGAATTCCTCACTGCTCAGATGTCTCCCACTGTCTCAGTATAAGGGAGATGAAGACTTGGAATTAAAGCCTCTTGTGTTTCCCCGTTATTATTCAATTTACGGGACCGGACACCAGTTATCTTGCCAAGAAAGTTTTATTATACAGTCATATATATGTCAGGAGAGAAACTTCAAAATGTTGTGTTCATGCCAGGTCTATGCGTTTCTCCATGTTTCTCTACCCTCTCACCCGGTCATGCCTACATGTTTCTCTGAGGGCAGTACAATGTCCTTATGCTTTTATACATCACATAAGTTCTTGAAGCTTCCTCGTAAGGTAACAAACATGTTGCTCTGAGCTTCTCAACTTAGAACGTATATGTCATATGTACACGACCATCCTTGTTGCCTACATCTGTGCTACACTTGCATCAGTGGAAACATTTATGCTGAGTGAACATGTTCCATTGCACACATACCTCTAAGCAATATATAGCTTTCCCTGACATGTGTTCCCCTGACATTATCTCCTCTCATGCATTCAAACTCATGCTTTTGAAACTCTATAAGATAATACATTGATTATGAACACTAATAAAGAATAATAACACAGATATATAATATTTAATAATAAAATAATATTGAAATTTGATAAGATGAAATTTTAGTCTTCAGGAGGCCTGTGGAACGTTTGAAGTCCAGCCCTGCTTGTCCATCCAGGTGATGATCTGTGGCTCAGATGGCGGATGCCGACCAAAATGTTCTATAAAGACAAATCATGAGAAGCATTAGCCATTGTGGCGACATGTTCTATCATATTGCACTAATTGTTCTAAATCTGACACACATTATTGTTACAAAATGTGTATATGCGATGCTTACCAAGGACACGCTGTTGCCGCAGCTTGAGCTGCTCGCTGCGCCAGCGGTCATAGCAGTGCCGCTCGTGCTCGCCACAGAGCTGGTGTCTGCGTGCCCTCTTAGGAGGAGGGTCGTCGAGAGTCACGGGGCAAGACTGGACCAGCAACTCAAACGCTGTCCGTTAATCCACCCTCTGCTCTCGGCTTGTGGACACACCAGACCCATGTCTAAAAGATCAATGAATAAACAATAAAGAAATTGCCAATGAATGACTGCTTTGAATTACAAACAATAATCATCTTGTTCATTAGATTTCTTTTTGTCTACGGTGTTTTTCCAGCAATCTGGTCGACCAGGCGTCTGCCCGGGTTCGCATTCGATAATGCCTCTCGGCTGTTTCCGGAGTGTGTCCCAACAGCCGAGCCACCGAATTCCACTCCACCTCCGGCAGGTTCTTGGCCGCCGTTTCGAAGGCCATCCTGGCGTCACCGCTTGTCACAGGTTCAAGTTTGTATCTAGAACACAGGACAACGTTAGATTGCAAAATAACAAGCGGACAATGTGCACAATTTTGAACTTTAGACTGAGTTAAAAAAAATCTTACAGCTATGCATATTTGGCACTTACTTCGCATTGAGTCTTTTAAGGTCGTTGCATGGGTTGTGGACTAGCCTCCCAGAGCTGGAAACAAAAAAATGATCCTCTGCCGTCGGGTCGTCCCCTGACTTCAGACCCCGGAGCATCACCGGCCGAATCTTGGCAAAGTAGAGGCTAAACCACTGGGAAAAAGAAATAAATACATTTAAACACACACACACAGTTATAATGTCATCCCAGGCCTTTATCCTCACTGTGTCTGCTGTTCTAAAATGTCTGTATTTAACTCAAATCTCAAGCTTTCTTTCTGCTTTTTGCTGGTCAGAGAGGGGAAAAGATTATTTCCCTCAAGACTTAAATTAATTCCATCTCTTAAGCCAACAAACACTTTTTTCCCTAAGTATCCCTGGCAGTAAATATGATTGCCCATTTAAAAAACATTAGGATAACGAAGTTTCGTTTCACAAGGTCAGGCAGTAAAACTGATGGCTTTTCAACGATCTCATGATGGCTCATTATCAGGTCTGCTCAGAGGCCTGTATTGAGGGCAGAAGCCATTGATAATGCAGGCCTGGTGACTATTTAAACATGCAGAACTTATTATTTTTATCTTAAAATAAGTCTTTTTACCATCAAGCATGTATTTACTTGAAAATACATTATTAGAAATGCATCGTTATATTATATTAATGTAATTATATTACAGGCCCGTGTTTGCTCAATGAGATCTTCCTCTTCTGGGATGCTGCTCTTTTTCTTTTCAAATCTCAAGGTTTTTTTAATGTGTTTCCTACCAAAATGAAGCTCTTTGTGTGCAGTTTACAAATATTTGGTCACATTTTCTCAGTTCTAAGTATTTTAAAACTTAAGAGATTTTTTGAGAAATAAGCAGAAAAAGTTTCAGCTGCCAGGTTGTAATGGCCCATTGACACCCATTGTATAATACTGCAATCTGATTGGCTGGTTTGAGACATTCAGGAGGTTTATCTGTGAAGCATTCTGCAAGAGAAACCACTTTTATTCAAATGATTCTACTGTGCTGATCTGCTGAGAATATCTGAATTGAACATCTGAATTGAATTTTGCTGAAATGGAAGGACAATGTTTGTGTTTTTGTGTATTTACTGTTGAGCTCCATTGAAATGGTAACAGGACAATGCCCTGTTCTGCTGCATATTTAAGAGTTTTTTTTCTTTTTTTGCTTATGTCTCATTCTATCAGATCATTGTTTAAATAATTGATTCTATATCATGTCATTTTGTTTTTAAGGTCCGCTGATCGCTCCGTTGTCCACTGCTTGCAGTGCCACAAACCCCACAAAAGTCTGCATGAAGAAACGCACGCCTGACGAGAGAGCGGCCGAGGTTCAGAAAGCCAAGCCTTCGAGCAGAGAGTGGGTTCGGATGAACAGGACCTGGGACTACAACCAGATCTGTGTGCTCCTGCCCGATCACCGCTCTCGCGTCATCAGGGTCAAAAAGTTTCTTCGGCGTGTTTTTTTTTATCACAAACCAGCCCAGCGAGTCTGACTGTGATGAAGATGATGCTTCTGCTCCTTCATCTGATCTTCCTCAAATGTAAGGGGCAATCCTTAAACGTGTCACGGGTGACAAAATCGCTTGGCGATCAGGAACTCTCCTCAGAGTCACAAGTTTCCTAGGGGAACGGATTGTGTGTAACACGCCACTGCGGTTCCGGGCGTGATGGAATCATGCCTGCACTGATTAGCGCTAATGCACTGCGGGTGCGAAAGAGAGAGAAGCGGCGCGCCACGCACACAGGTTTCCTGTTTGATGAGTCAAGATAAAAGGAGACAGACAGAAGGGAGAGGGGGCTCAGATGGGGGAGACACAGACGGGGGAGACACAGATGGGAGAGACGGCAGGGGAAGAGCAAGGGGGCGCTCGGCGCACGCTGGACGGTGCGTGTGGGGAAAGGTGAGTTTCGATGTGCCCTTAAGACTGCTGGACTGAGCTATCGATTGGATCTGTGCTGTCGAAGGAGAGAGCAAAGATAAGTGAACTGATTTCATCTCATTAACATTTTAACTGCTTGAAGAGGATACAGTAAAAGTGGATCTGACTGTTGGAGGAGCGATGTGTTTCAGAGTGTGTTAAAGAGGAATTGAAAGTGAAATCCCTGTAAACGAGCGCAACAAACGGAGTGAGGCCTCTGATCAGCCCTATCGTGTGAGTGAATTGCAGTGCTTTTGCCTTATTGATACACATTGAATTACGGCTGTGGAATTGAAGTGAACACAAGTGTGATGTGCCCTTGCTGAGAAGTAGCCCTAACCCCCCAGCCAACACAGTCATGTGGGGCCCACATTGGTTTGACCTGGGCTATCTAACTGGGACCCAGCCAGTTTTGTCCATGGTTTCCATGGTGGCCCTACATGGGTTTGCCCAGATGAAATGAACACTGCTCAGTGTGCACACTACAGGCTGTTAAATGTAACACTGAATCAGTGTTGGGGTTAATGAGATAATTAAGTGATTAATTTAGTGATGATTGAGCATTATTGAAGACACCTGATGTTAACAAGCAGAATCACTGAAGGAGAAAATCACAAATTGTAAGCCACCGTTATGGAGATCAGTGTTTGATTTAGTTGGGCTCTTGACACTTACATTATTAAGTATAGATTTTGTTTGGCAATTGTTTATGAGTTATGACTGCCTGATGAATAAAGAAAATAAATATCTAATGGTATATAGACATATCAATAGTGATATTTAATGCAATATGGCTCAGCTTGTCAGTTAACTACGGTTCTTCATCACGACAATCTCCCGTGTTAAACCAAGAGTGTTAAAGTTAATAAGATCATGAAGTGAAGACACCTAAAGCACAACATCTAAAATTAAGCCACCGTTATGGAGATCAGTGTTTGCTTTTGTTGGGCGCTTGACCCTTACATTATAAACTTTATGTTTTAATTGACTGTTGCATCTGAGTTATACCTGCGATATGAACAAAGAAAAAAAAATACTATATGGTGTTGGTCATGTAATGACATTCATCATTTGAAATTTATATTTGTGATTTATTTTGTTGGTAAATGTATAACTGAGATTCTGCATAAATATTTAGAATGCTAGATATAATATAATGGAAGTTGTTTAAAAAATCTTTCTTTTAGGCACACACAGACCTCAAGATTCAGTCAATGCTTCTCAACAACGGTGACAAGTAGAATATTCAAGTAGGAAAAGTAAATTACATAGACAATTCAGATCATAATTTATTCATACCACAATGCAGGATGGGAGACATTAATGAGTTGTGATTGGTGGCAACAAGGATTATTAATGTCACCACGGTTGAGATAGACAGGCTGATTATTGATGTCTGTGTTTGTAAATAAATGCAGTTGGCAGTGATTTGATCAGAACAACTTTTATTAAATATTTTGAATTTATAGAAATTATTGACAATCATATACTGCATTATCACAGAGCTGTTAGTAACAAATTTAACCAAATCATCTAAATAAGTTTCAATTCTCAGATCACAGCATGATTATATTGAAATATAACCAACTGTATCAGATTATACTTGTCTTCATTCATTTCACTGTTAAAAATCAATAACAGCAAACAAGCAAAATATAAAATAAAAGTATAAGGGTCAAGAGCCCAACTAAAGCAAACACTGATCTCCATAACGGTGGCTTACAATTTGTAATTAAAATCGGGTGTTCATCAATAATGCTCAATCATTATTCAATCAATTAATTATCTCATTAACCCCAACACTGATTCAGTGTTACATTTAACAGCCTGTAGTGTGCACACTGAGCAGTGTTCATTTCATCTGGGCAAACCCATCTGGGGCCACCATGGAAACCATGGACAAAACTGGCTGGGTCCCAGTTAGATAGCCCAGGTCAAACCAATGTGGGCCCCACATGACTGTGTTGGCTGGGCCACGTTTGCACGTTTGTTGAAAGCTATTAGATCCGCTCTCCATTAGAAGCCTTCTGTGAAGATCCTTACCTGTTCTACCCACTGTTTGAGTCAAGAAGCATGCAGCAACGCTGGTGAAGTAACCTTTTAACTCGCCGTCTGTTTACAGTGAACTGAAGAGAGCAGTGTTGCCAGATCTCGCGAGACAAATAAGCAACCAAGCCGGTGAAAACAAGCCCAAAACAAGCGACTTTTGCTCATAGACAGCAAAAGCGCTTTTTCTACAGAGGTATAGTTTATTTTTCTTCTGTAATAAAGCTTGGCTGTTCATCTAGTGTTGGTACTGCGCCCAAATAAAATCTCACTGAAAGCTCATTTTTGAGATATCAACCTAAAATTTGGAACAACCTAAAATTTGGAACTCCCTGATTGGCTAGTACTCGTTGCCATCTGGGTCAGAGCCAATTAGAAGCAGGATGTGGGTGGGAGAAAAACTCTTTGAATGGGGAAAGGGCGAGAGGGAACGGGCAAGACAAACTCCTACGTTTAAATAACATAGAAAATCTGCTTGACAACGAGATGAGAACAAGCCCAAATAAGCAATTACACTTTAGAAACAAGCCCAAAAAAACGCAACCTGCGACTCCCATTATTTGCAAGTGACTTTACAGAAAAACAAGCCCAAAGTCGCTTAGAATAAGCGGACTTGGCAACACTGGAAGAGAGTGCTTTGCACTGTGAAGATTCTTACCTGTTCTACTTACCGTCTGAGTCCAGAAGCATGCAGCAACGCTGGTGAAGTAACCTTTTAACTCGCTGTCTGTTTACTGTGCACTGAAGTGAGAGATGAAGATTCTTACCTGTTTTACTTACTGTCTGAGTCCAGGAGCATGCAGCAACGCTGAAACCTGCAGCACTGCTGGGGAAATGCTGGAAGTCCACCGCTCCACTGGTGAAAGGAGTCCCGAATTCAGTTGATCCACGTCCGATCGTGACGGAGGGGTCTAGAGGACAATGAAACCCATTCCATTGGCGCACCTCGTTATATTGTTCAATAAAGATTGTCACTCCTTTGGAAGCTTACCTCTGTCTCCGTGGTCCTCTGTTGTGTGCCTGTGGTGTCGGCTCCTCACGGTGGTGGCTCAGTTAGAGGGGGGGAGTGGTTGGTCCTCCGAAAAGCATTCCTCCCCTCGACCTGTGACATAGCTTTTGTAAGACTTTTGTGCGATAGCCTGTGAGGCAAAAGTGTATAATGCTCCTTGAATGTGCAATTTTACTGTAGTGTTAAAAATCAAAAACTGACTTACTCTTTGTTGCAGAGTCAGAATAATGGGGCTCTTCTATGAGGAACTGTGAAGCCACTGTGGAATAAAAAAAAAAATCACTCTAACTAGAATTATTGATAATTATAATAAATGTAATATTCTGAATTTTAAAATATGATATTCTGAATTTTAGAATAGAATTTTAGAAAAATACCTTCAAGAGGCTGTGATATACTTGGCAGTTGGGACTCCTGCAGCGATTCCTCTGCTGCATAAACATAAACAGACTAGTCAATTACCAAACTGGTTTCACAGACAAGGCTTACAGTGAGTCTAGTCCTAGACTAAAATGTAAATCTGAGCTATTTCAACTGAAAGAAACTTGCAATGACTGATCTTACAACATGTCAATGCATTTGTTTTGTCTAAAGATGCACACCAGTAATTCTTTTTCTAACACATGTTTATATAACAACAAAAAAAATCTTAAATGTCCTAATTTAACTATGACCTAATCCTGCCTTAGGCTAAGCCCTGTCTGTGAAACCAGGCCATAGATTCAGTATTAATATATGAGTTTCAGGTAACAATTAACCGTGAAAGAAAAGTAAAAACAAACAAACAAACAAACAAAAAACACTTACAGTGTTAAGAAAGTGGTAAACTTCCTTCTTTTGCAGTGAGTGAGAGAGAGAGAGAGAGAGAGAGAGAGAGAGAGAGAGAGATTTATTCATCCATTCATTGTGATTCGGGGGCATGCTCCCCAGTAAGAAAATTTTGTGCTTTTTAATGTTAAATTCATCAATCTGGTGTACTTTGAGAGTTCAAAATTAAGAGCTCCAACCCATATTCAGTGTCCAAATTGATCAAAGAAAAACTCAAAACTCTTTTAGTTGGGATATAGTGTCTGTCTACAATACATACTACATAATTAATCATAGTTATAATATTTATCACATGACAGTTATAGCCATATATTGTAAAACACATGCACTGAAAAATAAAAGCAACTTTCATAATTTGCTTAGAACTAATTTCTGTAACTTGAAAGAGATAAACACATTATCTTTTATTTTGATGGAAACGGCATTCAGCTTTTATTTTGGCGGAAAACATGGTTTACAAACGGGTCTTATAATTAATTAATTACGGAGAGTTTGTGAGATAGTGGTTTTCTAACACCGATTCCCGTAAAATGGAAATCATTATGAACATCAGCTATGCTAATTATTTCCCATCTGCCTTTCTGCTGTTATCTCGGGACGCTTGTCCAAAGAAAAATGGCGTTCGTCAGGTCCAGTTTTGTATCCAGCCTCTCACAGGGATCTCGGATGCCTCACCGCCTGTGATGAGAAGACCAACGCCTGTGAAGAGACGACTCAACGCCGGCGATATGTTATGGCGCCGTTTTATACATAAACAATATTTATATTTCGTCGCTGTCCGATGAAAACCGCGTATGTCCATTTTGCCGATTTTGAGATTTTTTTGACAGATACAATGTCCAGGTTCATTTCCGTATACAGCATGCTTGCCACTGTCCTTGCCACTGTCGCCTTGCTTTTGGCTTGCTTAGTCGGGGATATATAATATTTAACAAGATTATTGATCTGTGTTGTACTACTTCCATGTTATCACTGTGAAGCTGCTTTGATACAATCTGTATTGTGAAAAGCGCTATATAAATAAATGTGACTTGACTTGACTAAATAATTAATTATAATTTTAGTAAAATGCGTAATTGTCAAATATGCAGACGTGGAAATAATGCATAACTGAGTAATGGGTTCCTTCTCATAGCATGTCCTGTGTTCTGAAAGTAGCCTAGTTCTGCTTACCACAGATCTCTACACTCACTAATGTCTCTCGTGATCCCCCTCACTCCTCATCAGACACTGAAGGCGGTTTCTTTTTTTCCCACGCCATTTCTCTGCACATTCCTTGCGTTTCTTCTCCTTCGCTCTGACTATTTTGACAGATACTCACTGACACTGCACACCCGCTCAGCCCAGAGTGGCAGGTGATTAAAGATGTGATTGGACCAGTCCAGTGTCAATGAAGAAAATAACCAATGGGCCGCTGATCTCCGTTTCGTGGGCCGGTCTGAGAGAAAGGACCCACGCCCGTCTAACGGAGAGCCTCGGCACTTCCTATTAGCCCTATTGTGTATCATCTTGGTTGCAGTTCCATTATAATTCCACTGGAGGTGATCGCGGGCGAGAGCAGAATGAATGGGAGTCTATGGGACTAAATGGCTAAATGTGTCTCTTTCACCTGCTTGTCGTTAAGTTAACATAGATTTTATTGTTGATTCCGCAAGTTCAATATAGATTATAGGCCAAAAGTCGAATGAACGAGTACTTATGTCCTTTTGATTTCTTACAGGTTAGGCCGTTGTTGGCCGGAACACGCTAGCATTCTGCTATTGTGAGACGTCATCACATTTTTAACAGATTTTTAGAACAGATAAGTGAACTTAAAAATGCAATTTTCAGCTGAGTGTATTATCTTAGCCCTCCCTTTTGAATGTAACTTTCAAATTACTTGACAAAAAAATTACAT
The DNA here is from genome assembly GCA_038021265.1 of Cyprinella venusta. Classification (NCBI taxonomy): domain Eukaryota; kingdom Metazoa; phylum Chordata; class Actinopteri; order Cypriniformes; family Leuciscidae; genus Cyprinella; species Cyprinella venusta. The sequence continues at coordinate 913,517 of CM075863.1, forward strand.
CCTGAGAAAAGTGGATTTCTGGGGGTGAAACCCCATTGACTCCCATTCATTCTGCACTCGACCACGAGCGCCCCCGCATGGACAGAGACGTGTTACTGCAGCCAGTCCAGAACCCGGAAGTCACCAGCCAGTGCCAATTCTCTTCAATTAGACATTCTCTGCCCACGCTGACTTTTTTGTTTGATGCGTTTCAACGGCACTTCAATGGTCCTTTGGTAACTCTGCCATCATCTGAAATGGAAACATGCTTTAAAATGGACTTCACAAATTGTTATTTATAATTATGTCGGCTTTTTCCAGTTATTATTTATTTAGTTATTTTTTCAATGGATATAGACAAAATTCTTTGAAGTAATTTGAATAATTACCATTTGAGGAAGAATCAATTTCCGAAACAAATTTTGTTGGCTTTTTATACCCTTTTTTCACTGTGGAGCAGTCTTCGGTTTCAACATTTGAGGTCTCCACCACACGACGGCATTTCTGAGTCTTGAAAATACAATAAATATCAAATATTGAAAAATATTAGATAGTATAATAGTCGATTCATTTAAATAATGCAAAAACTTCATTACCTATTTTTAGCCTAACTTTTTGTAATAGACATCGCCTCCACTTCACTTTGTCTGGCAGAGAGCAGTTTTTTTTTACCAGTTTCCTCGTGTTTGTAAATGTCCAGTAACAAAACATCCCCTGACAAAAATGATTTGCCATTCTCACTGCTCATTAATAAGTTATAAGGCTAGTTATAAAGAATGCATCATTCATTGAAAAGACTACTATTCTACTTTAGAAAAAGTGATTTTATTTAATTTTCAGATATTTTTAAAGTCACAGTAGTTAAATCTGTATTTGTATTGCATGTTCAAACTTTAAAATCAATTATATTAACTAGGGGTGCTCAAACACCTTTTACCTTTGTTTTTCCCTTCTGTTATGGCAGTAAAAATACATACTTTTTTCATAGATGGCGTATCATAAAAAATGGAGGAGGCAGAATGCTGAATTGCATGCAATAGCGCTGTCTAGCAGTGACACAGAGGAGGATCATTCTTCTTTTGCTTCTGGGTCTGACCTGGGTGCGACCAGTAATGGTTTTCAGAGAGAAAATGGTGCAGAGGGTGCTGCAGACATTGATGATCTTGCTGATGATCATGATGGTCAGCCGTATGATAGTTACAGAGACAGTGATTATGGGACTGAAACCGACACCTCCTCAGATGAATCAAGTGATTTGAGGAGTGATTTGGCTAAATGGGCTGTTCAGAATAAAGCAACACAAACATCTGTTGATGAGCTCCTCTCTGTGTTAAGAAAACATGGTCATCGGCTGCCTAAAGATGCAAGAACTGTTAGGAACTCCTCGCCAAGTAGAAGAACGGGAACTATGTGGTGGACAATATCTGTATTTTGGTCTTGAGTCAGAAATTTTAAAAATATGTTCACAATACCCTGATGACTTCTCCAGAGAAAATCATGTACTCCTGAATTTTAACATAGATGGTTTGCCATTGTTCAAGTCATCAAATCTCCAGATTTGGCCAATTCTTTGCAGTGTCAAAAGATTTCAGCCTTTTAGCTGTAATTTGTGGCAATGAAAAACCCAATTCTGTGAGTGATTTCTTGTCAGAATTTCTCGAAGAGCTTACTAGGCTCCAACAAGATGGAATTGCTTTCAAAGATGAAACCTTACATGTGAAAGTTAATTAATTCATTTGTGATGCTCCAGCAAGAGCCTTCTTAAAATGCATAAAGGAACACACTGGATACAATAATTGCGAGCGATGCACAATTAAAGGACAATATGTGAACCACATATTGTTGTTGCGTATTTTGAGAGACCGTGTGCGTCTGTGGCTGATATGGATTGCTCGTCAACTGAGTCTTCCTCGGTCAGAAGGAATAGGCAAATCCAATGGTGCAGTTTAAGTATTTATTGAGGAGTCAGGTACATGGAGGATAAGAGTTTGCAGGTATCAATATGACACAATATGTGTAGATGTGTGTATGTGTGTGGTTATCTGAAACAGAAAATACAATAAAATGTATATTAACAAACATGTAGGCTATGGTTACATGCAGTTACATAAAGAAATGGACCGTAGTACAAGCAAAATCCACTAGAGGGAGCTCTAACACTATAAATGAACTTGCATAATTACCACAAATTTACACACAGCAAAAATGCCAAAAAAAACAGGCAATCTATGCATTAAAGTAATATTTGGGTTATTACAAAGCAATAATTAAAGTATTTAGTGTAAATTGCAACTATATGAGGGAATGCAGAGCGATTTGGAATAAGAAACAGTGTAGTAGTATTGAGTTACACGATTAACAATCTCCTCATCTGAACTAACTCTGTATTAAACATAATTTAAGCAAAAGAGCCATGCTTACATCTCAAGGATGCACACAGCACTCTTACACACAATATTAGCGCAGGATTAATAGAAGGACGGCAATTCTCTGCTCTGAGGATGCAACTTTTCCTGACACTAGACCCCAGTGAAGTGAAAGCGTCTCACGCAACCGCGAGCGATCGGAACTACAATGAACGCATGCATTATGGGTAACGTAGTCCATGTAAGTGCACAGACTTTTAACATGTATAATCACCAATCACAAGAGAATGTTTCATCAAGAACAGAAGAGGAATTCAACAGGCAGTCCTACTCTTCTCACCAATGTGGACACTTACCCCTCGTAGAAAAAGGCTTTCCATGCATACAGTCATTTGCCTTTGACTACATGCATCTTGTCTGCCTGGGGGTGGTTAAACACTTACTGGATTTCCTCAGACAGGGTCCAAGAGAGAGTAAACTTATTCAGAGACAAATTGGTGAAATTTCATCCAAACTTGAGTCCCTCAATGGAACATTGCCAAGGGAATTTGCCAGACAGCCGCGGTCTCTTGCTGTTCTGGACAGATGGAAAGCAACTGAATTCCGACAATTTTTACTGTACACTGGACCTGTTGCTCTTCGTTCAGTGCTGCCTGAGAGCTTCTACCACCACTTCCTGACACTGACTGTTGCCATGTCCATACTGCTGGACTCTGATGACTACACTAGGAGTGCATATACTGCCTATGCTGAAGAACTACTGATGTATTTTTATAAAGCATCTACTAAGCTATACAGTCCAATCTTTCCTTCTTACAATGCTCACTCTCTTACACACTTAGCAGAAGGTGTTAGGAATTTTGGAACTTCACTAAATGAGATAAGTGCTTTTCCATTCGAGAACCATCTGCAAAAGCCGAAGAAAAGTGTCAGGAATGCAAAAAAACCATTACACAACTTTACAAGCGGATAACTGAAATGGATAATGCCAAAGTGTGCATTACACCAGGACTCCACCGGACATTTGTGTCCACCAAAAAGAAGGACTCCTGTTTTCTTGTTGGCGATGGTTTTGCCTTTGTAAAGGCAAAGACAATGGATAAAGTGTGTGTGTGTGTGTGTGTGTGTGTGTGTGTGTGTGCGTGTGTGTGTGCACGTGCGTGCATTTGTTGGTGCAATTGTGTGTTTATGTGCAGAGGAGGACACTGTGAATAGTTTAATTATCTAAAAAAATATACATAATTTAATCTTTCTTTTCAGTATGCCCAGAGTGAGAAAGAGGGCAACAGACAGAGGGGTCCCACTCCATATTTTGGAGAGAGCCTCTAACATTATCAGGGATGAAGGCAGAGCAGTCAGGGCAGTGGCGAGAGAGTTTGCCATCTGTCACACCACATTGTACAGGTTCCACAAAAAGAGAGAGAGACTGCAAGCAGCGGGTGATGATAAGTTACCAGGTGTTGGTTACTGGAGCACCAGAAGAGTGTTTACAGATGGACAGGAGAAGAGTGTCGGGCAGTATTTAAAAAAGGCAGCTGACCTATACTTTGGGTTAAGTCCCAAAGAGGTAAGAGATGAGGGGAAGACTGTTTTATTAAGGGACATACTAATATGAGAGAGAAGTCTGAAAACACAGGGAGGGAGAGGATAGAATTAGGCCTAAAGATAATATGATGGATGGTATTTCAATTTGTAATACTTTTATTTCAGGTTAGGAGGTTTGCATATCAGCTGGCCACTCACTATGGGTGCAAATTTCCTGAGCAGTGGAGAGAGACGAGAATGGCTGGGGAAGATTGGTTTTCTGGATTTATGAAGAGGAACACCAGTCTCTCTATTAGACGTCCACAAGCCACAAGCCTGTCAAGAGCATCTAGCTTCAACCGGGTGAATGTAGGAAAATTCTTTGACAATCTCAGCAAAGTTCTTGAGAAGCACAAGTTCTCTCCTCAGAACATTTGGAATGTCGATGAGACGGGCATTACAACAGTCCAGACACCCGACAGGATTGTGGCCAGACGTGGGGAGAAGCAGGTAGGGGCTCTTACCTCAGCTGAGCGGGGCACACTGGTCACAATGGCTTGTGCAGGGAATGCTATTGGCAATACCATACCACCAATGTTTATTTTTCCACGGGTCCATTTCAAGTCCCACTTTGTCCGAGATGGACCGACTGGCTGTATAGGGACAGCCAATCGCACTGGATGGATGCAAGAGGCTGACTTTATTGTGTATTTAAAACATTTCCATCTGCACACTCGTAGCTCCCCAGAATCTAAAGTCCTGCTTATTTTGGACAATCACCCCTCACACCTTTCCATCGAGGGTGTCAACTTCTGCCGCAGCAGTGGCATTGTGCTCCTGTCATTGCCTCCCCATTGCTCCCATAAAATACAGCCTCTTGACAGGACTGTCTACGGGCCTTTAAAAAAGGCAGTAAATTCAGCCTGTGACTCCTGGATGAAAAGTCATCCTGGCATGACAATGACCATATATGACATCCCAGGCATTGTCAAGGAGTCTCTCCCTGTTTCCGCGACACCATCAAACTTGCAGGAGGGATTCCGCTGCACCGGGATCTGGCCATTCAAAAGGGACATTTTTAAAGACCATGAATTTTCCCCTTCTCTGGTCACTGATCGGCCTCTACTGCCTACCTCTGGGTCTCCTTTAGCTGCTCCTGCGGCCTCCACGTCTCCACCAATAGCCTCACCTGTTGCCACAGCCTCTGCATCTCCACCTGCTCATGCACCTCCTTCAGCAGCTCCTGCAGCCTCCTCCTGTCCTGCAACAGCCTCACCTCCTATGGCTTCCACGTCTGATCCGCCAGCCTTACCTGAAGCTTCCATGTCTCATCCGCCAGCCTCACCTGAAGCCTCCACATCTCTTCCACCAGCCTTACCTGCTTACTTTTCTCCAGAGGCTATCCGGCCACATCCCAAAGCAGGGCCCAGAAAAAATACCACCAAAGACAGAAAACGGCGCTCCACTGCCATTCTGACTGACACGCCAGAAAAGATGGCACTAGAGATTGAGAAGAACAATGTTCTTCTCAAGAAGGCAAAAAAAAGAATTGGAGAGAAAAAAGTTACAAAAAAGTTGCAAAAAAGGGAAAGAAGAGCAAAAAACTGAAGAACGTAATGCCTGAATCAGAATCAGACGAATTTTGTATCGTTTGTTTCGAGTCCTATTCAAGGTCGAGGGAAGTCTGGTTACAGTGCTGGAGCTGTAAATCATGGGCACACCAGAATTGCACCCCTGGAGGTGATGTGTACAGATGTCACAACTGCGACTCTGACTGAAACCAGAGTACTATTATATTATTTTTGATATTACAGCTTTAACAGTTGCTAAAATGAGAGTGATTGCCATAAAGTTACTGTTGGCAAAGTAGATGCAAGATGCCATTATATTGTTGACAAAATGTTTTACATGACAATAGGCTAAATAAAAGTTAATTGCCTCCCAAATTGTTTCATTCTTCCTATGTCACTAAAAGCTTACTGTATTTTATGTCAGTTTGAATATTTGATATTCGTTATATATTATAACTTACATTTTTGATAATAATAATTTTTCTAACACTGACATATATTGTATTTGTAATCTGTTGCAACCATCCCCAAACAATGTTGCAACTGTCCCTGGGCCCGGGGTCAGTTGCAACATCTGACTCCTTACATTCAAATGCAAATTGTGAAAAATGTAGATTCTGTAATTATCTTTAAATGGTTTAGACTATTAACAGACAGATGTAAGATTATTGTATAAAAAATTGGTTTGTTTAATCCAAACCATCTCTGAGTAACAGACCCAAATTCAAAAATTGTTGCAACTGTCCCCGGTCTCCCCTACAGTAAGAGCTCGTTGTGCAGTGCAACGTGCATCAATAAATTCATAACGAGTTTAGCAAGCGTCCAGATAAAGTCGCGCTGTGTGAAAAGATTGATCTTCAATGCTCTCTGAATTTGCAAGTTAAAGTTTGAGGTTCATCTTTTAAAAGAAACGATGCAAAATTGGCTTGACTTACTGACTACGTTTACATGCAGCCAATTTTCGGGTTATGGTCGGGTTAAGGTCACTTTTCGGGTTTCTGAAACATTAGGGATAACCCGTTTACATGCGTGAGCAGAGAGAGTTTCTCCTGTATACATGGAATTGCAATATCCCGATGTAAACGGCGACGCGCGGTTAGCGTCTAGACGTACGGACAACCTTAAGACGCAAAATGCGTCATTTCCGATTCTTCTTCCTGTATCCAAAGTCAAAAATAACAACAGTATGCGGATAATGAATAGTTCGGGGCAGATAGCGATCGCCTTTGTTTGCGCTATAATGCTGGTAACGTTACTGAGCTCGCTCCAAAAGTATGCTGTGCTGTGTCTCGCCTGGTCTCGCCATGTTTACTTCCGGTATACTGCATGCGGATTTTTGTATGCGCCGAGAAGTTTCTTTACTCAAAAGACCAAGATTCCTTGCGAATAGAACATGCGCAGAACACAAATCACTATGGGGATATGCCGATACGCGTTCACATGACCAAAAATTCGGGTTAGAAAAGGGGTACCCCAGGTATAATATCCCGGTTTTTAAAATCCGGGATATGAGCATTTTTCGGGTTTTTGCCGGTGTTTACATGGACGTTCGCGACCGGGTTATTGCTAATATCCCGGTTTTGAACGGGTTATTGGCTGCATGTAAACGCAGTGACTGATGCATAAACGGTATTGAACGATTCGAAGATTACCTGTCTGAACTTGAACAACAATTACACAGATTGCACGTTCAGTCTTGCCAACTTTGGCAATTGGAGGGCACCAGCGGCAAAGTATCGGGAGGGGATTTCCCCCTGCACACCAAATAAGCTTCGATGGGTAAACCATCGGCAGGATGAATGTACAGCCACTCCAATTCATGCACAGCTCCGGAGATCGGTGGAGGAACCGTGATGAACAATTATGCCGATCCCGCTTCTTTTTTCAAATAATTAATATCTGCGCAAACGAAGGTGCACATCAAGACCTTCACGCGCGTGCACACGTTTTTATGAGGGTGAGCTATGCGCGTGAGTGATGCTTCACTTATTAGAGATCAATATAGCATTGATTCAATGCGTTACCAGAGAATGGCGTTACTCGCTGATTTTATTTCGCCGCGGCTTCCTTGTGCTGTGGATCGATGCTGACCAGCGCTGCTGCTGACGCGCATTTATGGGAAAATACCCCTGAAGAGAATATTTCGCTTCCCTTTGACACGACAAGTTTTTCACGACTTCAAAGACAGACGCAGGTAATGCACGCGCTCTACCGATCTCTCTCATTCACTGTCTGTGTGAAGCCTGAAGGCTACAAATCACCATAATAAACAGTCTTGTTATCATTATGAACTTGTTTAACATGATTTAATACACATGCATTAAGTTCAAAACAAGAAGGGTAGGCTAGCCTTATAAAAAAAAAACTTGAATATCGCGGTTGCTGCGGTTACGTGCAATCCTCTGTGGTTGACTTATATTGGAGAATGTTTAATTAAACCTTCTTTGCAGACCTGCCAACCTGTACGCATTTTGCGTATCGGTTACGCATTTTGAACTCAAAGTACGCTGATACGATCTGTCACTCTAAACTACGCAAAAACTTGCTGACCCGCTTTTTTTTCACGCGCAGTCCTCAAATCAAGCAACAGTAAATGAATAAGAGTTTGACCAATCATAGCGCTGGGTTCATTTCTCAAAATAGCAAGCGGGGATGATTGACAGATGTGTAAAGAATCCCGCTCGATCCCGCTTCCACTCCCGCGGCCCGCCGTCTGACTTGATTTGAGCAAGGACACGACAGTAGGCTACAGTCACGGTAAAGCAGTGGTTCTCAAACTTTTTCAGGAGGAGGCCCCCTTGTGTAGGGTGAATCCTTTTGTGGCCCCCCAAAAGAAAACTCGTAACGAAAACATCCTCAAACGTACAATTTTACTTACAAATTTTAGATTGTACCAAAAACAAATGAATTTGTACAATGCTGGTACAGTTCTGTTTGTAGCTTTATGTCTTTGAATATACTAAATTAGTTAAATTCTACATTTCATTAAATATAACATTTCGTTATATAAAAAATGGTTTTGATAGTTAATAATATTTTCTGAAAAGTGCAACAAAAGTATTGAACACTAAACATTTGTGATGTTCATAGTAAAAGATGAACACTGAAAATTTAATTTGCTGATTTTTAAAAAGTGCATTAAACTTATTACATTTTAAGGTAGTAAATGACAGTGGCTCAAGTTTGGTTTGCAATTTTGAACAGCAATCTGTTTTTTCAGCAATCTTATTTTCTGCAAGAAACTAAAAAAATGTCTACTCTACTTAAAGAAATAGTTTTTCAATATAGAAGACATAAAATTTCATACAAGGTTAGAATATAAAAGAAATCATGCAATGCAGACATCAATTTGGTAACCACTGTTCAAGTACACACAACCTTAGTGGGAAGGGTGAGACTGTCTTTCTTTGCAGAGCTTATCAATTTTGGGTGTTATTGGGGACAGACAAACTCTCAAGTCATCTTCCACATTAAGCCTTGCCCTATATTTAGTCTTTATTGCCATCATTGCTGAGAAAGATGCCTCACAAAGATATGTTGTTGGGAAAGGCAGCAATATTCCCATGGCCTGAAGAGCAACCTCCTTGTACTCCTTTTCAACTGTGGGCCAAAATTCTGCTGGGCCCTGCTGATTAAATCTCATCCTGAGAGTACGATCACTGGACAGTTCCAAAAGTTCATCTTCAGCCTTTCCACTGAGGCCACTGGCCATCACATCACAAGAAAAGGGATCCCGAACCCAGTCATATTTGTCCATGTCAATGTCTGTGAAGTAGCGACTGAAATGTTCATTCAGTGAGGTGAGGTGACTGGTAATGGTGTTGAGCATGAAGTCCACTGCCATGCAGTTTGTTTCCAAAAACTCTGAAAGATTTGGAAACATGTCAGTGATGCCTCTTTGTAGTTTGTGTACCCACAGGTCATTTTTTCTCCTGAAAGCATTTATTTTGTCACTTGCCTCCAGTATTGTGGAATAACATCCCTGAATGGACAGATTCAGTCCATTGAGACTACTGAAAATGTCTGCAAGGTAGGCTAGTTTTGCCATCCACTGTTGGTCAGAAAAAAACACTCCTAGATCAGGTTTATGTTCCTTCAAAAAATCATGAAGCTCACGTCTGAGTTCAAACACTCGCTGTAAAACTTTTCCACGTGAGAGCCACCGCACCTCTGAATGGAACAGTAGCCGTTCATGAGCTGCTCCCATCTCTGTGCATAGTTTTGCGAAGAGACGTGACTTTAACGGTCTTGACTTCACGAAGTTGACAGCCGCTACTACTACTTCCAACACATCATGAAGGTCGGGTGCCATTAACTTCGATGCAAGTGCTTGACGATGAAGCATGCAGTGAGTGGCTGTGATCTTTGGATTTATGGCTTGAATTCGGGTGACAACTCCACTCTTGCGTCCAGTCATTGCTGCCGCACCATCAGTGCAAACAGACACGCATTTTTCCCAGCTCAGATTTTCTTCTGTCATAAAAGTGTCCAACATTTTGAAAATTTCCTCACCTGTAGCTCTCCCCTCGAGTTCTTTTGAAAATAAAAAATCTTCCATAATTTTATTGTCCCATAAATATCGAACATACACTAATAACTGCGCAGCACTACTAACGTCAGTGCACTCATCAAGCTGAAGCGCAAACTGCTCACACGATCGCAATCTTTCGGTCAGTTGAGATTTTACATCAAAAGACATGTCTTTGATCCGCCTGCTTACTGTATCGTTGGACAGCGGTATTGATTTCATCTTATTTGCGGCCTCCTCCCCGAACATCACTCGGCACATATCCACTGCTGCTGGAAGTATTAATTCCTCTCCGACGTTGTGAGGCTTTTTACATTTGGCTATTCGCAGGGCTGCAAGATACGACGCATGCTGTGCTTTCTCAGGTATTGTCGTGATGTTAGTCAGTCGTACCTTTTGCTTGACGTATTTTTCTTTCTTTCTCTGAAAAAAATCCTTACTTTTATTTGCATGCTCCGGATGAATTGTTGTAAGATGTCGGTTGAGTTTATATGGTTTCAGTGCTTCAACGGATAAAATCTTCAAGCACAGTGTGCACTGGGGTCTGCCGTCACTATTTTCCATAAAGCCATATTTAATGTACGAGTCGTCAAATTTCCGCAGTTTCTTTTTTTTCACACTGGGCTCTTCTGTTGTGACCTTCTCAGCCGAGACACTGCATCCTCTTTCTAAAAACTTGTCCATTTTTAAATAGTCCTGGCATTTATCAGCGTGTTCATGGCGTGTTCATTACTAGGCTACCTCAACGGTTTGGTGACGTTTCAGCGTAATATGTATAATTGATAATATTTAAAAAAAATATTTAAAAAAAAAAAATACATGATAATTCACATAGGACAATCCAAACTTACATACAGGTAAATAATTTTTAAAAATAATTTCATATTCTAGAATTTCTTTGCGGCCCCCCTAGCGCCATCTAGTGGCCCCCCAGGGGTTCGCGGCCCCCAGTTTGAGAACCGCTGCGGTAAAGTTACTTCTGACTCCTGAAGGTAAACGGGCTGGGGTGGATGTGGAAAGTTGAAATATTGTATTGGGTTGATCTGGATTCGATTATCACACGGGAGTGATCGCATTATATATCTCACTCAAAATACTCCGGCATTCATGGTAACTCAGATAAGAGGAAAACAACATTCAGCCATGCAAATTATTAAATGCTTAAGTAATGCTGAGCAATAAATCTTAATAAAATGAATTGTTATGGTTAAGTGATAATGAAAGTTCTGTGATTTCTGGATGACTGATAAGCGCGAGTCTGGAGAAACAGGCGTTTATTTACTCATTCTCATGATTGAGAAACGTGCCTACCTAATGTATTTTGTATGAAAATTAGCAAGTTCGTTACTTGCGGGTTAAAAAGTACAGTTGTATCAGTGCAGCGCGAGCTCTCTCTCACAAACACTGACGCGCGCGCGGAGAGAAGATAACTGTAAAATGAAAATTGACGGGCTGAGTTTAAATTTGTATTATCCACCTGTTTTTAGAATTTGTAAAATGACGGACGTTTACTATTAACAGACCTTCCTATATGTCGGATTCATCTTAGTTGATATTCTTTTTAGAATAAGTGATTTGTTTTGCTATTATTGGACTCCTGTCTATTCATTGTCAACTATTTTCTATAAATATGTTTGTATTGGCTAACGTCTATTCAGTAATGCATGTTCTGTTTAAAATGTGCAATGTTCAAATCCAAAGACAGCATGTCAAAAGCCCTTTTTTTCTTTGAGATTTAGTATCATATTCGGGTATTGATAAATTACACACAATGTTACTGTTTTTTTTTTTTTTTTTTTTTACTGTTTTTTAGGGGTTTCTTAATTTTAGAATAGTTGACCATCACACATTATATACTTTATAATGCAATATTAATCATGAATAAAAAATGGTTTTGAGCAGTATTGAAACTTTGGACTTTAACTGTAAATTGCAGTGCAAGTGAAATTTTCTGATTTGGGTCGAATTAAAAAAAAACTTTAGGAGTCAACTAGAATTATGAAGATAGGCATACATGCGTATGCGTATACAAAGACATGTTTGTGTGTGTCTCTTGCATTCTCATAAGATATGCCAATATATTACTCTATATATATTATGCCCAACCAGCCAAAATGACATCAAAGACCGTGGTAAAAAAAATTTTCCGCGTGAGTGCCGCCGTCGACAATAAATCAGTAAATTGCAACTCAAAAAAGTTTTTCAAGGTTGGCAGGTCTGTCTTTGTTACATCAGACTTCTCCATGTTGGAGTTTAAATGTTTCTATTTATTTTATTCTCTTTAACATTGAACATTATTTAATTAAACCTAATGAGTTGTATCAAACCACTTCAATTTGTTCTTTTAGGAGTTTAAATGTTGTTCGATTTTTATTTATTTATTTATTTTGTCCTGCTCAGACTTGTATTGGACGATGTTTAAGTTACATTAGACTTCTCCATTTTAGGAGACTAAATATTTATTTTGTCCTCCACAGTATTGGACAATGTTTAAATAAACCTTATGAGCTGCATTAAACTGTTCCATTTTGTTTATTTGTCTTATATTAAGTCAATTAAGCATCGGAATCGGTATCGGCCGATCACCATGACAAGAAATCGCTACTCGGTATCGGCTGCAAAAATCCTGATCAGAGCATCCCTAATTAGAGATGATGGCTAGGGCTTTGGATGCGTCAGCTAAAACAGCACAGTTTACGCACAATTTAACACATTTTGGTTAGTAAACTAAAAATACCCATTTATATTAGCCTTAGTATTTTATAAATGTAACATGTATAATCAATGAAAGAATACCTCGACAGGTTTCTTTGATACTGTTATCATCAAAGTTAGCCTGATATCAGTTACAAATAATTTAAGTCGAATATATTTGTATAGTGCTTTTCACAATTCAGATTGTATCAAAGCAGATTCACAGTATTAAATTAAATTAGAACAAGTTTTGTTTCTAGTGGAATTTATTGATTTATAAAATTTAATTACATATCCCCAAAATATCCCCAACTGAGCAAGCCAAAGGCAACAGTGGCAAGGAACCAAAAAACTCCATAAGGTTACCTAAAGGTGTCCTAAAACTCCATCAGATGACCCGATGGAGAAAAAAAACCTTGGGAGAACCCAGGCTCAGTCGGGGACGTGTTCACTTCTGGCGTTTATGAACTAGAGGCCGGATTTAACTGTAAGTTTAAAATATTACATGAATGTCAGGCTAAATAAATGCATCTTTAGTCTAGTTTTAAACTGGGAGAGTGAGTCTGAGCAACGAACAATATCAGGAAGGATTTTCCACAGCTTTGGAGCTAAATGTGAAAATGCTCTCCCTCCTTTGGTGGATCTGGATATCCTAGGAATGAATTTAGTGATCTTAAAGAGCGCGATGGATTGTAGGGCATAAGAAGATCTGTTAAATAGACAGGAGCAAAACCATTTAGAGCTTTATAAGTCAAAAGCAATACCTTGTAATTGATACAGAACTTTATAGGTAACCAATGAAGTGATGATAGAATCGGTGTTATATGATCATATTTTCTTGACCTAGTAAGAACTCGAGCAGCTGCATTTTGGACTAACTGTAGCTTGTTTATTGAGGATGCAGGACAACCGGCTAATAAAGCATTACAGTAATCTAGTCTCGAGGTCATAAATGCATGAACTAACTTTTCTGCATCAGAAACAGATAGCATGTTACGTAGCTTAGCAATGTTTCTAAGTTGGAAAAAAGCTGTTTTTGTAACATATGAAATATGATTTTCGAAAGACAGTTTGCAGTCTAGTATAACACCCAGGTCTTTCACTGTAGCGGATAAAGTAACAGGACATCCTTCTATATTAAAGTTGTATTGTAAGGGGTTTTGTTGGCATTTTTTTTTTTTTTGAACCGATAAGTATTACCTCTGTCTTGTCTGGATTTAATAAAAGAAAATTACACCCCATCTTACACCCGATTTAAACCCATCATAACGTTTCTACAGGGGTGTATACAAATAAGTTTAGTCCAATATTTGAGAGACTTAAACGTAAGAGATTAGTGCAAATATGACATTTAACTTCAATAAAACCCTTCTTTTTCAGATTCACAAAAACAGACCAAGAGACCGTGGAGTGTAGAGGAAAAGAGTGCAGTGGAAAGAAAGATGGGCAAATTCATAGCTGTGAGACGAGTGCCTGGGAAAGAAGCCTGCATGCTGTGCATCACGCATGAGTCCCCAGCACTGAAAAACCGCACCTGGAAGGACGTGAAGTATTATGTTTACAATGAAATAATTAAAGTCAAGAGAAGGCTGTTTAAAAATGTTTAAGGATGCTGCTAAGGTTTGTCGTGGCTTCAGAGAGAATTTATTTTCTGCTGTGGTTCTGTCCTTGTTCAGCACCAGTTAGTTGTAGCATTTAAAAGTTGTTCATTTACCCATGCACACTGTGCACTGTCAAGGAAATGTATATAGTTTCCTTGAATTTCCCTGTGTTGGGACAAAGCCGCCTTGGTCATGTTTTATGCCAGTTAAGCACTTTTCAGTATTGTTGTCTTGGTTAAAGACCAATATTTTATTTATCTTTTATTTCCAAGGTGCCAGATATTATTTTTTATTTATTCATCTTCATACGTCTTTGCAAAAGAAGGTTATGAGGTTTGTTTGTATTCATGTTGTGTGGAGTGTTGGATTTGTTATGTACCCTTGTGGTATTCCGTCTACCATTGTTGGTAGCTGTTTGTTATTGTTAAATGAGGTAATTTGTTTATAAACTGCAAAAAATATAAAGGCAAATATGCTTAAAATTAAATATTTTGGTCTAGTTTGTGAGGTTTAATTCACCTAATTCCGCCACAGCCCACCCAAAAATGCAAATGAACAGTATTGATAAGAATAGACTTTTTCATAAATTCACACTAAAATCATGAAACAATTATCTTAAGATAAATACTCAAACAAAACATTTGTAACTCACTTACAATCAACTCCATATAATTCTATGGGTAACACTTTAGAATACTGTATCTTACTTAATGCATAATTAATACGGAATTAATGAAGAACTAATAGGTAATTATTTATGAACACTTTAGTCACTACTATTAACTACTAATGAAGATGTGTTAACTAATCAGTAAGTAATATCATTTTTTTATTGCGTTAAGTAACAATTAACTAATCAATAACTACTGAATTTAGCCATACCTCCTGAAGAACTACTATTAAGTATCTACTAATTAAGGTTCAACAAAAATAACTATTAAGTAACTACTAATGCAGTCACACAATTAGCCATTACAATAATCAAGTTGGTCTTTTTCTTTACTACCAATGCTATTATTATTTTTATTATGTATCATTATTAATACTACTATAGAAATGCAATATGGATTTAGTGGAATTACTGCACTCCCAAAAATAGTCATTTAAGCAACATTTTTTTTTCCTATATGGTCTATTGCTTTGTGAGTGAGGTCTTTAAGAAATAAACTTAGGAATGGAACCCCATCCCAACTCTAAGTGCCTTGCCATAACTAGTCAACTTACCTCATAGGATTATGAATTTATATACAGTACAGTATGTGTGTCCGTATTGGGTAAATTATTTAAAATTGGGCAATGACTGAGGGGAAGTGAAAATACAGGAAACCCATTTAAAAAAAGAATTACTACATAATTCTAAAGGAATTACTTAGAAATTACTGAAGGAAAGTGAAAATATAGGAAACCCATTAGTAATTAATACATAATTACTACATAACTCAGAGGGAATTATCTAGAACCTGGAACAGTATTCTAAAGTGAAAATATAGGGAACCCATTGGTAATTAATACATAATTACTACATAACTCTGAGGGAATTATCTAGAACCTGGAACAGTATTCTAAAGTGAAAATATAGGGAACCCATTAGTAATTAATACATAATTACTACATAACTCTGAGGGAATTATCTAGAACCTGGAACAGTATTCTAAAGTGAAAATATAGGGAACCCATTAGTAATTAATACATAATTACCACACAATTCTGAGGGAATTTCTTAGAAAGTGGAACAGTATTCTAAAGTGAAAAGGGAACCCATGCATTAGCAATGAGTGATTGTTTTACAATTTCAATAAAGTATGACTCAAGTGTCTATTTAATTATTTTTTATTTCAGATCCTCAAATAACTTTACTGAACAATGTTTGAATTACAACATCTGTTGCAATGTCTTAAATGCAATAATATTTTCTAATATCCTTCAACAAACGCCCCAGAGGACCATATCTGTGCTCCATCCCCATCCAATAAGTCCATTCAATACAAGCCAGGTGTTCCTTCAAGAGCTTCTCAGTCTTGTTGCCTCTCAATCTCCAGATCTGACCTTTGTATGTAGACCATGCCCTTTCAAGATGTTGTGTGTGTCCTCCATGATTTGGGTTCACAAAGAACCTGCTGTGATTCACAGAGTAGTGAGAGTAGCCCATCCCTGTCAAAGCCCTGTAGGGTCTCCACTCATCACTTAAAATTGAGGATCCTGGGCGAACATGTCTCCTGATGATGGGAATGAGATTATTTCTTGAACGGCGTTCTACGAGTCGCAAAATCGGTCGTCGTCTTCGAGCTTTAATGGCCAGCATGCCAAACACCCACTTTTTCCTTTTCCATGTTCCACCTACTCTCCCACGTCCATACTAGAAATACAAAAATACTGTTAATAACTGCTTTTTCTGATTGGCTGCATAAGCATTGTCCTTTAAAATAATAATAAAATAAAAAAAATCTACAGAACTTTCATCCAAACCACATAAAAATAATGACATTTTATGTTTTGCAAAAAAACATGTCAAATTCATTGTAGTAACAATAATATATATATTTTTAAAATTTTAAATATTAAAATAAAAATACTGTAACAAACAAATAAATAAATCAAATGCAAGAGTGCTATTTTACTGAATACAATTTTAAGTTCCAGGTTTGTTCCTCAATTTGCCTACTATTGCACATTAAAGACTGATCCTGAAATCAGAGTACATTAAAGGAATAGTTCAGCCTAAAATTACAATACTATTATTTAGTCACAATCATTCCAGCATTTCAAATGTGTATTAATTTTTTTTTTGCTCAACACAATTTAAACTTTTTAGAATGTATTACCTCTATACTTCCATACAATGCAAATGAATGGCTGCAAACACTTAAAAAACATACAAACAGTCTTTAATAAGTATCTTCTGAAGTAATTCTAAAGTATTTGTTGAGAAAAAAATAAAATATATCTCCTTTCTCAATGTAAATCATTGTAAATGTTTTTTAAGCCTTAATCTCGATCATGATGAATTTTTTTTCACTTGCAATGTATGACATACAGAGCTGAGATATTCTTTTGAAGATTTAACAGTTTAACAGAAGAAAGAAAGTCATTCAGATCTGGCTTTTTTTATTTTTATTATAGGGTGTAATATGTATTTAAGTTTTAATTAGAGAATTACTGAATGCTTGAGATACTGTACTGAATTTAATAAAATTAATAAAAAATGTAATTTCATTCTTGACTGAGCCATTTCAATGCAATCAATTTTCAGAGGGTTTAATATTATAATATAAAAAATAATAAAATATTAGTCTGTTATATTGTAAAGATCATAATCTACAGTAAATCAAGGAATTTTACAGTATTTAACACTTAATGGAGATTACCATAGGAACAGTAAAATAAAATTAACAGTATTATTGTATGTAAACCTTGTACTGTATTCTATACAGCACAGTAGTCTAATGTTTTTTACAGTAATAAACTGTGATACAGTACACTGTAGAATTGTATGCTGGTAAATGTACCTGCCAGTAGGTTACTGTAATTTAACATGGAAATATTTTACAGTACATGTATTTTTAATTATTATTAAAATGTAATTATTTAATTAAAGTTTAATTATTACGCACATTTAAATTGAAGTTTGTTTAAAAGCTATATTTTACTTTTTTTTCAATGTTGCCATCATCTGTGAAATTTACCTTGAACTCATAAACATAAAATTATTAATAATAATACAATATATCCCACCTTCCTTTTATGGCGGAAATTGCTTTCATCTATAACAATAAACTCTGTTCTTCCACCCATTCTCTGACCAGTCTTCTTTTTAAATCTCTTTAAAGCATCTTTACAGACCAATCTGAGCTTTTGACTCATTTTGCTCAGGGTTGCTGAACTTCCAGCTATGCCATCCTGCATCATGTCGACCTGCCTTAATCTTAGTCCTTGACAGTATCTGAAAAGAAAAAAGTGAATTAATTTCATTACTGTTTTTTTTTTTCAGTACTTTAACTAGAACCTACACATTCACAGCTTAAACTAACACCGTCTACATCAGAGATCCGTGTCAAAAGCAAACATAACCCATAATCAGTGATGCTGCAACACTGGATGCGACTAGATGCATGGTGTAGAGTAGAGAGAGACATGATAGAAGATCAAAATATTAAATCTGTGAATTATTTTTACAGCCTATTATTACCAGTGACGTGCGGTGATGTCTTAAAGAGGGGCACCGAGTTATGAATGCCAGATTATCTGATTTATTGTTTAGGATAATAATAGGTAATAACAGTAAACGTTACGCACAAGCGCGGCATTATCAGGAAACGTACAAATCAGGATGAATATCGTGTAGCCTACTCTCTCTTTCTCGCGCGCGCACACACATACACATACACATACATACAGTACACGCACGCACACACACACACACACACACACCCACACACACAAGCGCAGCACAGACACACACTGGTCCACTCCAGCATCACAATGCAACCATTCTTGTTGTGCAGCGGCCAATTATGTTTGTCAGTCAGCAAAAGTAAAATCACACACTGCTCAATTGAATATGAAGGAAAATGGCTTGCATTAATTCAACCACATCAATTCAATATTAAGCCCAAAATATTTTTTGACTCACCAATCGGTAGATTATTTGTCCTTGATGTAGCCTATTTGTTTTTGTAAAATCGATCTTGGAAAAAAAATCTTAACTCTGTATAATAATTAAATATAATGTAATTATATAGATCAGTGTTACCTACCGGTACATGAACTTCATCCAGTTTTGTAAGGTGACCTTGCTTTTCTCAAAAATTGATCCCGCCCTGCATGTCTTTCTCACTTTCTCACTATGTGTTCGCTTTTTACATTCCCTGAAAACATCATAAACATAATTTAGATTAGAAATTCAATATCGTAAAATATTCAATAAGCATGGTAAATTGTAGTTATAATTAAAAAAAATATATAAATATTGTTACCATTGGTATCCATCTCCTGTTTGTCTTTTGGAATTTCATTTTTTTTTTAC
The DNA here is from genome assembly GCA_038021265.1 of Cyprinella venusta. Lineage (NCBI taxonomy): Eukaryota > Metazoa > Chordata > Actinopteri > Cypriniformes > Leuciscidae > Cyprinella > Cyprinella venusta. The sequence continues at coordinate 932,803 of CM075863.1, forward strand.
ACAGTCTGCAATTCATCCTTGACTTCATGAGTCTATGTTTTTGTAGCCATTCAATTAATCGTCTGGTCCCTCTTCTGCTGGTTTGCTCACAAAGTGAAAGAACTTTTGTTCCAAGTGCCATTATTTTGCTGTTCAAAAACCTGCAACCAAGCAAAACTACAGCAAGGGGAAATGAAATAAAAGGGGGAGGGAGACCTACAATATCCGGTTCAGTAGGCGCCTTTTTGTCCTTATTTGGAAAAGTTACGTAATACCCTTAAGCCACTTAATATCTGAAAAACCAATGCCCTCATTGGACAATTGAATTTTTCGTTATAGTATTTTAATAACTTAACATTTAGAAGCTTTACTTGTCTACTTTTGAAATTTCAGGGAAAGTGCATGTGATCCCAGGACGATTACAAAATTATCTAAATCCTAAAGCATATACCTAAAAGGGATTTGGATGCGGATGCATTTGCCCATTCCGGATCAGTATTTGCGAACCGGTTGAAAAGATCCGGAAAGAAGCGTTTCATTTAAGAGCCATTTAGCGGACCAAACATGGCATGTACACAGCTTAAGCAAGATAGAATAAAAAACAAAAACGTTATTAAAATGTTGGAAGATGTTAAAAGAACTGGGATAAGCCCAGCCATTATTATCATTACACTTTGGAGTAATGAACTCGACGAGTCACACCAAATGATTGAATTCATTAGCCGAGATGGGCGTTGCACGCAAATAGGATTGGAGAACCGTATGACTTACAGTTCCAGCTCGGAAGAAAGCATGGCGATGGAGAAGAAAAATCCACGGAAAAGGGCTCGACCTCAACGTCTGATCGACGAGAATAACGAAGAAGCCGGTAATTGTATATTTCATTATATGTTTTCTTAAAGTTGTACAGTATATTAGTGTGTGACCTGTGCTATGCCGAATTCTGTGGCCCACCAAAGTGACCGCAGTAATTGAACTGTATTAAGCTAACTTAATCCTAATCCTAAATTTATCACTACATTACATTGTAGCTATATGGTCATATAATTAGGTAGCACTAACGTTAGGTCACAGAATTCGGCATAACACCGGTACGATATCGCTGCAATGAACAAGCGGTTCTTAACGTGATTTGTGGCCACTTCAAAATACCGCAAATAAGTAACGTTATAGTACATCATTAGCAGAATAATTTAGTGTTTTAGAACGCACTTATCTTATTTTACGTATGCCAAGGCATGCGTAAAATAAGTAAATGCGTTCTAAAACACTAAATAGGCAAAAGTTAAATAAGTTAAATAAGTTAAGTGCGTTATAAAACACTTCTGATAATGGTTGAACATGACCACCATGGGTCGAATGGAATTCTAATGGGCTTTATGCACAGCTGCACTACTACCTGAACTTCAGCCAGCTCCTTGTTTCCTGTCTGCCATTATTGGGCAAAATTGATTAATTCAGGTGTGTCTGATTATTGTTGCCGTGACTACTGAGGTCAATCACACCTGAATTAATCAATGTGTCCAATAATGGCAGACAGTAAACAGGGAGCTGGCTGAAATTCAGGAAGTAGTGAAGCTGTGCATAAAGCCAATGGGCTCTATGCACGGCGGTATTTCCGGTGAAGGATTAAGGATGCTCGATAACTTCCGCCGATCGTAGAGTCCAATGCAATACCGAGAATTTATATTGAATTTTATACTCCATGGTTATAATAAAGAAACGTTAGTCACAAAAACAGATAAAACAGACACCCCTCGTTGTGTTTGCTTCTTTTTAAAATTATATTAAATAAACATAACTATATATAAAATTACATCTAAACGTATGAACGTTTCGCTTCAAAGACGGGAGGACAGTAAATTTTGAAGACTCTGCCATAATCCCGTTTTCCTCGGTTCTCCTCCGCTTAAATCTCCACAACCGGAAATGGACGAGCATCCTTGTGTCAAATGCGGAACTTATGCGTGCATATAGCCCATTTACTCCCTGACAGCAAATGGCGCTATAGACCGGTTACCCTGGTAACCGCTACAGCACAGAGCAACTTTCTGTTTGATTATCAGTTTAATGAGTACAATGAAAACTGTGGGAACTATTACTTATATTACATGCATTTGATTGTCAATTTCTACATTTTAAAACTTGTTTTCGCAGGGTGAAAACAATAAATGCTCTTTTTAGGGCAGTGGAACACTTAGAGCTCTGTAACTTTTTAATTACAAATTATTATGTCACAACATCAAGGCGAATTTTATTTTTTATGAAATTTTGATTTCATGACATGTTATATTTAATCTAATAATAAATCCAATCAACTTTGGCTGTTCTCTTAACATAAATAAAATGTTTGTGTTTTGTTTCAACAGAAGCATCAACACCATCAACACCACCTGCACCAACCCTGCAGGTGTCCTTAATGAAAATTAAGGAAGAGAACACATTTTTGCTCTCAAAAATCAAAGTCCTTGAGGACAAATGTACAGAATTAGAGAGCGAGAGGGATTTCCTGCGCAGCAGTCTGACAAATGGTAAAATGCTCTCTGTCTAATAAAAAGCAAGTACTGTACATTTTTTTAATATGCACTCATTTAAACATAAAAAATAAAAAAACGACTGAAGAGCATACAAATTTGTTTAAAATTATGAGGACTGGAAAGGGTAGACTCATTAACTAGTTAAATGAATCATCATGGCTAACTGAGACTGGACCCTTTTTCATCTCCACAGATAACAACATCGCAAGTCTACATAGGTTTTTCATATTTTTATTTTTAAAACATTTAATACACATTTATAACTATATATTTTGTAATATTACCATGTTAGTAAATGAACAAAACAAAACAACGAATAGTTTTAATCCCGTGCGAATAGTTTTACTGAGATTTCTTATCCCATGCAAATTGGCCATTAAACTTGACCCAAGAATTAAAATTAGCAATTACTGTCCCTCATGTTGATCCAACCCCTTAAGACCTTCATTCATCTTCAGAACACAAATTACGATATTTTTGATGAAATCTGAGAGCTGTCTCACTCCTCCATAGGCTTCTATTGTAATGAAACTTGATGGCCCAGGCAATTAGTAAAGACAATGTTTGTAATAGTCTAAGTGACTAAAGTAGCTCAACCATAAGTTTATCAAGTGAAGAAAATACTTTTTGTGCGCAAAAATAAAAAAATAATAATGAAGAAAATGAATAGTTAAACAGTTATTATTTTTTGTTGTTTTTTTGTGCACAAAATGTACACAGCAAAATCCCCAGTGTTAAATTAACACTGAGAGTGTGGATTATATAAACTCTGAGCAGAGTGTTAAATGAACACTGAAGCAGTGTTAAAGTTAATGAGATAATTAAGGGAATAATCAAGTGATGATTGAGCATTATTGAAGACACCTGATGATAACAAGCAGAATCACTGAAGGACAAAACCGGAAATTTTAAGTCACCATTATGGAGATGAGTGTTTGCTTTAGTTGGGCTCTTGACCCTTATTTCTTTATCATTATATTTTGTTTGGCTGCTGTACATGAGTTATAACAGCCAGATGAACAAATAGAAAAGGTGATCTGATGGTGATGGTTGTGTTTTAACATAAGCATTAATTCACAATCATTTGACCTGAATCACTGAATTCATATAGATTCTAATTTCTGAGTTAGGTTTACTTTATTAATTATAGCAGCAGTGACCTTGTACAGCATATTATTCTCAATGGCTACAATGTATTCAAAATAATTTCCTAAAAGCTTTTCTAATACATTTTTTTACTTCCCTTTAATTTTAAGACACACAGACATCAATAATTAGCCTGTGAATCTCAACAATGGTAAGAGTTATAGAGCATGTTGCATTGCATTCTGGGTGCCACCAATCAAAACTAGGGCTGGGCGATAATATCGCATGATATTGTATGCGCATCTAATCAGTAAAGCCGGTTCCTTGATTAGCAGTAAATCACCTTCACCTGCTTTCAGATGGAGCGGCATTCACTACAAAGAGCCGTAGATCACTGACAAGCTGAGCCAAATCACGTTAATATCGAGGACATATCGATAGCGATATTTAATGCGATATGGCTCAACTGGTCAGTTAATTGCGACTCTTCGTCACGACAAAATCTCCCGTGTTAAATTAACACACCTGGGGATGTATATGAGTCCACACTCAAGAGCGTTAAAGTTAATGAGATAATTATGTGATTAAATGAGTGATGATTGAGCATTATTGAAGACACCTAAAGCAGAATCACAAGGAAAAAATCTAAAATTTTAAGCCACCGTTATGGAGGTGAGTGTTTGCTTTAGTTGGGCTTCTTGACCCTTATATTAAAAATTTTATATTTAATATGCTATTGCATCTGAGTTAATCCTGTCAGATGAACAAAGATAAACAATTATAAAATGATGTTGGTTATGTAATGACTTTTGTCATTCTAAATTTATGTCTGTGATTTAATTTGTTGGTTACTGTATAACTGAGATTCTGCATAAACATCCAGAATGTTAAATATAATGTAATTTCTCAAAAGTTGTTTAAAAAATCTTTCTTTAAGGCACACACAGACCTCAAGATTCAGTCAAAGCTCCTCAACAACGGTGACGAGTAGAATATTCAAGTAGGAAAAGTAAATTGCATAGACAATTCTGATCATAATTTATTCATACCGCAATGCATGATGGGAGACATTAATGAGTTGTGATTGGTGGCAACATGTCACCACAGATGAGATAGACAGGCTGATTATTGATCTCTGTGTTTCTGTATAAAGATGACAGTGATTTGATCAGAATATTTTATTAAATATTTGAGGTTTTAAGAAAGTACAGATATGTAGCATAACCACAAAAATTTAGCTAACAAGTTAACCAAATCATCTGAATAAGTTTCATTTTTCAGATCATTGCATGATTATGTCAAAACATAACCAACACTATCAGATCACAGTTGCATTTGTTCACTTGACTGTTGTAAGTCAATATCACCAGGCAAACAAAACATAAAGTGAAAATATAAGTGTCAAGAGCCCAACTAAAGCAAACACTGATCTCCATTACGGTGACTTACAATTTGTGATTTTGTCCTTCAGCGATTCTGCTTGTGATCATCAGGTATCTTCAATAATGCTCAATCATCACTAAATTAATCACTTAATTATCTAAATAACAGTTTAATTTAACACTCATATCGTGAAAACATGTGAAAGTGATTTACTACTAATCAAGGAACCGGCTTTACTGATGAGATGCGCATAACAATATCGTGCGATATATCGCCCAGCCCTAATCAAAACCCATTCATGGCTCCCATCATGCATTGCTGTATGAATAAATAATGATCTTATGTTCAGAGGTGATTTGTTTGTCACCATTGCTGAGATTAGTGTGTTAATTCTTGATGTCTATGTATGCCTATATAAAATATTTTTGGGATTTTTTTTAAATTTTTTTTTATCATTTTTCATTGAAAAGGCTAAAAATGTCATGTCCTAAAATGACCATGCTGCTAAAATCCTTAAGGTAAATATATCTCAGAATTTATGCTCTTGATGAGTTCAACGATTCAGGTCAATTAATGATTATGTTAAAACACAACCATCACCATCAGATCGCCCTTTCTATTTGTTCATCTGGCTGTTATAACTCATGTACAGCAGCCAAACAAAATATAATTTTAAAGATTTAAGGGTCAAGAGCCCAACTAAAGCAAACACTCATCTCCATAATGGTGACTTAAAATTTCCGGTTTTGTGCTTCAGTGATTCTGCTTGTTAACATCAGGTGTCTTCAATAATGCTCAATCATCACTTGATTATTCCCTTAATTATCTCATTAACTTTAACACTGCTTCAGTGTTCATTTAACACTCTGCTCAGAGTTTATATAATTCTCACTTCTCAGTGTTAATTTAACACTCTCAGTGTTAATTTAACACTGGGGATTTTGCTGTGTATTCTTATCACTGATAAACTTATGGTTGAGCTACATCGTTGTGGGAATGCCTCTGCGTGGTTGCTTTGTGAAGCACATATGGAACCAATAGTGATGATGCAGCGGTTCTTCAGGGAACTAAGGTTACATGCATAACTGAGACATTTTTTTCTGTATTTCTTGTCAGCATTGTCAACAAAGGATGAGATGCAAGGAGCTTCCTCCAAAATGCGAAATATGATTGTTAACCCTGACTCTTCTGATGAAGTAGACAACCTGAATGAAAAAAAGGGGAAAAGAAGGGCAAGAAAGGAAAAGAAAAAAAAGTCAAAGAAAGTTGACTCTTCATCCTCTTCCAGTGAATCAGTGTCTTATTCCACCTCTGATTCATCTGTTTCGTCTTCACCCCACAAATCAGGGAAACATAAGAAAAAATCAAAGAAAGCTGGAAAAAAAATGCAAAAAAGCAGAAGAGGTATGTTCTTATTGTCATAATGCCATAATAACTATGCCATCATCAAGGTTATACTTATAATGGTGTCCCAAAGTACTGGGAAAACGTTTTAAAGGACAACTCCGGCGCAAAATGAACCTTTGGTCTAATTACACATTGTTACCTAGTCAACCGTTATCCGAGATTTGTTTTGCATGATTGTCGAATGTAAATAGTTTTATCTCTAAAAACAGTTTAACCTATAACGCTAGTATAATGCTAGTATATAGAGTATATAGAGGGCATAGAGTAATGACAAATAAAAATCGCTTGTTATTACCACTAACAAGGCTCAAAATAGCCCCACACTAACACGGTAGCATAATAAGGGTCCCTACATTCAAACCGAAGCATTGAGAAATTTGTCAGTGTCCAAACAGTTTAATAAGAAGATATTTTATACACACAGTCAACTTCGCGAATACAGGAAGAAGCCATCTTTGAAAAATAGTCTCTACCAGTCGATCTACGAACGCCGATCCATGTGCGCTGGTGAGATGTGAATAAGGTGATAAGGTGAGCGCGAACAGTAGGCTACGTGTACATATTGAAGAGAAGAAAACGGTTCGTGTTTGTGTTTCTTCCGAAAACAATGGACCATATGATATTCTGCACAGTTCAGTGCACTTGGATCGGCGTTCGTAGATCGACTGGTAGAGACTATTTTTCAAAGATGGCTTCTTCCTGTTTTCGCGAAGTTGACTTTGTGTATAAAATATCTTCTTATTAAACTATATGGACGCTGACAAAGTTCTCAATGCTTCGGTTTGAATGTAGGGACCCTTATTATGCTACCGTGTTAGTGTGGGGCTATTTTGAGCCTTGTTAGTGGTAATAACAAGCGATTTTTATTTGTCATTACTCCATGCCCTATATACTAGCATTATAGACCATTTCACAAGATGTAAAAAACAACACTGATCCAGAAGCACTTCCTGTTTCAGTTTTTTAACACTACATAAAAGCTGGGATAAAATACAACCAACAGAACATTTAAAACTGAATCAAAAAGTTAAACAAACATATTTAAGATGTTTTCTTTACATGTGAAATAAAGAAAACAGTTACAAACTGAAACAGGAAGTGTTTCTGGACCAGTGTTGTTTACATCTTGTGAAATGGTCTATACTAGTGTTATAGGCTAAACTGTTTTTAGAGATAAAACTATTTACATTCGGCAATCATGAAAACAAATCTCAGATAACGGTTGACTACGTAACAATGTGTAATTAGACCAAAGGTTCATTTTGCGCCGGAGTTGTCCTTTAAATACTAGTGTAAAATGTTGTCTGTAAGTGCATTATCAAAAACAATGTCATAAATAGTCTTTACTTCTCAATTAACATCATAGAAAGTTAAATGAATATTTGGTGTAACTAGCTTTGTTCATGTAAAAATAGACTCAATAATGATTGAATCAGAACCCACTGGGGGTTGTTACATCTGTGGCAGTGCCTATGTGCTCTATGTGAATGATATTGATATTTAAATTGATATTGAAAAAAAATGACAAACCTTTGTGTGACATGTAATGTGTGCCTTGGATTTTCCACATTATTAAGAGTTCTTTCTGCTCTCAAATAGCATTCAGTATTGTGTAATTAAATATTTAAAATACATATCTTGAATTTCAGATTTGATTTGTTAAGTTCAAGCACACTATTTGGAACACTGTTTTGATAACTGTATTACATTGTTTTGAATCCTATCGAGAGCCTTTCATCGTATCATATCATGAAAATGATTTATTGTTAGGAAAAAGTAACAAAATATATATATATATATATATATATATATATATGTGTGTATGTGTGTATGCGTGTGTGTGTGTGTGTGTGTATGTGTGTGTGTATGTGTGTGTGTGAGAGAGAGAAATATAGTCTTATTTGAGTTATTTATCAATCATGCACCTTTGTTCTCTCCCAGTGTTTCTACCAGAGCATGCAATCCAAAGATATAAAAAGGTCCTGCAGTACTTGCAACAAGGAATCACCAAAACGCAGGCATACCATAAGTGTGGGGTTGACCGCAAAACAATAGTGGATACTGCAGCGATAGCTGAGCTAGAGGCTTGTGACGGTGAAACCTACAAGACCTTGCGTGAAACATTCCACAGAGGCCAAAAACTGTCACAGTTTGCCGAACAATGCAAAGAAATGTGCATGAAGGAGCCACTTCAAAGTGTCATTGAGCAAAAAAAGAAAAATGGCTTGCTCATTGACCTTTGCCAAAAACAAAAGTAACTATTGTTCAAAAGTGTGTTAGAGAAACATTGGCACGGTTGAAGTTCAGGCCTTGGGAGTGCATACACATTTATTTTATTTGTTGACATTTTATTTGTTTAGTTTTTGTTTTTTGTTTTTTTGTTTTTTTGTAATTTGGTGTAAAAGTATTGGAATTTAAACAATTCTTTATGGCAGTGATTACCTGCTGTTTTGTTGTGGGATTTTTTTTTTATTTTTATTTTTTTTGAAAACATGTTTGACACTTTTTTGCAATAAATTTCAATGTTCTAACAATTTGTCATCTTGCAATGTGGAATTACAGTTCAGCACCTGATAATCATTCATTAGCCCCTATATTTTCACTTTAGAATACTGTTCCAGGTTCTAGATAATTCCCTCAGAGTTATGTAGTAATTATGTATTAATTACCAATGGGTTCCCTATATTTTCACTTTAGAATACTGTTCCAGGTTCTAGATAATTCCCTCAGAGTTATGTAGTAATTATGTATTAATTACTAATGGGTTCCCTATATTTTCACTTTAGAATACTGTTCCAGGTTCTAGATAATTCCCTCAGAGTTATGTAGTAATTATGTATTAATTACTAATGGGTTCCCTATATTTTCACTTTAGAATACTGTTCCAGGTTCTAGATAATTCCCTCTGAGTTATGTAGTAATTATGTATTAATTACTAATGGGTTTCCTATATTTTCACTTTCCTTCAGTAATTTCTAAGTAATTCCTTTAGAATTATGTAGTAATTCTTTTTTTAAATGGGTTTCCTGTATTTTCACTTCCCCTCAGTCATTGCCCAATTTTAAATAATTTACCCAATACGGAGACACATACTGTACTGTATATAAATTCATAATCCTATGAGGTAAGTTGACTAGTTATGGCAAGGCACTTAGAGTTGGGATGGGGTTCCATTCCTAAGTTTATTTCTTAAATACCTCACTCACAAAGCAATAGACCATATAGGGGAAAAAAAATGTTGCTTAAATGACTATTTTTGGGAGTGCAGTAATTCCACTAAATCCATATTGCATTTCTACAGTAGTATTAATAATGATACATACATAATAATAATAATAATAATAATAATAATAATAGCATTGGTAGTAAAGAAAACGACCAACCTGATTATTGTAATGGCTAATTGTGTGACTGCATTAGTAGTTACTTAATAGTTATTTTTGTTGAACCTTAATTAGTAGATACTTAATAGTAGTTCTTCAGGAGGTATGGCTAAATTCAGTAGTTATTGATTAGTTAATTGTTACTTAACGCAATAAAAAAATGATATTACTTACTGATTAGTTAACACATCTTCATTAGTAGTTAATAGTAGTGACTAAAGTGTTCATAAATAATTACCTATTAGTTCTTCATTAATTCCGTATTAATTATGCATTAAGTAAGATACAGTATTCTAAAGTGTTACCAAATCTTCTGTAGAAGCCTGACAGAAATAAAGTCAGTCTGGTTAGTAATAAGTGAAGCTGTTAATGCTGTTTAATCCTCCTCTGCTGAGATCTTCAGATTTAATGTCTTCTTTTTTCTTCAGGTGATTTCATCTAAGACTGTGTCTAAAGTCAGTTGTAGTTGTTCTGCTCGTCTCTTTTTCCATCCTCTTCTTTCCTTCAGTGCTTTCCTTCTGCTTGTTAACAGGCTTATTAAGGTTGAGATGACTCCATGTTTAATATACACAGATTTTGTGGCTCAGATAAAGTCCAGTTGTGGTTTATTTCTTTGCTCTTGGCTGACATGTGGCATTGCTATGGCCTGCTTGTGGCCCAGATCTGGCAAACAGGAGTGGGCCACCCAAGGGCCGTAATTCATTGCTGCATGTGGGCCAGATCCGCATCCCTCAAGTGCCAGATGTGGGCCAGATCTGGGCCGAAACAATGTTGCTATGTGGGTACTTGAACGAAAGTGTGCAACAAGCATTTTTTTCCTTAAAGCTTTCGTATAGGTAATGACTCCATGGCTTTCTTAGCTTTGTGGAACCAAGCAATGGACATATTTTATTCCATTCTTTTCTATCCAGAGTTATTATAAATGGTTGAAAAACATTTGATGTTTTTCTCCATTCTCCAGTCTCACGGGAGACATGGTCAGGTTCCTCAGTCTCTGTTGCACTGAGTGGTTCCATGTGTTCTGAGTCCACACTTTTCTCCACGTCCTCTTTCTCACACACAGCATTACCTGTGGGAAAGCAACTTAAATAATCACTGCATGCTTCATTTATGACTTACAATTGTCATGTAATAAATTGAAACAGATTAAGCATAACATAGTTGTAATGGAAGAATTGCCTAAAAGCAATATTTCAGGTGATTGCACTCAAAAGTGCAGTCTTTATACTTAACATTTTCATTAACCAGAGACGGCCCCTTTTTTATTCTTTTTTTTATTCTCATTTTTACTGGTAAAAGTGCCTCCTGTCTAACTGTGTAGTGTAAATAAGCAAATGAAAAATGTTGCCGATATGTTTTACTGTCCACAAACAAATGTCTTTCAACTTATATGTGCAAAATTCAGAATTAAATTTAAAGACATTTGTTTGTGGACAGTAAAACATATCAGCAACATTTTTCATTTGCTTATTTACACTACACAGTTAGACAGGAGGCACTTTTACCAGTAAAAATGGGAATAAAAAAAAATGAATAAAAAAGGGGTGCAGCAATTGTGCAGCATGTGCAGCAATTTGTGTAGAGAATGTGCCTATACATGTTGTAGCTATGAAATAAACAATTTTAGTTTCATATTTGTTAAAATATTACGTTATTTTTTTCATCTATGTTGATTATGAAAAGTGAACAGCATGAGTAAGATGAGCAACATATCAAGGATACGAAGGGTCAGAATTTGACCACTTCAGTTTTGTTTTGCAGAAAGCCTTTCTTTAAAGTGAATTTCATTTTGTATAAATTGTATACAAATTTTCATTAACCAATTGCCTGGATTTAATAAATAAGAATCAAATATGAAATATAGCAGACAATAGCCTAATTATGACATGATGGAGGTGCCGGCACGGTCTCTTGCATTTCGCATGAACTGGAGCATCTCATCATAAATTAACCAAAACTCAAGTATACGCCTCATGGGAAATTTAGGGGAGCGCGGGGCACAACCTAACGCGGGGTTAAATGTAACATGGACCCTTTGCATAGTTCGTCAGGATGCAAGCAGGTTGTCTTTCCGCTATTTTTCTCTTGCTGCCAGAAGACGGTCTCCCGCGAATTTGCGGAAAGTTTTGATTATATTTCGTGAAGATAGGTACTGGATGACACCATGAAAGTAGGCCTATTTTTGTTCATCATAGTTTATTTTTCGGTTTCTGAATTGGCCGTAGGGTAGAACGGGTAGTTGAGACATAGGTACAGTTGAGACACCTTAAATAACTCGCGTGCGCAGACAGCAAAAGTTGTGATTTTTGCTGTGCACATGCGTATTAGTGTCCTCTTTGATCGTGGGAAATTTGATCAATGGACGCATTGGCAAAAGTTTTTTTTCTAAGGTAAGACTTTCACTTCACCATGCACACTCCACAATGAATAGCTTAATATCCGTATGTGACTGTTACACGTAACTGGTATAATCACAAACTTTATTCTGTGCCCTAAAAACTGGCATATTTCATGGTATTGTGTCATGCCATTGCAAAATCTAGAGAAATGCGCGAGGTGGCCAGCGAGGTACAGTTGAGACACTACTGTCTCAACTGTACCCGCGATAGAGTTCAATTAGTAAACACACTTGTTCAGTGTTATGATAATAGGTTAAATGTCATAATTAGGCAGCAAAAGCCACAAATGAATTAAAAATTTGGTATTTGTGATCATTAAACTGTGTAGGCTATTATTAATTAATATATAAAATTTATTGTTTCTGTTTTATAAAATTTAACCAGTGCTAATTAAACTAAAATTAATGAATTTGAATGGATGAATAAACAAAAATGTTGCCCAATTGGTATTTTTTATATTCTCTTTATTTGTGGAAATTCACGTCTTTTCAGTAGGCTATCTATTTTTGTGTGGAAATTAAATCAAAACGCAAAAAGTGTCTCAACTGTACCCGTTCTAGGCCTACGTTTCCAAATTTAACTTTAGGACTATATTGCCTCACTGTCTTGTTGGCTCAAACGTAGCACCGTTCTCTTTCATCATCTCGTGTTCGAGATCCACCTATGGGAAGGGCATCCGTACCTGACCTCTGCAGAAGCATCCAATTGCACCAAGTCTGGCCAGACAGACAGAAGCGCGCGGCCAATGCCCGATGAGGCCACACCCCTCCCCCATGGGCATATAACATCTGGGCGCGCTGCTATTCCTCAGTCGACATTCGCTTCTCGCGATCTCTGCTGTTTTCAGCTCGGTTAAGTTTGTACTCTGTTCACAACGTGTCTACAGGAGGACATATCGGCCTGATCAGCCTCCACCGGACGTGACAGATTAACTCAACTGCTGCTGTGCATTCGGAGCCGCCCACGCTCTCGTTATTCTCATCGTTTTTCCACATCACGGCTGCTCGCCACGGGTTTCTCCCTCTTTTCGCTGGTATGTCTCTTTCTAAACCTGCGGCATCTTCTGGGGTTAGCTCTTCACGGGCCTGCCCGGCCGCGTGTGGAGCTCTTATCGCAGCTAAGGATCTCCACCAGCTGTGCGTTGTCTGCTTGGGTCCAAAACACGCTCAGGAAGCCCTGGAGAACCCAGATAACTGCAGTTTCTGCCTCTTGCTGCCCAGGAAGCTGCTTAAACGTCGGTTTAAGGTGGCAGTGACACAGTGCTCCGAGCTCAGCTCTACGGTCTCAGACTCGGACGAGGGACACGGTGATGACGACGCGCCACCGAGGGCCTCTCGGGACGCATCGTCACTCGTCTGGGCTGACCAGCCCAATCCCGCCTTCCCCGAGGAGGACATCTTCGGGGATAACCTCGCTCTCGTCCACGAACCGGCCGGTTCTGGCGAAGACAAGGATGCGGCTATTCTTGGGATTTCAGAGGACGAGGAGGTCATCCCGCCCTCTGTCGTTCCTCAGACTACCGCCCACGCGGCTCTTCCTCAAGCCATCCTCCTGGAAGTGTGTGAACGAGCGGCCGCTCGTCTCAACATCGAATGGCCGGCGCCTCAGAGCGCCTCCGACCAGGAGAGGGATATTTATGATGGGAAAGTGCTGGGACCCCCTCCCGGCCCGAGGAAACAACTCTTCCCCGTCCTCCCAGCGTGCGCTAGGCACATGAGGCACTACTGGAGCGATCCTCTCGACTTCAGACACGGTCTCACGGGACTCGAAGTTAGGGACATGGCAGCTCACGGTATGGGTGACCCCCCTGCCGTTGAGCCCTCCATTGCCAGGCACCTTAACCCCTCTCAGGGTGGGCTACTCGCCCCCCCTAAGCCAGTCCTGTCCAACAAAATGGACCGTTTTTCTGCCTCCGTTCACCAGGCAGCGTATAAATCTTCGTCAGTGGCTGTCAGGGCCCTTAACGTTTCTTCGCTTCTCTCCGCCTACCAGGTAGAAAAGGGAAATGTTACCGAAACCCTTTTTAAGGAGATTCTCACGGTGAACGACCTCGTTCTCCGTAACGCTCGTCAGGCTGTCCAAGCTTGCGGGCGCTCCATGGCTGAACCTGTCGGGACTCTCGGACAGCGAGAAGCGGCGCATCGCGGGCGCGCCGGTGGAGCCCGGTCGGGCTCTCTTCGGCCCCGCCGTCGCACTAATGCAACAACGGTGCGACGAAAAGAAGAAGGAGGATGAGGCTTTCAAACTTTGCCTTCCGAGAAAGTCAGTCCCACGCCAGAATCCCCCTGTGCGTTCGCCTAACCCACCGGTCACGGGACGTCAGTTTCACCAGGGCAAGGAAAAGCCCCGCAACAGACCACCCCCGCGACATCACAACCCAGCACCTGCTAACAAACACTGGGTGAAACCCGCTCCCGCCGCGGCCGCGGCCGGGAGACCTGCTAATTCCAACCCCACCGACCAAACGAAACGCAAGCGGCATGCCTGATGTTCAGCCGATGGGGATATCGAGTCCACGTTCACGGGCCGCGAGCCCCTTGGACTCCTCTCTCCTTCTAGGACCCCCGTCCAAGAGACCCCGGGGGTTCTGCGGATGGGTCAGCTCTCTGCCTGTCAAGACTGCCCAGCCCGTGCGTTCAAAGAATGTGGGTTTTCTCCCCACGTTCAGGGGGCCTCTGGTGAGAGGAAGGTTAAGTTCAGTGTCAAAACCACACTCTGTTCCCTTCTCTCCTTCAATAAAGGCTTCGGCCCCAGTGTTTGCCCAACACAAAACACAAAAAATACAAATAAAAACAAATCAAATGAATTCGTTTCGGAGGGAAAATCTCTCTCCGAAGAGAGAGAAAATCCCTCCGAACCCCCGCATGTCGCCTCTAGTGTGCCCACTGGATGGCGCCATTGCTCCACAAATGAACCTGTTGGTCTCAAGACACAGCTCCGCTCTGGCCCGAGCGGGGACACTCGCGAGTCACGAAGCGGCCTGGCGAACCGTTTCAGCTCCCGAGTGGGTAATGCGTACAATAACGCAGGGTTACAGATTGCAATTCTCAGTAAAACCCCCTCATTTCAACGGCATTCTCTATTCTCACACGGAAGAGAAAGCCTCTCACATTCTGGAAGAGGAAATTTCATCTCTCTTAAACAAGGGAGCGATTCAGGTGGTACCCCCCAATCTGATGAACCAGGGTTTTTATTCCCGGTATTTTCTGGTTCAAAAGAAAGGCGGCTCTCTCCGCCCTATTTTGGACCTTCGAGTGTTGAACAAACATTTGAGGAAATACAATTTCAGAATGCTGACACAAGGCGCACTTGCCCGTGCCATAAGACAGAACGACTGGTTCACATCAGTCGATTTGAAAAACGCTTTCTTTCACATAAGGATTTATCCTCCGCACAGGAAGTTTCTTCGTTTCGCCTACCAAGGCATATGTTACGAGTTCACAGTTCTTCCGTTCGGGCTCAGTTTGAGTCCCCGGTCTTTCTGTCTGTGTGCGGAGGCGGGCTTAACACCTCTGAGAATGTCAGGTCTGAGAATCCTGACGTACATAGACGATTGGCTCATCATAGCCGAATCGAAGGAGAAGGTGTTGCAGGATACCGGCCGTGTGCTCGCTCACATCACATCGCTTGGGTTCCAAGTGAACGTGGGCAAGAGCAATCTCACACCCAGTCAGAATGTGATTTTCCTGGGTTTGGAGTTGAACTCGGTTGCCATGCGAGCGCGTCTCTCTCTAGAGCGCGTTCGCTCTCTAATGAGCTGTCTGTCACAGTTCAGAGAAGGGGCAAAAGTGCAATATCGCACATGTCTCAGGATGCAGGGTCTCATGGCGTCATCCACCCAAGTTGTGCCATTAGGACTCCTGAGGATGAGGGCGTTCATGAAATGGGTTTTGTCGCTACATTTCAGCCCGATTCGCGACCTTTGCCGCTCGGTTACAGTGACGCGCGCGTGCTCTGCAGCCCTGCGCCATTGGAAGAACGCAGACTTTTACGCACGGGGAACCCCTCTCGTGGCGGTTACGATGCGGAAAGTGGTGACGACAGATGCATGCTTAACAGGCTGGGGTGCCACCCAGGAGGGCAGAACGGTGAACGGTCTGTGGCCAAACAGACTACGTTCAGCACATATAAATTATTTAGAGCTTTTAACCATTTGGAAAGCTCTGAATCATTTTCTGCCTCGCCTGCAGGGACATCACGTGCTGGTACGGTGCGACAATACCACGGCTGTGGCATATATCAACCGTCAGGGCGGCTTGCGCTTGTCGAAACTTCACCTTCTAGCTCACAAGCTCTTGGGGTGGAGCAGACGGGTCTTCTTGTCGCTACGCGCGACTCACGTCCCAGGCATTCTGAACGTCGGCGCAGATCTGCTGTCAAGGGGAAACCCAATCTACGGGGATTGGCGTCTTCATCCGCAGATAGTGGAAATGCTATGGATGAGATTCGGACGGGCGAGCGTAGATCTATTCGCCTCGCGCGAAAACTGCCATTGTCCTATGTTCTTCTCTCTAAGGGACATGGACGCGCCCCTCGGGGTAGACGCACTGGCCCACCCATGGCCCAGAGTCCTCCTGTATGCTTTTCCTCCCCTGTGCCTGATAATTCCCACATTGGCCAGGGTGAGAGAGCAGGGCCTGTCTCTCATTCTGATAGCACCCAGATGGCCCAAAGCACCGTGGCTGGCGGAGATAATTCCTCTGTTATACGCCGAGCCATTGTGCCTTCCCGTTCGCACGGATCTATTATCCCAAGCCAACGGGGAGATTTACCACCCCCACCCGGACAGGGTGGCTCTCTGGGCCTGGCCCGTGAGAGGACGAACCTGAACGCACTTGGGCTTTCGCCGCGTGTGGTCACCACTATTCAGAATGCCAGGGCCGTCTCTACGCGGTCCTTATATGGCTGTAAGTGGCAAGTGTTCGAGGGGTGGTGTGATGGGCGCGGTATCACATCTTATCAGTGTTCAGTTCCTGATATTTTGTGTTTCCTTCAAGACCTCATGGATAAAGGCAGGTCTTTTTCCACCATTAAGGTCTACTTGGCTGCTATTTCAGCCTGTCATGTGGGTTTTGAGGGCTCAACCGTCGGTCAGCACCCTCTAATCCGCAGATTTATGAAGGGTGCACGCCGCTCTTTGCCAGTCGTCAGGAGAACTGTCCCGGAGTGGGACCTCTCCATGGTGCTGGAAGCTCTGTCTCAACACCCTTTTGAGCCTTTGGATAGTATATCCCTTAAGCTGCTGTCTCTCAAGACAGCTTTGCTTTTGGCCTTGGCATCTGCTAAACGTGTCAGTGAGCTACATGCACTCTCGGTTCATCCCTCGTGCTCTAAGTTCTCTCTTAGTGGAGATAAGGTCTTCCTTAAGCCTAACCCGGCCTTCATGCCGAAGTGCTTCCCTGCGTTCACTTCGGAGGTGTTGGAGCTGTCCGCTTTTCACCCTCCACCTTTTACCTCTCTAGAGGATCAGAGGCTGAACGCTCTGTGTCCAGTCCGTGCCCTACAGGTATATATTACCAGGACGAATGCTTTCCGGAAGAGCGACCAACTCTTTGTTTCATGGGCTCCCCCTCACTTAGGGAGTCCCATTTCGAAGCAACGCCTCTCACATTGGGTTGTGGATGCTATTACCATGGCTTACAAAGCAAAGGGAGTGCAGCCCCCTAGGGGCATCAGAGCTCATTCCACAAGAGGTTTAGCCACCACTTGGGCTCTGTTTAGGGGAGTGTCACTACAGGACATCTGCTCCGCTGCCAGTTGGGCTTCTCCTCATACCTTCGTGCGCTACTACCGGCTGGATGTCACCAGTACCTCGGTAGCACATTCAGTTCTAGGGGTGGGGTCGTCTTAGCCCCCCCCCCCTGTAACCCTGTTGGGATATATATATATATATATATATATATAACCATTAAGAGTGAATGGGCTGACTGGCCATGTTCATTCCTGTCACCAATCATTTCTCCCCCTTTCGGGTATAGTTTATGTCTTGGTGGTTTGGGGTTACTATCTCGCATGTGTCCCATGTGTATTTCATGTCCTGCTTGTCCACATTAGTTAGATGTGGTTTTCACCATCGCAGGCTCATGATTAAGGGACGTGTCAGGCACCGCCTCCCCGAGGTGACCGTCCTTCTCTGGCTTCAGAACCTCACTGTGAGTGTATTGGGCAATCGGGGAGCTGTCCATGTCTCTCCCATAGGTGGATCTCGAACACGAGATGATGAAAGAGAACAATAGGTTACTGTCGTAACCCCGGTTCTCTGAAACATCGAGTGGAGAGATCCACCAGCTTTGCCCCGCTTGCCGCACGAGAAGCGAATATACTTACTGAGGAATAGCAGCGCGCCCAGATGTTATATGCCCGTGGGTGAGGGGTGTGGCCTCATCGGGCATTGGCCGCGCGCTTCTGTCTGTCTGGCCAGACTTGGTGCAATTGGATGCTTCTGCAGAGGTCAGGTACGGATGCCCTTCCCATAGGTGGATCTCTCCACTCGATGTTTCAGAGAACCGGGGTTACGACAGTAACCTATTGTTTTGAAACATGACAGCAATTCCTAGCGACTGTTAGCTAGGTATAAAATATGTAATACACGTGACAGCGGGGTTAGTTCTAACAGAACGTTACAATAGCCGCTGTACAGAGATAACCAAATAAAAACGGAGCCTGCCACACAACTTTTCAGGGGTGAGTATACATTTAACTTTCACAAACAATGTTGGGATTTAAAATGTTTAAAATTTAGTGTAGTATGAATGATAACTTGTTTGTTTATTAAAAATGTAACCTGTTATTAATGCAATAAACCCTTTGAATTTTTATTTTAAGCTCATTTGCATAATCATTACTGTTATTATTAATAATAATAATTATTGCACATCATGCAGCTGCCACACACAAATGTAATTTAATTGCATTACAATATTTATAATTTTATTTATTATTATTTATTGCAAAACTTTGCACCCCTTTTCTATGTCTCTATCCATGATATTGATCCACAATAGAAGGACGATTGGATGAGGAATGGATGTATGGATATCTTTCTATACAGATGCACAAACAATATAAAACTACACAAATAAAATAGTACTGAATTATGTGTCTTACACACAAGTGTTACAACTAACCCCTCTGTCTGTTACAATTAACCCCGCATATGGGGTAAGTTGTAACATTTGCACTTCTGTCATTTTCAGTCCAACTGTACGAAAATGGTAGGTCCAAAAAAACTTTAACTGCTCATTTGTAGCAGAGATGTGTATGTTGCTTGTGTAAAAAAAATAATCTAACCTAATTATTTTTTAATTAATTGAGGCAAAACCAAAAAGCGCTCCCCTATAGAAAGCTTGAAATGTTTTTAAACGAAACAATTGGAAATTAAAAGAAATATGCTATCGATTATGTAGCCAAATTCATTATGTGCATTTCTCTCTATAGGCACATTAACTTCGGAGATGGCGATCTTTAACTTCATTTTTTCAGCCGACACTGATTTTAATAAAGTAGTGTTTTCTGTGTCACTGGATTTACAAATGCACATCTTTCTTTGTTGCACTCACACATATGTCGGAATAACGAAATGTTATGTTGAAATAACATTATTAATAAACAATATTTCATTGAATGCTGGATGTTGTTCTTGTTCAATTTAATAAAATTAAAACATTAATCGTGATAATTTAACTAATATATATATATATATATATATGTGTGTGTGTGTGTGTGTAGAGTTCAGATGCAAAAGCCTCTAAATGCCATTTGAAATGTTCTAAAATGACAATTTTTATCACACTTGTATATTTAATTTCAGTAATTTCACTTAAATGACAATTAATAGGTAATCTTCATTGCTATTTAAGTGAAATTATTGAACTTAAATATAGAAGCTTGATAAAAATGACCATTTTAGAGGAAAATTTCAAATGGCACTTAGAGGCTTTTGCATCTGAACTCTTCATATAAAACTTGTGCACGCAGCTCCCCCTGTTAAAGATGTAACGCCCCCGACGCACCTGCGTAAAAAAATTGTGGTGCCGCCCCTGTGTAAGATAATGGTTTGTGTATGCAGTAGGCTACTAGCTAGTAAGTTTGCTACACAAGCCGCAGTTCAAATGCACGTCACAAACGCTGAACGCGTCGCAAACATCAAGCAATGCCTTCTTTTGAGGTGCCTGTGCCATGCCTTTGAAGCTTTGTGTTTTTGTGGCTAATTTATCTTACAGGTATAGTACACAACACAAACCAACACACACGCACAGTAGCCTACGTGTGTGTGTGTGTGATGGATGCATCACTGACGTTGTGCTACTACACACAGGACATTGAGTAACAAGTGGATCAAGGGGTGAATTCATGTTGGTTGGGCCACATTTTGCCATTGAGATGACTAAGAAAAAGTGTTCCAATCAACCTGAATAGCCCTTTTCACGAGATGTGCCTTAGTAGACATTTATATATATATAGACTACTAGTCTATTTGCAATTTATGTCATTAAAATTAACAAATCAATTGTAAGAAAGTTCACAGCTGTTAAATTCAAGTTCGCGTGAAGGCTTATCTGATCTGATACATGCGTTTGACGGTGTTTTGAAAGATTCAATCTTTCAAAAGGCTAAATATTTTTGTATCGGCAAGTGTGCTAATGATTTTATTTAATTTTAATATGTCTTTAGATAGGCTTATTAATTAATTCATTCCCAGTTAATGCGGCATTGATCACTGAAAAAAAAAAAATGCTTTATCTAATCAATAAAATTGTAGCAACATATTACAAGCAATATTATTAATTAAATTGTACAAATTAGAATTAATTACAATGTTAATTTGATTTACTATTACTCAATTGTAATTTGTTCAATTTAATAAATAATATTGCTTGTAATCTGTTGCCACAATTGTATTGATTAGATAAAGCATATTCATTTTTACAGTGATGAACCCTGAATATAGCATATGAGCTGAAAACCACCATTCAATTGAGTGATAACGTTCGAAGCGGGAGCACCCTGACCTCCATGATTGCCATTTTTTATGTAAATTAATTTCTTTTAATATAAATGATCATTACACTCTAAAAATGCTGGGTTGTTTTAACCCAACGTTGGGTCAAATATGGACAAACCCGAAATGTTGGGTTAAAAATGTAATGTAAAAATTTAACCCAACTGCTGGGTTAGTCCATATTTGACCCAACGTTGGGTTAAAACAACCCAGCATTTTTTAGTGTGGACAAAACTTACCATCATTTTCCATTTCATCACCCCACTCAAGTAGCTTTGGTTCAGATGTGGCTGAAAGTGTACTGGAAGCCATGGCCCGATGTAATTGGTCTCTCACACCTTTTCTATTGTATGTCCAAATGACCCATAGCCAGTGACGGTTTTGGGGGGTATCCACTCCAAACAAAGCAATGCACAGTTGCGACCAAATTGGTGATGAATACTTTTGAGAACTTTTTAGAAGTTCAGCTTTTAATAGCTCTTGCACAATACGTTCCATTCCCCTGCCTCTGCCCAGACATCTTTCCTTGTCTGTTTGTGTCCTTTTTTAAATCTGCCCATCATGATATATGCGCATATTTCTTCTGTCTGGGCACTCTTTTATAAGGTTTGTAAACTAACACACCTGTCTAACAATTCACAAGGACATTGGTGAAATCAAGAACAGGTCGTGCCAGATTAGTTAATGTTTCCAAAATGTGAAAATTACTAATTCTACCCAGGTGCAGATTGTAGAAATGGTTTAGGAGATTCCACATAGCAAACAGACTTGGCCCAAATGTGGCCACATCATGGCACTGCTGGCCTTTTGTCGGCAATGGCATGCATCATGTCAGCCAACTGTGGGCCAAGTGTGGCAATGATGGCACTGCGTGCATGACGGCAGGCAACTTTTGGGCCGATTGTGGATAGGAGGTGTGTGGCCCAGATCTTGTCAGCCAACTGTGGGCCAAGTGTGGCAATGATGGCACTGCATGACGGCAGACAACTTTTGGGCCGATTGTGGATGGGAGGTATGTGGCCCAGATCAGTGTAGCGATTATGGGCCATACTTTGTGTTCTACAAAGAATACTACTATATTTTCAAGGGAAGATTATAATTCCCCCCTCCCTTCTGAAAAAGATGTAAAGATTTTAGTAATTAATAATATTAATTGACTTAGAAATGACTCAGTTAAAAAATATATGTCCAATTGTTTAAAAACAATTATTAATAATTAATAAAAAAATATAGCATTTAGTTTTCAGCAATGTTCACAAAATGCAGTAATCATTAAAAAATATGTGTTTACTAACCCAAATAATTTAGTTTTTTAAGTATTTTTATTTATTTGAATTTATTTGTATAAATGTGTAATAAAAGAAAAAAAAACAATCCACATAGGCTACATAATTTACATAATACATACATAATTTTTATTTTAAGCACCACAAAATCGTTTTAAAAACTTAATATGTAAGATGTTTTTTTTTTCTAAATAACAATTTATTTAAAACAAATTGGCGCGATCTCCACGGTAACAGCAGCTTTTCTGATTGGTTGATGAATGGGGTTCACGTGATGCGTCGGTTGAATTTCTCCCGCTGAAGGTTCAAGGTTGAAGAAGACTTGTCAGACAACTGCTAATAGGTAAGTGAATTTCACTCTCTTTTCTGGCGCTTTTTTAATAACGTTACCTGATTTCAAACTCGTATGCCACTTTTTTCTTTATTGAAGTTAACGTTTGCCTGTATGGTACTGTAGCTGATTCAGCTGCCCCTGCCAATACAGACGCGAACGGGGTGCGATAGACCAGCCTGCGGAATGTTGAGAGGCTTCACAATGTTCGAGGCGCGGTGCTTAATCTCCGTGTGAAAAAATGTAACGTGCTGTTAAAATGATAGGAAAATGACTGCGAATTCAGCAACAGCAATTGACTTATAAAGCTGAAAGTGATTCCCTGGTTGTATAATCACATTGTATGATATCTAAATCTAGTCTTTGACTTAAAGATTACTTTTGATTTAGCTAAACATTCTTAAAACAAGAATGCTATTGTAATTTTTTTTAGCATTTTGCATCAGTCATGTTGAATCAAGTATGGATTAACGTTAATCATTGTTTCACATGAATGGTCCATATTCTTTATTTGTGATCTCAGAGGCCTGCTTATTTCTTTTTGCTAGTCATCGGTGTATACGGAGGCGATAAAGAGAAAAATAATTATACTGTACTATTAAAATATCTACAATGAAAGAATGAAATTGATCACATAATTTTATTTGTTGTTGTCTAAAACAATAGTTCTCAACCTGGGTACAATTGGCCTCCTTTCCCATTGTTAAATTATTGTTGCTATGTTTGTTTGAGTGGATGCTATTTTATTTCTAAAGACAATAAAGAGTTGATCATCATATCACAAAAAAAATAAATAAATAAATGAACCAGGAGAACAAGTGGCTAGTATTATCCTATGAAATTAATTTAATACAATTTTAATATGAATTTAATAATTAGGGTTAAAATAATTAAATATAAAATATTTAAGTTAGATGCGGATATAAATTGATTGATAAAAACAATTAAATTAAAGTTACTTTAAAAGATGGGAAACTCTGTCCTAAAAGCACTCACTTTCCATGATCTAACAATATTATTAATACAAATGAGTTTTTGAGCTATTACTATCCTATATTGGTAAATCTGGAATAGTTGAGGTGTATTCAATGTTAATCTTGTTTTTTTGTGTGTGTGTTTTTTTTTGTACAGGACTGTGCTTGGGCAAGGAAACCTGACAGACTATTGGTATGGCTGGTAATTGGAGCTATAATGAGAGTAGCAATGTGAGAAGAAGGGCAGTAAAAAAAGTTGATGAACTAATACAGTCAATAGATAGTGAGAGTGGCAGGCAAGAGTTTGAAATAAATTATGCAGAGAGTTTCAATGATGAAGCTTCTGTATGGTTTGAAGAGGAGTTTCAGGGCAGCAGAGATAGTGAGAATGAACAGATTCCAAAGGATAGGTTTCTGTCTGATGAGGAGGAAATGGATCATAGTGATGCATGCAGCAACACTATTGATGACTTGAAGGATTCTCTTGCTGACTGGGCCACTGAGTTTAGCATTCCCCCGATTGCGTTATCAGCCCTGCTCTGCATTTTACAAGTTCACCATCCCTCTCTGCCAAAAAATGGACGAACATTACTTAAAACAAAAACGGCATACAAAATAGAAACTCTATCAGGAGGAATGTTTCACTACTTTGGAATTCTAAGCTCGTTTCAGGGACTGTTGAATAAGATGTGGTCTGTTGTCCCAGATAGACACGCATTTAAATTACAGCTGAATTTTGATGGCCTACCCCTGTTCAAAAGCAGTAGTACTCAGTTTTGGCCCATTCTTGGTATGTTGCAGGGGTACAGCGAGAAACCAGTGCTGATTGGTCTTTTTTGTGGCAACACTAAACCAAAGTCTTTGTCAGAGTATTTGCAACATCTGGTGAGTGAATTAAAGTCACTGAGCAGTGGGTTTGTTTTTCAGGGAAAGAGGTTCTTTTTGAACCTCTGCTCCGTTGTATGTGACACCCCAGCCCGAGCCTTTGTCAAAGGAGTGAAATCACACTGTGCATACCATGGGTGTGACAAGTGTCACCAAATTGGTGTCCGTATAGGACATCGAATGACATTCCCTGATTTAAGTGCAAGGCGTAGAACAGATGAATGCTTTAGACAAAATACAGATGTAGAACACCACCATGAACACTCACCTTTAGCTGACCTTAATATTGACATGATTGCCAGTTTCCCTTATGATTACATGCACTTAGTATGCTTAGGGGTAATGAGGCGTTTGCTTGATTTGTGGATGGGTCCTCCTGGACCCCTGCGTTGTCGTATGTCAAGCAGTCAAGCTTCCTTGATTTCAGAGAGACTGCTTTCTTTGAGGGATTACATTCCTTCTGAGTTCACTAGAAGACCACGTACACTGGCTGAAAAAAATAGGTGGAAGGCCTCAGAATTTCGTCAGTTCCTGCTGTACTGAAGGATGTGTTAAAGTCTCAAATATATGACAATTTCATGCTTTTGTCAATTGGTGTACACATATTACTGAGTTCAGAATATTGCTTGAAGATGAACAATTTGGCCAATTCTCTTTTAGTATCTTTTGTTGAACATTTTGGTCAGCTTTATGGACAAGAATTTTTAGTTTACAATTTTCATGGTTTGGTCCATCTTTGTGAAGATGTTAAAATCCATGGTAATTTGGATTTATTTTCATCTTTTCCATATGAGAATTTCTTGGGTCATCTTAAAAAATTGGTTAGAGGCCCACGAAATCCTTTGACACAAGTGATCCGCAGGTTGTCTGAAATTGATGAAGCCAGCTCCAACTGTAATCTTAATGCACAGGCATCCAACGATTATAAATCGGAACATACTGAAGGGCCAGTACCACAATTTTTCACAGGAGAAGCAAAACAGTTTAAAGTGTTGTCCATGGATGGTGCAGTTATCAAAACTACAAATAGAGATTCCTGCATCAAAATAAAGAACAAGTTTGTGTTGGTTGAAAATATTATTGTTGATAGGGGAGTGGAATATTTTGTCGGTAGGGACTACAGATGCAAGGAATCATTCTTTGAATACCCTTTTGACTCTACAGAGTTGGACATCTTCGTGGTTTCTAACTTGTCTTTAACAGTGAAACATTTTCAGAGAGTGGAGAGTGTGCAAAAATATGTCAGACTGCCATTTCATGACAAGTTTGTTGTTATACCTTTGCTGCATTTAAACAAACCACACGGCAGCTATTGATTTACATTATACTTAAACATTTTTGGATAGCATGCAGTTGTTCATGGGTCCAGTAAATCTGCAGTTTATATTTTGTTGCTTTCTTTGTATCTGCAGTAAATGTTGTGTGCAATTACAGTTCGCAAAAAAAATTGTCTCTCTTCTCACATAATCCACTCAAACATGTTCCTATTATTTGGAAAAGGCATTCAAATGATTAAATTACAATTTTATTTTGTTTAGATAATGTATTACATTGTGATTTTTGAAAAAACGAATGAAGTAGAAGTGGTGCCTTCCAGTTGGGTCAAAGAAAATGAATGTATGTGGCCACCAAATAAAGTGGATGTTGTAAAAGCCACAAAAAATAAGGAGCAACCTGGGGAAGGATGGACTCCACACAGGGTCAGAATTATATTTAAATCGAGTAAGTATTACTTTATAAATTATGTGTTAAGATGTTTCGGATACGTTGGCAATATATATATATATATGATTATTTTAACCTTTTGTAGACAGTTACAGTGAGGCAAGATTAAAACTACCTGAAGCTGTCGAACACACAGACCTTGCAACAGATGGGGAGGATTCCCCAATTAAACCCAAACGAAGAAGAATGTAAGTTGTCTTTATTTGTAATTTATGATTATATTTAGTCAGTGTATTGTAAAATGTGGCAGATATGTGAGTAACAAAGTGATTCTTTAGGCCAAAGAACCTTCTTTTTCCTGGAGAAGATGAGGATGATGAAATCAGTGTTGATCAGTCAAAAGATAATGCAAAGAAAAGGTAAGTTTCCATAAATTTGATTTTTTTTTTTGTTTACTTATTTCTTACACAACATATAGCTTATTTCTCTTTCTCTGAACAGAAAAGAAGAATTGCCTAGAGCTCCGAAGATCTTTCACTCAGTTTCTTCTGACCCCCAAAGGATGCAGAAGACTGGTTCTACTCAGAAGTCTGTGTTGGCCAAATCTAAGCCAACAAAATTGTAAGCAGTATAAGTTGTTATTTTGAGTAAGGTAATTGATTAATTCAACTTGTGAAAATCCCTAAAATGCTCTGTTCTAACTTTCTTCAAACCCCTATATAGTTTACCAAATATCCCTCCTAATTCCCAAAGTCATCATACTTCTAATGTACCTAAGAGGACCCACACACATTCTGACCACTCTCGAAGAAACCATGCAACTGCTGATCCACTTGAGAGGAGCCGCACTGCTCCTAACCAGCTTCAGAGATTCCACACAAGCTGTACCTCTCCCAACTTGTCTGACAATGATTGCACTCCACCTGACCTGCTTCCGAGATGCCACGCTTCCCCTGATTCACGACAGAGAAATAGTGGAACTGCTGAGCCATTTCAGAAGGTCCAGACTTCCTCTGATCCACTTCTAAGAGGCCACAAAACTTCAGACTCATTTCAGAGAGGCCGCATTTCCCCTGATCCGCTTCAGAGAAGCCACTCAACTGCTGAGCCGTTTCAGAAAGTCCACACTTCCCCTGATCCACTTCAAAGAAACCATGCAAATGCTGACCCGTTTCAAAGAAGCGACGCTTCCCCTGACCTGCTTCAGAGAAGCTGTATTTCTCCTGACTTGTTTGAGAGAGATTATACTCTCCCTGACCATTTTCAGAGAAGTCACTTTCCCCCTGACCCACTGCAAAGAAGCTGCACTTCCCCTGATCGACATCAGAGAGACAATGTTTACCACCAGCCACAAGGACTAAGACATCAAGCTGTTCTTGATACTTGTAAGTACTTGTTTATTTGGAAATGTGTACTATCATGTACCACTTTTACATATTGTGTACCATATAGACTTAGGGGGTTTATTTCAGTTTCTTGCTTTTCAGCCCTCCTGCGTAACATTCTCATAAATCAAGAGATCATGATGTACCAAATGAAGAAAATATATAGGACAGTTCAGGGTCTAAAATCTGTCAGTGAAGAAGACATAGGCCTTGAAGCAAACCTACTGCCAGTAGCTGATCTTCAGTCTCTCCAAAACTTGGAGGAGCGATTGAGAAAATTTCCTGACTTTCAGAAGCAATTGGTAAGCCAGTTATATTCAAGATATATATGTTTTGCTTACTAAAGGATGCGATATGGGAAAACCCCTCGGATGTCGCGCTGGTACGTTTTCATTAAGGTCTAAATATAAATTGAATAAGTTTTTTGTCAAAATTGGATTTTTATTAAATTATTATTCTATAACATCTTGTTTATCATCTCTAAATATATCTTGGGAAAAATCACTAGTTTAGTGGAGAAAAATAGCTATTTGTAATGGCCAGCTGAAAAGACGGTGTTTTTCTTTAAGAACACTTAGGCGGAGCGGAGGGGCAAAACACAATATCTCCCGTATAGCTCTCCTTGGGTGCTTCTCATTTCTTATTTGTGCATCCTCGTTTCCTTTCCTTGCTTCCTTTCCTTGCGTCTCAGCTCCACCCCCTGTAGGACGTGAGGGAAGGAAGCGAGGAAAGGAAAGGAGGACAGAGGAATCGAATAAAAGCTTTTTTATATACATTGGAATACTTGATGACTCGAGTGTCAATCCACAGTCTCATCAGCAGCGGTAAAAGGATCTGCCCTCATGATGTTGAAGTTTGGTTATTTAATAAATTCATAAATAATAATAAAGATAGGCTATACTGTTGAAATATCTGAGATGTGTGGTTTGTATAAACTGCAAAAGTAAAGTACAAATTAAAATGATTGTGACCGATGTGAAGGGGGAGGAGAATTTGCACGTGCGTCACGTTTAGTCAATATAACAGTTCCGCGTAGGATGCACCTGTATCCTCGCTTATGACTCCTCAGGAAGCCTCCTATCTCCTCGATCCTCGACTCCTCACGGTGCAATTAGAGAATTGAGATGTCCTTCAAGATGGCTGAGCGCGATCGGTTTCCGGGTCATAGGAGGGAGGACGGAGGAGCGAGGAGACGAGGAGGGATATTGAGAAGCACCCCTTCTCTTAACAGTACAAAGACAGTTTACCTATCAAAAATAAACAACAAAACAGAATAAAGTCAGGTCCTGGGTGAACTACAATAGCACGCAAGTTTTTATTTATTTTATTTTTTTCCAGCGTTATCGTGTGGTGTGGAGCACAAGACAACAACAGAGTTTGAAGCTGATCGTTTAAAAGACCTTGCTCGCCTCTTAATCATCCAATTTCAAAACGGTTTTCACAGGTTGAATTTTGAGTTCGTAAGCTTTCAAATGATACCTAATCTATGATGATTATTGAAATATGTGATGTGAAAAAAAGGCAATAAAAAAAGGGAGTGCCAGTCGTCCCACAAATTCTGTTACAGAAAAATGATAAAAGAAATAAAAACAGATTTGGAAAGGACTTGAACCCAGCTTTAATATGGTCTCAAAACCTGTAATATTTCAAATTTCACCATGTGGTGGGTTTTCCCAGATCACATCACACACACACACACACACACACACACACACACACACTAACACACACATAAAACTGACTTACACACTCACACACTACTGACTGACACAGACACACACACACACACACACACACACACACACACACATATATATATATATATAGACCATTTCACTAGATGTAAACAACATTGGTCCAGAAACACTTCCTGATTCAGTTTGTAACTGTTTTCTTTATTTCACATGTAAAGAAAACTTCTTAAAGATGTTTGTTTAACCTTTTCATTCAGTTTTAAATGTTCTGTTGGTTGTATTTTATCTCAGCTTTTATGTAGTGTGAAAAAAACTGAAACAGGAAGTGCTTCTGGACCAGTGTTGTTTACATCTTGTGAAATGGTCTATATATATATATATATATATATATATATATATATTGCGTGTGGGTGTGTGAATGTTTGTTGATGTTGGTTTGAAGATCTTGTTGATCATATGAAGAATATCAGGATGTTTTCTGTGTTTTTGTTGTTTGTGTGTGTGTGAATATATTTCACTGATTCTGTAGTCGATGATTCTACTGTATGGTGTGATTGGAGCAAGGTTCAGGGAAGAAGGAGACAGGAGCCAGATGACAATCAAAATAAAACTTTATTCAAGTTAAATAAACAAACAAGATACCGGGCCAGCAGCCCCTCGCGGACGACTGCTGGCTTACCAAATAAAATAAAACAAAATACAAACAAAAGCAGGCCTGATCCTCTCTCGATCATCCACTCCGTCTATGGTTGCTCCCCCTTTATGGCTCCGCTCCTCCGTGAATGATGCGAGACCGGTGTGCATCACAGCAGGTGCTGCTCTTTAGCAATCAATTTAAAATAACAGTTTTTTATGTGAATATATTATATAATGTACATATTTATTCCTGTGATCAAAGCTGTCATTACTCCAGTCTCCTGCGTCTCCAGTATGTAATATAATTATATGATGATATATTATAATATAATTTAAAGGGGGGGTTTACTCCTCTTTTTCTTTGCATGATTGTGTTTATGGGGTGCAATACAACATGTATTCGTGTTTTTTCTTTTTTTTAAAGTCTTATTTTTCATAAACTTCACCTTTATCGTCAGCCGCGCTCTCCTCTGTCCCCTGAACGAGCGGTTTACTTCCTGATTCTATGAAAACACTCCCTCAGAAACACGTCGTGGGCTCAGATTGGTTTGTTTGGGCGGGTGTGTTGTGATTGGCTAAACTGTCGCTCAAGTTGTCCGGAAGGTTAACGCCCATTACCTTACGGGGAAACGCCGGCTCCGGTCCAGATGTCAATAATGGTGTCGAACTGCAGTATCAGTTTGACCCAGAATCAGACCGATAAAGCCGCGATGAAGCGAGTCAAACAGAACCACACCACACACGGCTCTTACTAAACGTTTCTGAATGATAATTTGACATATTTTTTTAACCATATACACGTTTGTTTTACACAATAGCATCTGACTGGCACAAGCGTGCCGCACCAGCCCTCAAAAGTGAAGCCAAAACGTCTCAATCGCCCCCCTGTGACTGGACCTAGTATAGCTCATAATCCCCGCCTCCCCATGTTATTCAATGGGACGCGAGACCAACTAAACAATTAAATTAAACTTCACATATCCTTTTTCCAAAGATAGTTTCTGTCATTTACTGTCGTTTATATCACATTTATGTAATTTCAAGTGTTCGTTTTTAAAATAAGTTTGTTTTTAGTTAGTTATGTGATGATAAAATAACGGTGCTCTGACATCATGATTGACAGCTGTGATTGACAGGTTCTCTGTGCGAGGTAGTCACTGAAGCACCAGCGGACGTTTTTTAATAATGTTGATTATGTGGTTAGTAGTTGTATTTACCTTATTTTAACAAGGTTCTGCAATCGGCAGACATCATTGGACAGGAACGAAGCAGACAGAGGCAACTTAATGAAAGTGCGGGGCGTGTGCTTGCGTTTGATTCAGCGAGAATGAGGGCGGGGCCTTGATTTCGCGGCTTTACTTCCTGCTCACGACTGCGCATGACTGGTCCCGAAACACGCAAGTGCGCAGACTCAAGTTCGAGATGTCAGCGCCATATCGAGACACTGGCGGCCTCAGTTCTCTCTGATGGAAAAGAGCGAGGGGGCGTCGTCCATCTTTTTTTACAGTCTATGGACTGGCAACGATAGCAACTGACTGGCTACTAATGTTATAGCCTACTCAAACAGCGGTGGCAAGTTTACGAGGTCCATAATGTTTGTACGCGTTTGTCGTAGACACAAATTACTAGCATAACTAGTAGCCTAGTGGCTATAAAGCCAGCGCTGGCATTTTGAAAAAATAAAACATAAATAAAACACAGGCTAACATTACGTCTGGAATTATATGCAAATACATTTAAAACGATTAAGTCTTAGCCTACTTACAGGTTGTGGCCCAACAACTGCTGCCTCTGGTTTTAAAGTTGGATCTGCTTCATGGTTTTTAACAGTTTCTTGCTGCATTGAACTCGTGGAGATTCTGGAAGCTGTCTTCCGTTAAATGCACAGCACAGAAGCCCCTTTTCCACCAACGCATTTTGAGAGCCAGTGCCTGCGCGCAAACCAGTTCCTTGTGTTTCGACAGCCAAAGAACCGGTTCGTGGCCGCGAGAACTGGTTCCAAAGCGGCACCAACTCTTTGCTGGACTAGAACCGTTCTTTTAGCACGTCATGTTTACGTCGGGGGCTGGGGCGGCTTCAGATGTGTTCTAAACATATTTTCTGACCATCGCAAAGCCATGAGAAACTGCAGAAAAGGGAGAGGTTCATGCAAATGTGCGCGTTAGTGACGTACTATAACCCAGCTGTAGTCCCAATCCAGTCGTTTTTGTAGGCGTTTACACTTCCTGGTTTTTAAAAGACGATATCTCTGCTTACATTGAACTTTCAGCGCTGCAACTTTGCAGATACTGTTCATGCACCATCAGCAACATTACACACTATTTAAAATCAAAACAGTGAAACTGGAATCAACCCCCCCCCCTTAATATATCTAATATTTGGATTTGATGCTCAAGAATGATTTATAACAGTCATATTGCTTCATATTTTTGAGGAAACAGCGATGTGTGTGTGTGTGTGTGTGTGTATTTTTTAACTGCATTGTAAATCTATTTTCTGTCACTTTTGATCAATTTGATCCATTGTGAAAAAAAAAACTTTTAAAAAAGAAAAGTTATAAATTCACTTCGTGAATAATACACATTTCTTGATCCCAAACTTTTGAACTATAATGTATACTATAAAAATCCAAAAATAAAATCACTCTATAAAAATCTGTGTGATTTTTTTTTTAAATTTTCTGGCCAGTATATTTCATATTTGCTATTCTTCCCTTTGTCTTCTATTTTTTTATTGAATTTCAAGAAATACAATTACAGTCAGGGGTACATTGAATAAACTAAATAAAGTAAAAAAAAAAAACGTGAAAAGACAAACAAAACAGTGACAAACTTAAGTTAAACAAAAATGTGAAAATGTTTACATACAGAAACACATTTTGCTGCTTTCTTATTTTTCAAACCCAGTATTGTTTTTAGGTATTGTTGAATTTCTGCTCTTAAAATTAAAAACAAAGGTTTGTTTCCTCCCTTTGTCTTCTATGCTCCTGGAGAAGCACCTGTCTGCAGCCTGCAGATCGGGGTGGGGCTACACCTGGGGCGGGGGTACAAGTGTAGCCCCGCCCTCAATGCTTCTCATTGGTTAGGGGCAAAGTGATGACGTCGATCGAGGTGGGGCCGCGCCCGTAAACTCATGACGTCGCTTTCTAGCTTGTTTTCATTTCCGCTGTTCATCGCTGCATGGTGAGTACAGGCTACTCTTCTTTTTTTCCTCTGATTTTATTTACAATTTTTAATTCTGAAGTGGCGTTAGTGTGATGACACAATTAAGTGGTATGACAATAAGATTGTGTAACTTTACTCAGCACAAATAACTGGGGCAGCGTTTCCTAAAAGCATCGTATAGGCCTGTGTGTGCGCGATGTATATTAGTGTGGTTTTGGTGGGATTGGGAGGATATTAGCGATAAAAATGAACCAGAAGAAAAACATGATTTAACAGTTAATAGTAACAATATACAAATTATATTGTAAGACTTTTTTTCTATAAATAAATTGATTAAATGTAAACTATTTTGTAATTAATAAGATTACATTTATTTAATTGAACATGTAAAAAATATGCTTAGTCTATTCTTATGCTCTATACTTCATTCTCTTTGCTTATCCTTGGCATTGTCATCCTTATTTATATTCCCTGGGTACCACTTTTGCTATTTTACTTTATATATTTTTTGGTGTTTGCTAATTATTCTTTAACACATGCACTAGTCCTCCATCTCTCTCACTTATTTTTGTTGTTGTTTACTTTATAAATCCAAGGTTTTAAGAGCCATTCCCCCCTGCAAAAATGTACACAACTGTGTTAAGCAAGAGGGGGGTATGAGCAGTAGTAGGTGCCCATTCTGTCAGTACACCAGCATGCCATATGGCTGTATTACCACATCAAAAATAATTTTCTATCCTATCCTAATCTATCTATTCATCTCTGTGTGCCTATCTATCTCTACCTATCTGTCATATCCATATATCTGTCTGTGCTTGATAAACTATATTGCCCTCAAAACTTTTAGGATAGGCTTGCTCAAGCCAAATTAAAGTTTTTATTTAGAGTTTATATTCTTCATAAACAATTAAGTCTCTTAGGTACTTGGGTACTTCAGACAAAGCCATTAACACTTGTGATCTTGTCTAACATTTTCCTATATAATATGTTTAAAATGTATATAAAAAAAAGAAATTCTTGTATTACTCTGTACTGATAATGCCATTGTTCAAAATGATTCAATATTGTTTGTTCTGTATTTTATCTAAATTAGGTGTTGTGAACTGAAGTGCAAGAGTTCCAGGTGCCCTCGTTGACTGTGCTTGCACTGTACTGAAATACACAAGCACTGCCCACCTGGGTGTGTAGGTGATGGCAGAAGGGGAGTCCTGCATGCATTTTCTTCCATGAAGGAGGTTGAGGGCTAGTTTTTTTTTCAATGATGGAGGGGAATTTCAGGCTGAGTAGATTGTGTGAGAGTGTACGTGTGTGAGAGTGTGTGTACGTGTGTGTGTACATGATGAGTGTGTGTGTGTGTGTGTGTGTGCATGTATTTGTGTGTAGGTGATTATCTGAATATCTCTTTACACAATTTTTCAAACTTGTTTTGAAATAAAAGTTATCACTGGTATGAGTTTTTTTTTTTTTTTTTGGAGTTTGCATGCATAATATGGTTTGCAGAGATTGACAATGTACTGTATGTATTTATTTTAACTTCAAACTTTATTGGCATAAATGTTTTATAATAACCTATATAACGCACATAGAACTATTAAAGAGGAATGCTTAAAATAAGAAATATATTTAGGTGCCATTAATGTTTACAGTTGTTTTGTTATTTACATGGTGAAGTGCAACAGAATGTGAAAAACTTTTAAAGACTACAAAGATATTACACAATACTCTGTAATTCCTTCTATGCTGAACTTGGATCAGGCATGGTTAAAACTATGGATATGTGCTCCACTCCTTTTTGCTGCTTTCATTATTAATTTAGAGATTTTTAATACTTAATAATTTTATTAAAAGTATTATTTCAAATTTGCGAATGTGTTTTGAAGCATCGACATCATTACTGTACCACTCAACTCAAATGCGATGCACGTGCTTTCAGCGTGATATATATATATATATATATATATATATATATATATGAAGAGTTCAGATGCAAAAGCCTCTAAATGCCATTTGAAATTTTCTTCTAAAATGATCATTTTTATCAAGCTGGTATATTTAAGTTCAGTAATTTCAATTAAATGGCAATGAAGATTACCTATTAATTGTCATTTAAGTGAAATTACTGAACTTCAATAGCCTATACAAGTTTTACAAAAAGTCATTTTAAAAGAAAATTTCAAATGGCATTTAGAGGCTTTTGCATCTGAACTCTTCATAAATACATACATACAGAGAGAGGGGGGCTTCTTCATGAACCACAGGGATTTGTAATGGGCTACAATGCAAATTCTCTCTTGAAGACAGTAAACAGAGACTGTGTTTTTAAACATTTACATTTTTGGATGAAAAATGTACCCAAGATAATTAAAGTGTTTAAAATCCTTTCTTAGTTTTTGTCATTATAATTCCTAATGTAATGTTATCTCTAGTGAAACTGGAGAGAGATTGGAGATAAGGCTCAAGCCAATGATACATGTCACACCAGAACGTGTTGCTGTAAGAGCAGGAGAAAAACAAATGATCCGTGGTCTCTATGTTCTAATCACAGAATACAGTTAGCTCTAAATTAAATCTACGTGAGAGGTTTGAGCGCGATTTAGCGCGTGAGTTTTTCAACAGCATTTCCTGTTTACAGCATGGCATCGACGTCATTGCTGTGCTACTAACCAATGAGAAGCGTTTTGGGCGGGACTGCACATGCAGCCCCGCCCTAGTGCGGCCCCGCCTCGATCGACGTCATCACTTTGTCAGTAACCAATGAGAATTGTTATGGGCGGAGCTGCACGTGTAGCCCCGCCCCAGGTGTAGCCCCACCCCGATCTGCAGGCTGCAGCCAGGTGTACTTGACTTTGCGTGGTGGAACGGGAGGGGGGCCCTTGAGTCTTGTTGCCCAGGGCACAGGAAATTATTAATCCGGCCCTGTGTAGGGCCTAACGTTATGTGAATTATCATAAATGGTTTACAGTATATTTGAAAACATACAGAATAATATGGTGCTAATACAATATGTTTCATATTACATAAGCAATTTTCATATATTTAAAAATGTCGTGAGATAATATATTTACTAATATATAAGGTATGTGATTTTATATTCAGTAATACACTTATACAGGGATTCAAGTCATCCGCCCCCCTGTCCATGTCTTAAATTACCCTTTTTCATTATTTTAAGGCCGTAAATATGCTTACATTTCTCAAATAGTGTAATAAATGTCCCAATTTTAGTTTGAATGGGTCGGAAGGTTCACCCTGCGTAGGGAGCTGTAATTAAAGCCTGGACTGGAGCTAAACCACGTTCCTCTCTCCACTCTTACCGTTATGTTATCACTCCGCTCCTGATCCACTCCTGGTTTTCAATTCCCACTCACGATAAAAACTACTTCGTGTTCACACAACTTTAAAAGTTATTCTTCTATTAATATGTTTATTTTTTATATCACAAACGTCAGAATTTATAAGACTATATGTAAAGAATTTGAGAGTATTCTACAAGTTTAATCCAGCCCTTTCTTGCACACACACACAAGTAAACAACAGGCCTGGCAAAGAGCACCAATGGTAAAAGGAAATAAAGTTACAGAAAACATCTTCTACAAACAATTTTAATTTGCCAATACTTATTAATAATAAATAAAAGTGTATAACGTGCAAATCGGATAATAATCAAGTGCAATATAAACATGTTTTGTCAAAGCATTCCCAGTAAACACAGAACGTTCCCCTAACGTTCCCATATGGTTCCCGTTTGGTTATTTTTTTGGGAACCAAATAAGAACGTTCTAAGAACGTTCTCTGTAGGTTTTCTTTTTAATAACCTAAAGAGAACGTTCCGGGAACGTTCCCTGCAGGTTATTTTTAGGTTTAATTTTGTAACCTAAAGAGAACCTTCCCAGAACGTTCCCTGCAGGTTATTTTTAGGTTTCATTTTTATAACCTAAAGAGAACGTTCCGGGAACGTTCCCTGGAGGTTATTTTTGGGTTTAATTTTATAACCTAAAGAGAGCGTTCCGGGAACGTTCCCTGCAGGTTATTTTTAGGTTTAATTTAATAACCTATAAAGCTCTCTGTGAAAGTTTACAGTTGAATATTCAACGACAATGTTATTTGATATAATCAATAGGATACTGCTTTCATATTCTATTTACAAAGAACTTTCTGGACATCGTACATATGTATTTACGTGCTGCATGATTTTGACGTGGTTTAATCATGCCGTGCACGTGAACTTTCGAGTCACACTGGAGCGGCCGGCGCGCAGAGTTGCCATGGAAACGGCGCAGGACCACTGGTAAACAACAAAACTCTCTCTCGCTGTTGTTTCAATTTTTCACGGCTTTTTAAAGGTAAGATTACTTTCTAAAAGCACACGAATAATACTCACAACTGTTTTTGACATACTTGTAATTGACACGATTCTGTTAAAAATGTACTTTATCGACATGGTGTAGACAGTGTCTTCGGAAAAAGTCCGTTAGAGGTATTAGCATTAGCAAGGCTAAAGAGGTAACGTTAACGTTAGCAAGGCTAACCCATACGGAAATGTAATATATGACATATATGTCCCTATATCGCAAGTGACGCTGTCATATATGCTAAATATATGACAATATATTGCTATGACATATAAACATAGGTTTATAACATATAAAAATTGTCCATATTAAATGAGTATATTGACATATATCATTACAACATATATGATTATTCTTTATATAATTTTGTATGTTATAACCATATATTTCACTGATATATTAAATTTATATATGCCACTATATATTTAAAAAAACATACATATAATTCACGTGCTTATGGTTTCCTTTTTATTTTATTCCTTTTCCTTATTTGAACATCTTGAACTTTTAAACAAGTCTACACAATCTACATTTATTTTCAATTTCTATCCCATTTTAGAATTAGCAATTTTTTATTTTATTTTAATTTTATTATCTTAACTTGCTCATAAAAATAAAACAAATACTAAACAAATTATATTTGCAAACTTTACTTTTTTCATACAATCAACCATCAATAAAGTCAATTTCTATATGTAAGAAAATATATACTTTAATACATGCACTACATGATACAGAATAATACACAGTTAATATGTCTCCAACAAAGCATGATCGAGCTGCAAAAACTGATGTCACTGATGAAAAAAATTAAAATTTTCCTTCATATTTATTTAGAAAAGTCACCAGCATATACATTGAAGCAATTCATTGAAGAAACATTTTATACTGACAGCAATTTTTATAACCTTTTATGTCATTTAGTCTGCAAAAAAAAAATAATAGTTAGTTCTTATTATTATTCTTTGCTGTCAAATCGGTGTCACTGTGAGCAAATGACTTGCATTCCCGCTTTAAAACGAGTATACTTTTCAAATAAAAGTTGCATTCATGCGGTCCCTATAAGCAAATAACAACCCTGCTGGAAAAACCAGCATACACCAGCATAGCTGGTCACCAGCATAACCAGTATAATGCATGCTGGTTATACCAGCAAGACCAGCATATGTTGTGTTTTGGTGCTGGTATGCTGGTGCCCAGCTGGTGCCCAGCATACCAGCACCAGCATGCCAGCACCAGCATGGGATGCTGGTCCCCAGCATGCCAGCACCAGCATTAAATATACCAGCATAGGATGCTGGTGCTGGTATGCTGGTTACTAAAGATGTTGAGGATAGTAGCTTCACCAGGGAGGGATGCTGGACAACCACATTGAATTTTTGTATAATGAAAATGATGTAAATATTATGCTTATTTGTTTCATGTATATTAGTAACCACCAAATAAAGACATAAATGTTTTCAAAACAGTATTTTCATTTAATAATAACAAGAACCAATAAACAATTACATCGTCAACCTGAACTAAACTTAAGTACCCTTACATTGCACTTTGAATGCTCTCACGGAAGTGGCTTTTTTTTGATTGTTTGTTAATGTCCATAATCTTTTCAGTAATGAACCGTCCAGCCTTTCCCCATCTGGCCTGCATCTCCGTCTCCTCCAGATTCTTACGGCGCAGCCACTCCTTGTAACAGACTGAAAAGAAATACACAGACACAGTGTCACACCTGAACCAAGAAATATGTAAATCAAATAACCC
This sequence comes from Cyprinella venusta, assembly GCA_038021265.1. Lineage (NCBI taxonomy): Eukaryota > Metazoa > Chordata > Actinopteri > Cypriniformes > Leuciscidae > Cyprinella > Cyprinella venusta. Next base: position 972,111 of record CM075863.1, read on the forward strand.
AGCACTTGGCATCCCACAAAGACCTTGTGGCTACTCCTACCTTTTAATGTGTGTAACTTCTGTGGGGTTAAAGGCTGCCTGGTGGTTTTGGTGGTGGGGCATTCTTTCCCCGTGAGGCTCCTTTCCCCCAGGGTTTTAGTGCCCCACATCGCCACCGCCAACTCCTTTACAAATAAGGAATCCCTGGTGCTATTTTGGATCCTGGACCACGTCTCTTTTCTAATGGTCACGTCTCCTCCCAAGTGAATCTACCAAAAATCCAAAACAGAAATAATCAAGGTATTAGATTGTACTTACATACAGAAGTCAGAAACACTTGAAGTGTAGTTGGGGTTCTTACATTAACCCATGCACACAGATGCTGAGGGCAATGTAAACATGTTGCAAACAGGACAAATCCTGTACCTCGTCTCCTTTGGGAGAAGCAGAGGGTCCCACCTCATCTGCACAGCCAGACTCTGCAACTATATAAAGCATAACGTAAACATATACAACCTGCAAATTCATCCATTTGCAACCCTGTACTTTGTTTAATATATGCCTCAAAAGTTTTCATAGATCTGCGAGCAATGTATTTGTTGCACTTACTTTTTAAGGCCTTCTCTGGGCTTTGTGATACAGGATCTTCAAGAGAAAAAGAACACATATATTACAAATTTGAGAGATGATGAAAAACATGTTGTAAATCCCCCAGATATAGGCTTCCCCAAATTGCATATCAAAAGCAGTGTGCTAAAATTTGAATTTGCTTTATGCATAGCTGCTATTCCTTGAATGTTAATGTTTTGGCTTCATTTCCTGGTTCAATCTGGATACCGAGGCATTCCCAGGCCAGGTAAGATTTATAATTCCTCCAAAGTGTTCTGGGTCTACCCCATGGTCTCTCAAAAGTTGAATGTGCTTGGAAAACCAAACCTGATACCTGCGTTCTCAAAATCCTGAGACAACAGAGTAAAATGTGTACCAATCAGCCCCACTCTTTACAAAAATGAACCATAGTCTTACTATAATATACAATAAGAATTATAAAGTGTGCTGTAGTAAGTTTCTAATGTTCAATAATATTTTTTATCCAGCTATGGTATCGCTATATTTTTTTTAGTTTTGTTTTATTAGCTGTCGCAGCCCTATAGTATTTCAAATGTAATACTTATGTACCTAGATCTTTGCAGTATTCCTATATTATTTTAAAAAGTATTAGTATAGTATATACAGTATGTATGTAGTATGTAGTATATAATGTAGTGTTTGGATATATATTTTTTAAACACACTCTAGAACATCCATCCATCTTCATCCGCTATCGGGTCACGGGGACACTATAGAACATTCTTATTGTAATATTTTGATGATGTTAAAGTGAATTTGTAGTTTACTATAGTCATTTCCTGAAAAAAAAAAACCCAGTAATACTACGTGAAATACTATAGAGATACTATATAAATACTATAGTATGACAATAACTTTACTTTAAGATTACCAAAGCCATCTCTATAATAATACTATAGTAATTTTCTATAGTGCGTTCCTGTGTTTACACCTCAGCAGACAGCACACTTAAACATCGACATACTGCATGTCTAAGTAGCCACAGCAGTCAGTAAGAGTAGTTGCTGACTGTATGAGAACTGCAAGAGATGAAGAGGGAGAGACGTGAACCACGACCACTTCTGTTAACAGAGACCTGTCTGCAATGGAGTTCAGACACTTTACTGATAAACCACAGAACTGTTGATTTTACATTAGGCTTCATGATCAGAGAAGGTTTTTATATCATGTTTTCACGATTTCAGCGTACTGCACTTTATCTGAATGTAGTCGTTCCTATGGAATCAGGTTATGGGGCAAAATTGTGTGCAAAATAGAACATTGATCATTAGTTATGAAATTGTGCCACAGATAAAATACCACTAAATTACAAAATAAATCATGTCATTAAGAAGCTACATTTTTGGCTGACAAATTGCATTTTTGTTTGAATGGCATCCTCAGAACTTAGGAAAAATGAGGGGGGGGGGGGGAAATCTGTCCTCACCATTGCATTGCACAGAGTTCAGTGACTTCAGCAAATGCTGCTGTAGTTGTATGTTTAGGGCTCGTAGTGTGCTATTCTCAGCCTTGACTGCTGCTGTGATCTTCTCCTGCTCCAACAACCTGTTACAGAGGGAAATATGTCATAACTACCTGTGATTGGAAGAAACAATAAAAATTATATTTTGTAAAATATATAAGTTGAAGTTATCTGCAAAATTAACTGTTTGTCTACCAGCCAACGGCAAGTGAATGTTTAAAGTTTGCAAGTAGGTTAAACAAAATACTGGGCTAAATATCAAATTTCAAACCATTACATTAACAAAAAAACATTCTTAATGTTGTTCAGAACTCCCTTACTTGTTTTTGGTTTCCTGCAGTTGACGGGACACATCATTATATTTCTTGAGGTAGAGGCGTTGTTTTTGTTTTGCGTCCTCAAAAAGTTTTTGAGGAACAACCCCACCATCATCTTCATCATCATCGTCGTCGTCGTCTGCTTCAGAGAACGTATCTGATAAGATATGCTCTCTCATTTTCTTGCTCGGAGATGGGCAGAGCGGAGACAGTTTTTTTTTCATTTTTCTTTCCTTAAGTAAGGCCAAGAGGTTGTTTTTTTTGGCCTCTTGTGCTGCTTTTTTCTGATTTGTCTGGAAACATGGATAAAAGCATAAATATAAAAAGGGATTACAGTGTAATATAAGAGTCCCATACAAACAAACCAACAAACAAAGCAATGTAAAAAACAATATATGGTTAATGGATAGATTAATACCATGATTGGAGTATGATATTATTACCATATGAAGGTTAGAGACGCAAAAACACATTGCATTACAGAAATGGTTAAAGTTCATGTCAAAGTTGTATTTTGTAACTGTTATTTACATCCAAGTACCAGAAGATGGCAATAGCTGTATTATTTGAAGCCATAGTTACATTTATTTTTTTGGCTTCCTCTTTCTCGGAGAGTGCCGGTGGGGGTGTGGTCTCCTTCAGCCGTCTCACGGACGCGTTTTCCCTTGGAAAGCTCCTCTTCCACTTCTTCTCTCGACTCTGGAATGTAAATCACACTGGATGTAAGTACTTGAAATCACCTACTATAATGCTATAATGTTACATACTGTCATGTGATAATAATAGTTGCCTCAGCCACTCCGTTTGCTGTCCTAAAGTGTTGAACTCAGAGGCACTAACGTTAGCTTGCCACCGTTAGCTAGCTAACGTTAGCTAGAACGGCTAAACGCGTTAGCCAAAACTCACATCAGTTAAAAATGTTAGCATTAGATAAAGGTATCCAAGTTTGCCATTTAAGTACTCTTATTATGTTCCGAACTATTGGGGGTAATTACTTACCCTTCAGGAACAATATTTGGCCTTTAAAATAGTCCTCCTGCCAGCGCACCCAGTAGATCTTATTACTGTTGTCACAGTTGCTGTCAAAATCCTTAATGTAGGAAATAGGGACGATTTCTTTACACCCGTCTTCTATATATCTTACATAAGCAAACATATTTGTTAGTGATATTTATATTTATAGAGTTATGGTATAATTATATTTTCAAAGTTGATAAGTAATGTTATTCTAAATCTATCTTGTTAAATCCTAATAGCAGAGTCGGCGCCAGAACAGATCTTCTGGAGGGGCATTGGGTCATCAGCGGGGGGGCACTGCCGTTTAAGAAATATTTTTAAGCAAAAAAAAAAAAAAAACACAACACCTTTTATTATTATAATTGTTATTTGCGAATTTCCCCACCACTTTTTGCCAGGGTCCTATGTTGTCCCAGCACTTTTATACATCTCGCGGCACGGGGATGTACCAATACAAATAAATATCCGGTTACCAAGCAGAGTATTCATTTGTTAAATAGAGGCGATATAGCACGCTGAAATGTGTTGTTTTTTAAATCAAGAGACCAAAGTGCTCGTTGACTCGATCTGTGGTGCTGTCGTGCTGATAAAGTGTTCTCTTGTGGCTCGCGCTGCCACAATAAACATCTTCACACGGACGCGCGCTTGATCTTTTGCGGCGAAATCTCTATTCGTACCGGTGAAATCACAAAGTAAAATGCACTCAATGTCGCTGCTTGACAACCACTGATAAACATAATCGGTTATAATGATGGGAAAAAAACAGCACCACGGGTGTGGATTCGAAACCAGACTCTCATGCATGCCAGTCTATAGCGGTGCCACTGGACCAACAGCTTTTGCAATGCAGAATGGAATTGGATACATCTATTTCTTCACGTGAAAATTCTTGGCACCTACACATGTTAGATCCAATTAGACAACAAATTAAATACAATGTACTATTCAAATAGATTGCTGGACATTTGGTATTGTATAGCCTACATCTGATTTATGATTTAGCATTGTATTAGAAACTGTGGTAGGAGGGGCATCAATGACCGCTAGGGGGGGCACGGCCCTCGAATGCCCCACCATAGCGCCGACCCTGCCTAATAGAAAAGTACCAAGTAACTAACGTAACGTTAACCAAGTAACTTCAACGGCGGGAAGCGCGCAAGTGAGATGCCCTGTTGCCTTGGATACAGTCTTAGATGTCTAAGACACACTATTCTACTACTATTTATCAGATAAAGTACTGGGGTTGATTAAACTTAAACAGATCTGTATAACACAGCCCTTTTACACAGTGACAGTATTGTACCCTTCCAGTAGGAGGATTTTTACCGGACTGTAATATTGGGCTGCAGTTGTACAAAATAATCTGGCAACTGAGAGTATATACAATTTTTATTAGTGCCACAACCCTAGTCCGCAAATGGATGGTTAATTTAAACTAACTAGTTCAGTTTGTACATGCAGTAGGAGGATTAGAAGACATTTCCAGCAATGTTTCCAGTGAGTTTTTTAAGGGACATGTGAGGCTCAGCTTTTAGTAACTTAATTATAGTTTAAATTCAACATTCTGTTATTCATATGTCTGTTAATAATGATGTCAATGTTCTTTTTTAATTTTAGAATGTCAAAAAACGCAAGTACAAATTGTACTTAGAGCCTAACAGCACAATTAAATTACCCCGTGCAAGACTAAAAAGAGGACATAATGTAAGTAATTCCATGAGAAATAATTATTGTAATGTATATGATAATAATTATTCAAAGGATTTATAACTTCAGTCTCTTACCTGATGATCTTCTTTAAAGATGATAGATGGTTAAAATAGTTTTATTTTTTCAGGCATTGCTCTTCACAGATGACTGCAAACTTGATCTTGATCAAGGAGGATCACACACTGCAGATGTTCAGGTGAGAATTCCTGTATGTTTTCATATCGCAATGTATATTGCAGTGTCATTTTCCAAAATTGTGCATCTCTAATTTTGTTTGTGACATCTTTTCTTCATATTGTGCAGACCATGTCTACTTCTGGCCACTTGCTTACACATCAATCTGATCCAGATCACACGACTGATCAGGTGAGCTCTACAACCAAACCGTGGGTGCGAGGTTGTCAGATGCTGCCAACATGTTTTTCTAAATTATACTTCTGTGTGTTTAGGCCTTGCCCTATGCAGAATACAGCAGAGAAGAAGATGATGCTGCTGTATCAGATTCACACACTGCAGATGTTGAGGTGAGAGAGTAATATTCTCTTAAAATTTATTGTAAGTGGTCATTTTCAACTGGGCCTTACTACATTTGATACTGTTTTTTTTGTTTTTGATTGTGCCATCTCTTCTTTATCCTGTACAGACCATGTCTCCATCTGGCCGTCTTGATCTTCAGTTTGATCCAGATGACACAACTGATCAGGTGAGCTCTTAAACCAACCACATCTGAGGGTTGTGGCATCTTGTTGAAATTGTAGTCTAAATGTTAGTTCTGGGTTTTCAGGCTTTGGCTTTCACTGGTGACCACAGGGATCAAGGTGATAGAATCAGTACACACCTGAGTACTGCAGAGTTTGAGGTAATGGTTTTATACACTCAATGGAAGTAATTTCTGACTGGGCTATATATATATATTGTTATCATTGTGCTTGTGAAGTCTTTTCTTCATCCTGTGCAGGCGTTTGTTGTTGCCAGAAAAAGGTAAATAGCATCGGAGTTGCTCAAAAGTGAAGAAGAAATGGTTCGCGTTTGTGCCGTTGTGAATTCCGTGAACCATGTCTTCTTCACCTGTGAGCTCCGATCATCATTCTTCACACATTACGCTCCTCTCATCTGCACACTGCTATTTACCTTTTTCCGGCAACAACAAACGGAGTTCCCACGGGACTTCAGCGCGAGACTACAGCTCGCCGTATAAAACACTATTTAGGTGAATTTAAACAATGGCTAAGTTGCTTAAAGCATCGTGTTGTCATGTAAGAGCCCTGTTCATGTTGGACAGACATTTTAATTGCATTTTGTGTCTGTTAAGAGGCACAAAGACACTCTTTATGTAAATGCCCCCATAACTGCCGTTTTAGCTACATAGGAGCTCTGGGCATTAGCTGTAGCAGCTCCGTGTTGCAAGCACCGATCCGGCTCGTTTTTTTTTCTATAGACAGAACTCACAAAGGTATAACGATCAAGATTAACTTAAAAATTGCCCGGAGTTCTCCTTTAAAAAAGTCTTAAATTTAATATTCTAACAGTGTTTCCTGAGGAATGACCTAGCGTCGAAAACCCAGGTGTTTGCTAACATTAACTTAGCTCTCCTTATTAGCTTGGCTCCGGTAATAACCACTTAAAGCTGGGTCTCCGACATTGACAGCATTGTGTTGGACAGATTTGTGCAGCTGTAAGAGAGACAGAGGGAGGGATGGGTGAGAGGTAGTGCTGCGCGAACGCGCTGCGGCGCTCTGCAATCACATACGATTTTATATAGGCTTAGTAAAAAAAATTGAAAATCAATCTGTAAATGAACGTATGGGAAACACTGGCTAAAAAAGAAGAACTTAGTATAAGATTTAGTTTACAAATTATCAAATTTCTTCTTATGTCTTTTCTTGACCTTTCATACGATTAAATGAATTCTGTAACCTCATAAATAAATACTTTGTGTGCGACTTGGATGTTTTATGGCATTACAAGTAACGTTACCGTGTATGTCAGTGTTCAGCTTTATGCTCTAGACCACATGTGTCAAACTCAAGGCCCGCGGGCCGCATCCGGCCCGCCACGTCATTTTATGTGGCCCGCGAAAGCTTATAAAATTCATGGTTGTCCCAAAATAAAAGTTTACGCTGCTTTAAAGCATTCATGAACAATAAACTACATCTCCCACAATGCATGGCGATTTTATGACCTGCGAATTGACGGCATCCCCCTCTAGATTGCAGTCTTTCCACATTCGCGTTTAACTAGACCTACGGATTTTTGACAAGTGGAGATAAGAAATGTATAGAAACATCCCAAAATGTCCAATAAAAATACGCAGAAGGAAGGCAGTTTCATGAACGATGGGAAAGTGAACATGTTTGTGTTTCAAGGACATAAACCGGTGTCTTTTGTGTTTTGACCAGTGCTTGAAGTGCGCCGGTTTGCCCCCCGGCACCACGACATTTTACTCTTTGGCGTACCGGGACTTCTCCCGAGCTGCCGGTCCTCTCCTCTGCCCTCTCCAGATCAGGTTCTCTGGGCGCTACGTGACGCTCACCTGTTCCCGTTCTCTCTGCCTGTTAAACTCGGCGCAGAGAGACGAGGGAGAAGAGAAGCTCGGTGCCTTTCAAGCAGCCGTGTGCTGAATGAAGCTCGTCAATGTCACTTGTCGTAAACCGACCAATCACAGCCTGGGTGGGGCGGGACATTTAAAAATATTGACAGACAGGTGTCATTTACACTGGGGATGCTGGGGACAGGTCAGAATCTGAATGGCTGAATCTAAATACTTTTGTCCACTTTAAGCTCTGGTTTTGAGCCGGTGTCGGTATAAAGGAGTAGCTACAATACACGTCGGCATTTTTCCAGGTAATAAAACTATCTGTCATTGGTTGGATGTTTCTGTCACACGTTATTAGCAGCTCACAATTATTTGTTTTACAATGGTTCTTCCCCTGTCATCTGTGGAAAAGTTAATTTAATAGTTTTTTGTTATATACTTTTCAAGTACATAACAAAGATTAATGGAGTATTTTGTGTTTCTAAACCTGAAAAATTAATTAATGTATGATAATAACAGATACAGTAAACGTGCCTGCTTATATTTTTGCATCTGATGGGTTAAATGTCCTTAACTTGAATAGGCTAAATAATCAAATAAAGTTATTTTACAAAATGTTAAGGAAGCGTTGCAGTAAAGTATGTTTATACAGTCTTACAATTCCAACTGGCCATTTGAGGGTAACCAAAATGCTTATGCGGCCCGTGGTGAAATGAGTTTGACACCCCTGCTCTAGACTGTGGAGTGTTCGCAGTGCATGAGCTCTGGCATCCAGCTGTGGTGCGAGTCAGCCAGTTGTTGATAAAGAAAACAAAACTTTTCTGACGTGCTACTAACAAGCTAATGTTAGCTGTTTGACACGGAATGGGCAAATGTCTGAAGTTCAGAAGGCCAAAGATGCAGACAAGTTGGCAGACAAGGTTGAGGGAAGTGGTGTTGAGGTTAGCACAACAAGCAGATTGGTGTGCGCAGAAGACCCGCTGCAGGTTACTGGTCAATTAGCATTACAACAGCATCGGACAGACAGTTGTGTATAGGAGTGGGACGCTGTCTGCGTGTCGGCTTTGCGCCACTGTTGTAGGCTAACGTTATGTGAATGTAAACATCCAGCATGCTAACGCACATTAAACTTACATCACCCGACGTGCTGATCACCGGGACGAGGAAAAAACACACCCGAGCCCAACTCCTTATCCCCGCTGCTTTCAAGCCAATACTATATAATCCTATATTTCAAACAGCCTTTAGATGCAAACACAGAACAGGATGAATAATCACTGAAGCAACTGGCACATTATATCTTATTTAGCCAAGGTGTTACTGATTGTAACAACTCATACTGCACTATTTATTTTGTGTTTTTAGTTTCACATAAGAGTGCTTAGTGCAACAAATATTGTATTATTTTTATGTTATCACAGTAGAAACGCACCCCAAAAAGCAATTGTGTATTAAATATGAATGTGAGTATTATAATAAAGTCTTTTATTAAATTCAGGTAACTTCGTAAATAATAATTTTGTTGGCCTTAAAATACGTATTTTCCATTATACAGCACTGAATTTCTAATTCCTAGGTGGTATTACAAAAGGTCTTAGAAAGTTAAATTAAATTAAAATTGGAGAATCCTGGGGGTACCCTGGATCAGGTGAGCTCTACAACCAAACCGTGGGTGCGAGGTTGTCAGATGCTGCCAACATGTTTTTCTAAATCATACTTCTGTCTGTTTAGGCCTTGCCCTATGCAGAATACAGCAGAGAAGAAGATGATGCTGCTGGATCAGATTCACACACTGCAGATGTTGAGGTGAGAGAGTAATATTCTCTTAAAATTTGTGGAAAGAGGTAATTTCCCACTGGGCTTTCCTACTTTTAATATTGTTTTTTCACTCTGTGATTGTGCCATCTCTTCTTTATCCTGTACAGACCATGTCTCCATCTGGCCGTCTTGATCTTCAGTTTGATCCAGATGACACAACTGATCAGGTGAGCTCTTAAACCAACCACATCTGAGGGTTGTTTAAAAAAGATTGCCTGTTAAGCCATCTTTATTTCAAATTCTTCTTCATAAAGTAGGTTGACTGACCATAGATTCCATGGAAAAGTATTATTTGGACTAGTCTAATCCTGGTCAAGCTAGTTTTGAGGCTTAGCTTCACTTCAGACTCATCCAATGCAACAATCTACCAGCAGTAGACCAGTATGACACTCCATATTCCAATTTCTTCCTTGTGAAGAGTTCCGTGGATCAAATCATACAAGTTGCAAGGATTTGAATAGGAAGCAGAATTGAGATTCCTTATAGCAGCAGGAAAAGAAGCTGTTTTTAAACTGGATTGGACAAGGACCTGTAGCTCCTCCAAGAGGGCAGAGGCATGGTCCTGTGTTCTGATTGGTGGACTGAAGTTAAGCTATTTTCCTGAACACCTGTCTGTGTCCTCTTCACTGAACACACATACACACACACACACACACCAAGCCCTAAAAACAAGAAGGTTTAAGCTTTACTGCATTGGAGAACAAATGTATGCATAACTGTGTGTTATGCACACACAGTACACATTTTTGCACAGCAATGTGTGCACACACACACTAGGGATGGGCAACGATTAATCGCGATTAATCGTTAGCAAAATAAAAGTTTGTGTTTACATAATATATGTGTGTATAATTAATTTGTATATATATATATATATATAAATACACACACATGCATGTATACATTTAAGAAAAATGTGTTATTAATATGTCAAATATTTATATTTATATATAATATTAATTATGTATAAATATATATAAAGTATATACATGCAAATATTTCTTAAATATATACATGCATGTGTGTGTATTTATATATACAAGTTAATTATACACACTACATACACATATATTATGTAAACACAAACTTTTATTTTGCTAACGATTAATCGCGATTAATTAATCGCGGTTGGCTGTTAATCGGAAGGTCGGCGGTTCAATCCCCGGCTCCCCCCAGGCTGCATGTCGAAGTGTCCTTGGGCAAGATACTGAATCCTAAATTGCCCCTGGTGGTTGTTACGCCAGTGTATGAATGTGTGTGAATGTTAGTTTCCGTTTGAGCGGTTAGACTCAATGAATGAATGTGTGTGTGAAAGGTGAATGCAGAAGTAGTGTAAAAAGCGCTTTGAGTAGTCGAAAAGACTAGAAAGGCGCTATACAAGTACGGAGCATTTATTGGTCATTCTGGGATTAGAGCTAGACCAATATGGGTTTTTGAGGCCGAAAGAAGAAGTGAAAAAAGCAGATTTGAGCCAATATTTTGATTTTAAGAATGATTTGGATAGCAGACCCCTTTACTGTATATACTACACTTAGAACAGACCGATATTGAAAACTGGTATGTATGTGGGCTATAAAACCTTTTCCTAAATGGATTATGCTAATAAAATAGATTACAGTCTCTACAACTGAACATGTAAAAAATTGCACATCAATACATACTTTCTGCTGGAAGGTGCAACATTTTCAGCTGTCTGTAAACAGAGCGAGTGAGAGATAATGAGCATGTGTATTTTATATTAAACATAATCTGCCTCAATGGCTTCTTTCAAATGTATTTAATTCACATCTAGTTTATCCCCTTACCAGCACTCGTTAATTCTAAGAATTCTACAAGAAACTATTTAACCACCATCACTATAAATCACGCCGTCTATGATGCAGTGACCTGCTGGTGAATGCATTTAATACTACATGACTGTCTACGACAAGGATTTGCAACTTCAAGATTTTCTTTTTCTGTAACTACAACATTACACATTCACTTTCACAAAAGGAACTAGATAAATTTGTTTGGCAGGAAGCTGTGGTTTAATCAATTCTGACACACCGACTATAACTACTGATATATTTAGAATAAGTTAAACACTATAGTTTAACTAGCTCATTACAATGTTAGTGCTCTGCCATTAATAAACACGGCATTAGCTTTGTGGCTAGTTTTGCAATATGCAGCGTTAGCTGCTGTAAGCAATGTTAGAAAATTATAAGTAATGAACTTGTACTGCCACACTGTTTTTTATTTTTTTAATTCTTATATTTCGCTGTTTTTAAATGCTGATGCAGATGTTACGCTCTAACTGGGATACATAGTTCACTTGGTGTATGTTTTGTTGAAATTTTTTCTAAATGTTTCTTTGTGCTTTCAGATTCTACCTTTTGCTGCCAACTGGAGAGAAAATGAAAGTGAAGTCAGACAAGGTTCAAGCAGCGCTAATGATGAGGTCAGGGCAGGGCGCAACTGTTAGTGTGACACTGGTCAGTCATAAGTTTTCTGTCATTGTATGTAGACATACACTCATGAATGTGTTTTCCTGTCATTTTGTAGCCTATGTCTTCGTCTGATCACCTTCTGCTTACATCTGAGCTGCAACCAAGTGAGATGGCCCAGCAGTTTAATTGTGATTCATCATCTGAAGGCAGTGTTTCTGGAGTTGATTCAGAAATTCCAGATCTTCCAGAAGATGATCCATTCAGACAGATAGGTTTTGACACAGACATGGATTCGGTACTAATGTCAGCAGGTACAACGACAAAGGCTGAGGCACTGCTCATGGTGATGAGTCATGCAGCAAGGCATAATATAACAGGAACACAACTTGATGATTTGTTAAAGCTCATAAATACTCTGTTTGGAAAAGAGGTAATACCCAGATCAAAATATTTGTTCAATAAGGTCTTTAAGAACAACTCAGACATAGTGGAGTTCCACTTCTACTGCAAAACCTGTAAAGTATACATTGGCACACAAGAAGACATAGATAACAAAAACATTGCTCAGTGTGCAATCTGTAGTGCTCCCATTGAAATCAGTTCCTTGAACAGTGCAAGCTTTTTTATCAACATACCAGTTGCACCTCAAATCCAGACAATGCTTGAAAGTCCTCAGATTCAAAACAGCATGAGCTACAGACACCAAAGGCCACAGAATGAACACATCATCTCTGACATATATGATGGTGAAAAGTATCAAAACTTGTCAAAACCAGGTGGAATTTTGTCAGATCCAAACAATTTGTCATTCAATTTCAATTCTGATGGCTCACCTGTATACAAGTCTTCCAAATTTTCAATATGGCCCATACAGCTACATTTGAACGAGCTCCCTCCCAAAATGAGATTCCAGAATGTAGTGCTTGCAGGTCTTTGGTTTGGTGCTCAAGAGCCAGTTATGCCCATTTTTCTCAGACCCTTTGTTGAACAGGCCAAAACACTGGCATCCAAAGGTGTCTCTTGGAGAAAAAATGGAACATGTGTGTGCAGCAAAATTGTCGGTTTATGTTGTTGTGTAGACTCAAAGGCAAGACCAGCCATGCAAAACACCACACAGTTCAATGGATACTTCGGTTGTGGCTTCTGTTTACATCCTGGTACTCTAGTAGAGAAACAGGTGAAATACACTGTGACTGCCACAGAATATCCTGACAGAGAGGCAAAGACAATGCTGGGAGATATGGAGCAAGCAGTAGCTCAAAACAGAAGTGTCAGAGGAGTAAAAGGTCCATCACCACTCATAAACATGCCTTACTTTGACATAGTGTGGGGTTTTGTTCCAGACTATATGCACGCTGTCTTACTTGGTGTTATTAGACAGCTCACAGAGCTTCTTTTGAACAGTAGTGAGCAACCCTACTACATTGGGAGTCCCAACACTATGAGGGTGCTAGAAAACAGGATCAGGGACATAAAGCCACCACACCTGATAACACGACTACCCAGACCCCTTGCAGACTTCAAGTACTGGAAAGCCTCAGAGTGGCGAGCATGGCTCCTGTTTTATAGCTTGCCAGTTCTGAATGATATACTTCAACCACGCTACGTGAAGCACCTTGGCCTTCTGGTGTCTGCAGTATTTCTACTTCTGAAAGAGAACATTACCTTCCAGGACATCAACAAAGCAGATGAGATGCTTTTCGAGTTTGTGGCAAGGTTTCAGTTGCTGTATGGGGAGGCATCCATGACATTTAATGTACACCTGCTAACTCACCTTGCAAAATCAGTTAAGTTGTGGGGGCCTCTCTGGGCACACTCAGCATTTGTGTTTGAAAATGCAAATGGTGGTCTGTTGAAACTGGTTCATGGAACAAAGTGTGTAGCTCTGCAGATTGTGAACAAATTCCTCTTGCACAGAGCAATACCACTCTTTACCACAAGATATGCAGTTAGTGAGCAAGTGACAGAGTTCTGTTTGGAACTGACAAATGACAGAAGAGTGAAGAGTTTCACAAAATATCAAGACACAACTGTTCTGGATAATGGCAGGGTGACAGAGACTACAGATGATGAAAAAAGGGCCTTCATTTCTGCACAGAAACCCGCACCAGATGAAATGGTAGTGCACAGAAGAATGGTGCATAAAGGACTGGTTTATACCAGCAAAAGCTATGGCCTCAGTAAGAGACGCAGAGACTGTTTTGCAAAGCTGAGGGATGGTGTTTATGGAGAAATTCAGAATATAATTTCCTTTCCTTCAGAAAGGGGTCCAGAAATTGCTGTCCTTTTCAAAAATCTTTATACACAAGCCTCTTTTCCTTTAACACAAGGTTATGGGTTTGTGTCACATATCAGACTTGTAAATGAAAGGGTTTTTACACCAGTGTGTCTGATTTCAGTAGACAGGTTAGAGCAGAAATGCATGGTTTTAAAAACAGGTGATCAGATGTACATTTGTGACTTTCCAAATGCACATGAGAGAGACTAGTCTTTCATAGGTCATTCTGTAGCTTAGCAATCTGAAGTATCCGCTACTGACTAAAACTTTGATTAGCTCTCTTCTATTTTCTTTCTTTGAAAAAACACAATTAGCTTTTTTTTTTTACTATTGTGGCATACTTTTAAGAACAAACAGTTAAGCACTTAAAATGAACCATGAAAATCAACATATTTATTAACAAAAGTAAATGTGTTATTAAATCAGTTTAGTTCTAAGCTTCACTGACCAGCTCAGAGCTGTTGAACACAATCTTGATTCAGTAAATGGAGCTGGCACAAGTGTGTTCACATGATAAGTTATTGTACAATCGGGGTAAGTTGTTGGTGGTTGGTAAGCCCTGTCTCTTTAAAGGTGATCTCTGGCTTTGGGTGTGAATGTCCTTCTTTACCTTTCTATGGCCCTTCGCTGACTACAGGTTGTTAAATTAAATTGCCTTTGACCCCTTTGCAGTCGATGCTGAGAATGGTTTTGGTCTTGATATCTATTTCCAGATATTCTTTGAGCTTCTTCTCTAAGCGTCCGCGATGTGTCCGCGATGTAGTGTTTGCCAGTGGTGTCACGTGGTGTCATACTCCATTCTTCCTCTCAGGGGCGATCGTTGCTTGAGGGTATCTCATCTGAGATCTTAAGTAGAAGTGGTTAAGTGTTTTGTGGCTGGAAGACACTGGCTAGATGTTTTGACTGTCTATGTTGTCGGAACCTCATACTTGTTGCTGGACTGCTTCTGGTTGTGCCTAAGTTAGGATGGTCCATCCTGGCCTTACGTCAAGTCAGTATTCTAATTATCCATTATTATTATTGTATTTGATTGCCCTGAGTGACACTCACACCTGCTGCACCTTCCTCTCTGTATCCTCCTCCTCCTCATTTACGAGATATTTTGTTCTGTGTAGGAGGGTTCTCCTCACTGTTGATTCAAACGGATGTGTTGCTGAGGTTTTCTTAGGGATTCTTTAAACATTTTTATTGCAATTGTCTACTTATGAAGATGGTAAATAAAACTAACTGCTGGAAAGTCACATCTGACAATGTAAAGGTTTTTATGCCTGATGAGCCCCAGGCAATGTGTATGTTATATGGTTGATGTTATAAGGGCTTTGTTATTGGTTTGTTGTGCTCACCGCTTAACCAGGGGGTTGTGCTCAGGCAGCATTCTTCCCCTATTAAATATATGTGTGTGTTATATACTATACGCTGGCTAGTAAGGGTCAAAAGAGTTATTGGTTGTTTTTTTTGGGAGGACTTCTTTTGTGTTACCTCGCAATACTTCTCTTCCTTCCTTTTGTGTCCACTCAGCTGCTCTCCGCACAACGCCCCAGCTTTTTAAACTTTGAACCGGGCCTTTCCTCTATACTACTATAACTGGACACAGCTATGGCTCAGAAGGAAGGAAGAAGAGAAGCATTGCGAGGGAACGTAAAACATATTGTGAGGTAATGCAAAAGTAGTCCTCAAAAAAATTCCTTTCCCGACCCGTTCATTTGAATCAGGGACAGAGACAAGCGACGTATGCACACATGTTTTATAGGACACCTCCTACAGGTACTTTAAGTTATTTTGGCTGATTAGACCTCTTTTCAGGTTGAAGTTATTAAGAACTATGGTGGGATGTATATGAAGTTGCCACTTCATAAAGAATGATTAAGATGACACCTGTTCCCCTCTTATATTGGGTTTAACACTACTACTGGTTCTAGTAGTATTAGTAAGTAGTAATAAGTCTTTAAGTACTCTGAAGTTTTTATGTCGATGTGCTTGTACATATGAATTATTATAGATCAAGATGTTCAATAGTTCATCCTTTGTACTGATGATTCGCCCAAGAGTTTCATGCTCCAACTGTCAGTCACCTAACAATGCCTTTGTTGAAAATTAAGGCAATTTTTACTTTCAGAACTAGGTATATCTAAAATGACTCCTCCCACAATTCAGTGCTTTACTCTAAACATCACTATAGAATGCTTATAGGAACCGTGTTAATCTTTTTTATTTCTTATACTGCTGTACAATGTTTGTCGACTATTACAGGCCATATTGCCACAAAGCCTAGAAAATATAGATGTTGAAGGCGATGTGTATTCATCTGACATGTTAAGTAGCAAGGGAGATGAAGCATGATCATTTTTACGTGAATAATAAATGTACTGTATATATTGCCATGGTAGCGATGCTATCAAGTAAGTCCTGTGATGCGAATATAATTTGCAAATATATCGTGATAATAAAACGTATTCCAAACAGATGTTAATGTTCAGTTTTAATTTTTCATTTATTGTAATTAATTTGTATGAAAATGTGTTGTGCAGCATGCCAAATTTTAACATTAATTTACTCCCTTTTAAAGATCTGGACATTGCTAGCCTTATTTCTATTTCATTGTCTTGTATTTCACTTCATCTATACTTAGTTACTAGTATAGTTACTAGTTACAACTTTGTTTATTTCTACCTACAAGGACTATGTACAAGGACTACCTACAAGGACTAATTTATGAGACCTTGCTGGTGGACCAGCTCCCCCAGCATCATCGTGCTGGTGGACCAGCATAATTTATGAGGCCTTGCTGGTGGACCAGCTCCCCCAGCATCATCGTGCTGGTGGACCAGCATAATTTATGAGGCCTTGCTGGTGGAACAGCTTCACCAGCAAGACGATGCTGGTCCCCCAGCAACATCGTGCTGGTGGACCAGCATAATTTATGAGGCCTTGCTGGTGGAACAGCTTCACCAGCAAGACGATGCTGGTCCACCAGCTAAACCAGCACCTAACCAGCATAGACCAGCATGAGAATTATGCTGGTCTATGCTGGTTTTTCCAGCAGGGTAGTAGAATGTCTAAAGTTACTATCGAAATAAAGTGTAACCCAGTGTTCACTCATCTAAACATGACTGTCATATTTACAGGACGATTGTCACATTGAGTTTGAGTTTCATTTCATGGACTTGTGTGGTGTGTGTAGTTAGCGTACTTATGACATGTTCAGTATAAACAGTGACAGTTGTGTGTTCATGAAACACTCCAGTTCTTTCACTCGATTCTCCCAGAAAGCATCAGATGAAGACGAGATGTTGAGCTCATCCATGCAGCGCATTCACTGTAGAGACATGAACAACACCAAACACATAAAATACTGCTAGTCCAGTCACAACATTATCACAACACACACATGTAAAAGTCAACAAAATAAATATACAAAAAAAAAACACAAAATAAGCCTTACACTCATAATGAGCGCAGCAACAAGTTTTACTTATAGAACTACGTGTTGCTGATGTTGTGTAGTTGTGTGTTGACCTGAACTAACACACGTGATCCACAGGTCCAGCTGATACGGCATCAGAAACTGTCGTCTGTGTGACTGCTGGATTATTATACAGAGGTACGACACGTTGATTTAGACGGACAGCTTTCTAACATTACACTATCAGTCAGTCTGTAAATGCTTCATCAATAACTGTTGATAGATGAAGACCCTTGACTTCAGTCATGTCCAGTTTCTCTTCTTCCTCTCATGTTTCCTGCAGTGATTGTGAGTATTGTTGAGATGGCAGTGTTTGCTGCTCCTACTGTGATTCTTCTTCAGATCATCTGTGCAAGAAGAGCTGGTGAGTTTGAGCCGCACACACTCTGAAGATTCACACTCGTCTGATCTGAACATCTGCAATCATGATAAACACACACGAGAGGACAAGCAATGCTTTTATTTTGCAGGGAGGAAGGACTCGAAGCCCCCGGAGGAAATAGAGATGCCCACAATATTACAGTAAAACACTGATGAGTTCACAATCTGCAGCAATATTTACAATAGCAAAAACTTTTTTATCGCAATAATACTTTTTATAATTTGGATTTATTTTCATTTATATGGATTTTATGGATATTTTTGCCTACAGTCATGTTCTTGAGCTTCATATGTAAACTGCTGTAAATATAATATTAACAGACTGATCTCATGAAATAGCGTGTGAATGACACAGCAATTCGTATTTCCATTTTTGGCGTGCTATCAACACACATAATCGCTTTTCAGCGTGTTTATGAACGCCGTTGACTTAACGTTATTACTGTATATATAAATATATGACTTAACCCAACCCCGTCCCTAAACCTACCTGTCACTGGGGTTAAAGGCATTTATGACTGTTCCCTTATCATCCTAGGAAAGAAAAAGATAGCTCCCCAGATGTAGATCTATATTTTGCTTCGTTTCACTCAGACAATTGACGGCGTGTACAGACATGCGGAATCACTCGGACATTAATGGCGTAGACATACACGCAGATACACGCGGATAGCTCAAAATGCATAGAGATAACACACCACTTGACTCGAAAGTGACGTGTATGTTTACGCAAAAGTCATTATGTCATGTTAAATATTAAATACAGTAATGGACAGACTCAGACTGTATAATCATCTATATGTTCTGTGTGATGGAGATGATCTTACGATTATTGCAATATTGATTCCTGTTTTTAGCATCTGTTTTTCATTTTGAATGATTGCTACCAATATTCTTAATAAACCTCTGCAGTTGTGTTTAATATGTCTCCTTTCCTGAGATGTTCCCCTTCACGAGCTTGTAATGTATGTGTGGTGAGCAGGACGGCCGAGGGACTTGAGAGAAAGTCACGAGGCCGGTGGTGCGATTGCTAATGAGCAGCACCTGTGAAGCACACCGGTCTCGCATCTCTCACGGAGGAGCGGAGCTATAAAGGGGGAGCGACGGAGTGGATGATCGAGAGAGGAACAGGCCGCGGTGCCATCGAGCATGGTGCGCGAGTCGCCGCTGCTCGCCGTGGGCCGGAGCCTGCTGCCGTCCGGCGCATAAGGGGAGGAACTGGGAGCGGGGGACTCGCGGCCATGGATGCTCGAGGCGGGACACTGGGGTTTGTTGCCGGTGGGAGGCCCGAGCTCGCCACCTACCGCCTGGGAAATGGAGGGGAGGCTGCCTTCCGGGAGGTAGAGGAGGAGTCACCGCCGCTCACAGTGGGATGGAGCCTGCTGCTGTCCGCCAATAAAGGGGAGGAGCACGGAGCGGGGGACTCCTGACGTCTGCCCAAGGCACCCAAGGAGCCGTCACCGTCCACCGGGGGTGGGGGAGCGTCGAGGCGTCCACCGAGGGCCATCGCCGCCGGGCACCGCGGAGGAGATCGCCCAGTTGGTGAGGGACAAGATGGCAGCGCGTTGTGGGAGCCGGACTATTTTTTTTTTCCTCTCCCCTCTCTCGTGTCCGTCGCTCCTCATGCTTCCGTCTCCGTTTCCCTCGGCTCATCGATCCATACCCCCCAGGGATCACCGCCGCCGGGGGGGGGGGAGTAGGCACAGTCTCGGGTGTACCCCCCGGCCTGTTAGGGGTGATGGTGTGCTTCGCAGGTGCTGCTTATTAGCAATCACACCACCGGCCTCGCGACTTTCTCTCACGTCCCTCGGCCGTCCTGTTCATCACAGTATGGTAATATAGAAGAGTAAGTGTGAGTATTAAAGGGTCAAGTGTTGATGAAATATGTGTGTTTTCACCTCGTCAGCTCAGGTTGAGTTGGGCAGGTCATTCCTCCAGCAGGAACAGTCCAGGTGAAGGTCTGTGAAATGAATTTTGTGTCTCTGTGAGATGATGCTCCACAAGACACCGTTCCCCTGCAGAATACAAGCTTCTGGAGACACTTCGGTCTGGAGTAGTGAGTTTAGGAGTCAAGGAGAAGAGCAAGTGTTTGTTCTGCAGGAAAACATCAGGACCTTGAATCTGATGTGAGCGGCTGTTGGAAACCAGTGCAAGTTCATGAGGAGAGGAGTGGCGTGCGTCTCTCAAGCTAAAGACCATGTTTCTGAATGACAGACACTAGTGATGACATGTAGATGGAGAAGATAAGTGGTCCCAGCACCAGCCCTGAGGCACTCCAGTAGCTAGATGATAACAGTGATGGGATAAACCATGTTTCTGAATGACAGACACTAGTGATGGCATGTAGATGGAGAATATCATTGAGACAGTAGTCAGAAGTTCAGGGAGCCGGAAGTTAAATCAGTGGTGGTTGAGAAATACATCCCAGATCTATCTTCATAATAAATAGTAATAAATAGATAATAAATACATTTCTTTTTGCAGCGAAGTGTTTGTGGGCTGTGCTCTTAGGCCCCGTCCACACGGAGACAGGTTTAGTACAAATATTTTGTTGTATTGGCGTTTCGTCCACACGGATCCGGCGTTTTGGGAGAGTGAAACCGCTATTTTTTGAAAAGGGGTCCCAGGGTGGATAAATCTGAAAACGTCATCCTTGCGTTTTCGTCTGTACGGTATATTTTGTGAAACGATGATGTCATCACCCCACATGTCGACTAGTCAGACAGTCACGTAACAGCCACAACAACTGATGAACTGCTTGTATAATAATAATAATATAATATAATGCAGCAGAAACTTCTGAGCCTCTTGTATTCCTTTGTTTATTATTTACTTGAATGCTTTTTTATTTTTTTGGGCTTATACTTTCTTTCGTATGCTATGGTGCTGGTCTGTTGTCCGATAAAGGCATGTCATATTTTGTAGGGATGGGGATTTAAAGCAAAAATAATATTCGACGATCGATGGGAATTATTTGATAATAACGGCTATTCAAAAAACGCACCCCTGTAATGTTCCACTCCGACATTACATTTCTCTGTAGGTTGGGTGTACACGTGTTATAGCCATTAAAAAAATGTTTAATATTTAAGTTTGATATTTATGTTTAAATATGTTATTTTTTTTATTGGATCTATGTTGATTATGAAAATGAACCACGTGCATATCCACAATAGGCTATATCGGGAGACCTAATTTTGACCACATTAAGTTTTGTTTTGTATAAAGCCCTTCTTTGAAGTGAATTTCCCTAAATTGTATCTTAATTTTAATAAATGTTTCATCAACCAGATATCTGGATTTAATAAAAGAAGCAAGTATAGGCTATAGCAGACAATATAATTAAGACATGGATGCCCCGGCGAGATATAACTTTGCTCATGAACTGGAGCTTGTCTCATAAATGAACTGAAACTCGCAATATATAGAAATCTTGAAATGTCTACGTTTAAACAATATCGACAAACAACAATTCAAAACGAAAAGAAACATATAACTCTCTAATATCCTCCGTATGAAGTGCATTACTCAGGCGCGTTCACATTACTACGAGTGGTGAGTCAGCATCATCAACTTCCTCTTTTCAGTCAAGAATGACACAGAAAACATTAGTTTATTGATAAACAATTAAAATGTCTATATTTGACACATTCGTTACTTTTGCCGGTTCTTTGTGGCAGGCTTTCTGAGTCCGCTAACTAATCGAATATCGTGACTCCCTATTTTGAACCTGCAGGCAATTTATGGTTGTTCGATAAAGTTCTTGGTAAAAAAGAAAATAAGCAACTGTGCGTAATATTATTTCATAGCCTTTTATTTTACTGCCTACAGCGCGCAAGGTTTTATGGGCATAAGTCTTCTTCTCGCATTTTTAGTGTATCTCTATAGCAGAATTACAGCGCCACATACTGGTCTGGGATGTCTACTACACCGTTTTCAGTCGGTTTCAATGGTTTCCAAGTGTGTAATCCATCAGCCGTAAGTTAAATCCTCGCGGGAGCTGCCATTGTAGCAGAACTTCACCTGCTGTTAGCATCCCATTGACTCCCATTCATTTTGGCGTCACTTTGACAGTGAGTAACTTTACATCTGAGGCGTCCAAAGACTCCATTTGTCCATTTTTTATTTCTAAAGAAACACGACAATGTATAAAATGCTCCATTGCTTTGTATCTTACGTTATGGCCGTTTTTGTGAAAAATAGGCTAACGATTTATTTTATTGGCAAACGTCATCACTATGCAACTTACTGTCGCACAATAAAGACATTACTGTATAGACTGGAGGAGAAGCTCATGGGCAATCTTTTACTGTCTATGAGGCAATCGGGGGGACATGGAGGCACAAAGTTGAGGGAGAAGCCTTTTACTGTCCATGGGAGAAGCCAATAGGTAGAAAGTCCATAAAAGCAACAGACATCAGACAGGAAGTGTATAATTCGGTCTTCAGTCTTCTCCGTTGAAATCAATGGAGTCGCTCTGTCCATTTCTTGTACTGTGTATGGTGGTTTTGTGTGTACGCAGATATTTTTCGAGACGCCGCCGTGTTTACGGACTTTTTTTAGAACAAGGAAAAAAACACGGATAGGGTAAGCTCTGGCTTCGTGTGGACGTGGCATTAGTGTGACATTACATGATTTCCGTAGTGTTTTCACAGCTGTGATCTCACTGTTGAGGTCTGGGAAACATGTTTCTGCTGAGTGTGAGAACTCACAGTTTGACCACTATAGAGCCGTGATCATCTCTGAACACAGTTGATGAATTTAAAGACTGGCTTCTGCTGGTCTAGAGAGTTGGCGATCTGTCTTATCTGCTCTTTCAGTGGAAACATGGTTCCTCGAGTTTGGGCCTAATCTCCAGTCATCCTACCATCTCTAGACCCATCCCCTTACACCTTCTACAAGCCATCTTCACAGCTTGTACCGTCAGATTGGTTTTCCGAAAGAGACGTTCAAGCTGTCTGCCTCTTGATTTCATGGCATGTACTGTAGCTCAGCAGTGAAGAGTGGGACAAGGGAACAAACCTAGTCCTAATTGGAGCATGTTCATCTAAAACGTCAGAAATAGCAGTAATAGATGCAGCAAACATACTAGCATTAAGAAAATTGATCATACGATACGAGATGTCGATATTGCCAGTACAATTAGCTACACAAGTTAATGTAAGATCAAAGGTAATAAGCTTGTGATCAGAGAAAGGAGTAACCAGACCATTGATGGAGATTCAAGGCAGATGTACAAACTAAGTCAAGTGTGTGGCCTTGAGTATGAGTTGGGAAGATAACATTTTGATAAAGTTCAAAGCAGTCCAGAACAGTCATTAATTGAGTCCTATTTAAACAGGGAGTATCAACGTGAATGTTAAAATCACCAAGCAAGATGACCTTGGATGATGAATCACAGGCTATCATTAGTAGTTCACTTAGTTCAGAGGAAAAATAATAATTTTGCTGTCCCTTAAAGATTATTTTAGTTTAGTTTAACTTCAAGGAATATTTGACCAAATTCCATTGCCTAATGACGAGAATTTTAATATTCGATTTCTTTTTACAGAGAGGTGTCTGTGGGCTGTCCTCTTAGTGTGACATTACATGATTTCCAAAGTGTTTTCATAGCTGTGATCTCACTGTTTTGGTCTGGGAAACATGTTTCTTCTGAGTGTGAGAGTCTCACAGTTTGACCACAATAGAGCCATGATCATTTTTGAACACAGTTGATGAATTTAAAGACTGGCTTCTGCTGGTTCTGGTATCGGTCTAGAGACTTGGGGATCTGTCTCATCTGCTCTTTCAGTGGACACATGGTTCCTCGAGTTTGGGCCTAATCTCCAGACATCCTACGACCTCTATAGCCATCCCCTCACACCGTCTACAAGCCAGCTCTCACCCACTTTTACCACTCACACACATCAACTCATCCCTCCATACCGGCTTTTTCCCTACTGCGTTAAGGAGTAAGTCCACTGCTTACACACAGAAGACAATATTCCTCCGCCCAGGTGAGCAACCACCAAGAAAAGGTGTTAACACCAATTCTCGCCCAGGACAACTGGAAACTGCTAGGGACTGGAAGATGCTGGCTGACCTTGATCAACGGCTTATTTTTCCACATGAGATTGCTACCACTAACTTACGACCAGATATTGTTTTGTGGTCTGGATCAGCACACATTGTTCAGCTGATAGAGCTAACAGTGCCATGGGAGGATGTGGTAGATGAAGCATATGAGAGGAAGAAATTGCGGTTTGCTCATCTGGCCACTGAGGCAGAGCAGCGAGGATAGAGAGCCCAGGTTTATCCAGTGGAAGCGGGTTGTCGAAGTTTAGTGGCACACTCTACAACCCGGTTCCCCAGAGACGTCGGATTCAGTGGCCAAAAGTTGTGTCGCACAGTAAAGAACTTGTCTGAAGCAGCAGAAAGGAGCAGCAACTGGCTGTGGTTGAGATGGAAAGATTCTAGCTGGCTATGTACAGGCCGCCATGCTATGGTTTCGGAGAATTCTTGAAGAGTCTGTTTGTATAGGAATTACAGTCATTACGTTCCTGTGTAAATTGTCCAGATATTGTGTTTTGCGGTAGGTGGTATGCCGTACGGAACCGTTTGCCACTGAAACGCACCAGTGGGGCTCGACAGCCATTATCAAACGGGTTGGCGCGAATGGTTGGGTTGCGCGAGATTGTGGTTAGGCCTCTGTAGAGGTCAGTAAGCTGGGCTGAGTTAAGTGGGGGACGGAGGGGGGTGACTCTCGGACACCAGGGTCACTGTCAAGCCCTCTTGAGGTGTCGTGGGCTAGTCAACGAAACACTGAGGATGGAAGGTGCCCACTTGAAGACCCTAGAGATGTCCCCTACTCGGCTCAATCCAGACGGTTGTTGTGGTGGTCCACTAGGAAGACCACACTGTAGTTGCAGCCGTCGTGTGTGCTGACGCAGCAAGTACGATGCAGCCGTTAACGCCAGCCATTAACACTCAACTGCAACAGGCTACAACACACTGCATTCCAATCGTGCCAATCATGCCCTAACATGCCCTTAAAGGTTTGTAATTCACAACAGGAATAAGCCCAGTGCAGTTCTCAATCAAAACAAAACTGTGCATCTTTAAAATAGTAAAAGTATAAAACGCAAAATGAAGATTTATTTTAAAAGTACAATAATTGTGTCCAAGATGCAGTGGACTACAGGTATAAAGACAATACTCCTGTTCTTATTATAATTAAAAACGTATATTTACAGTCCACAAATGACCCTCCTGGTCTTTCCAGTTTACTGCCTTCTCCTTGTCCCTCACACTCTTCCTCCTGTGTACTACTTTGATTTTCTGATTTTGATTTTTTGAAACCTCTGGTTATCCTTGTATTACATGACACTGTAGGGCCATCAATATACAATCAGAAAGATTTATAACATGTACACACCAGTTATGTTTAGACTACTTAATCCTATTGTATTTGTTATCTCCCCAGTTGTAACTTGGTTTCATTGAGTGACATCTGAGAGGAATCGGATTCATGGTGTTTATAGCTTCTAGCTTTCTGTGGCTTCTTTTTCAAGGTAGTGACGAAACGTGATCTGTAGCGCTGTGTGTTCGCGTTCAGCTACGGTGAATGTAGATACAGTTATGTAGATATAAATGTCTCATTCCAAGGTAATTAAAACATTATGGTTTATTAAATAAGTTCTTTATACCCCACTGAAAACATAGATGGATATCATATTGCATTTCTGTTAATAGATACTCAAAATTATTACACATTGCACCTTTAATATTTAAAGGTGGGATCAGTAGTTTTTGAAAAAGACTTTTGGCCAATGTTGATACTTGAAATCACCAAAACAAACACGCCCCTACCCCAAAATGATCTCGCCCCTAATTTGATTGCTCCACCCCACACTTACATATGCGACCATAACCCTTTCTATGGCGTAATCTGAAGGGGAAAAATCAGGCTTTATTTTTCTGTATTCATTGTAAAAGCTGTGTGTCTGAAAGGGAAATTCTACACATTAGCATTTGCTTTTGTTTTCCACACAAGAAACATAAAATGAGTGTTTCCATTTTGAAATAAAGTTTTGATTATGTAAAATACCAATGTTTTTAATGAGGGTTGGGACAGAGCATTTTACCCTTTTATCCACAGTTTCATCTTGTCATTTAAAAAATGCAGTTCTGCAGAGAAACACCTGAGAAGTGAAAGGAAGATCAGTGCTTGATGATCAAGCTCCCATTTCAGGGGAGGACAAAGACACATCTACAAATATTGTCATTATTCAAGGTAAGTTAAATTCTTTGAAAAAGTTACTGACCAATGTTTAATGTTTAATGTTGAAGATTCAAGCATATTCATGAATGTATTTATGCTGCTGAAACAAGGCTTGTTTGTGTTTGATTACAGTCTTCACTGTGGCTTCCACTGAATAAAAGTTCTAGATTGTGTCATTTATGAATCTCATAACTTTCTGTATTGTTTTACAGATTTTTTTTTATTGAGTCTTCTGAAAATCTTTTGAGAAGATGTTTTGTGTCAGCATGAAACATTGAACACACTGCATTTCTAGTATCCCTCACAGCTTTGGTTTATTTGCCAAATATTAAATTAGGCTATATGTCCTCATGGTCTATGACACTAAAGCAATAAAAAACAACCTTCTCAACTTAACTTTTCTAACTTTATCTCATTCTCTACTCATTAATGCACAGACTGATTCAACATTACAACCTTTTATATAATTATAATGATTCATTTTGATAATGAGATTGTATTAGTTATTTAGTAGTAAGGGTAACCAAACATCTAAACCATCAAAATTAAGGACATGCCGGTTACTATTATGTAATCCTTCATCGCTTGTCTAATTTTGCACTCCAGTAAAATTGAGAGAAAAAGGAGAAATAAGACAATTATTCTGAAAGCAATTTAGAGATTACTCTCTCTCTCTCTCTCTCTCTCTCTCTCTCTCGCAATAGTGCATTGTGTTATGGGTTAAAGGAAATGTCTGTAATCTTAAAGGGGGGGGTTGACTGCTTTTTTTCTTTGCATGATTGTGTTTATGACGTGCAATATAACATGTATTTGTGGTTTTTCTTTTTTAAAGTCTTATTTTTCATAAACTTCACCTTTATCGTCAGCCGCGCTCTCCTCTGTCCCCTGAACGAGCAGTTTACTTCCTGATTCTATGAAAACACTCCCTCAGAAACACGTCGTGGGCTCAGATTGGTTAGTTTGGGCGGGTGTGTTGTGATTGGCTAAACTGTCGCTCACGTTGTCCGGAAGGTTAACGCCTATTACCTTAACGGGGAAACGCCAGCTCCGGTCCAGATGTAAATAATGGTGTCGAACTGCAGTATCAGTTTGAGGCAGAATCAGACCGAGAAAGCCGCGATGAAGAGAGTCAAACAGAACCTCACCACACACGGCTCTTACTAAACGTTTCTGAATGACAATTTGACATATTTTTTAACCATATACACGTTTGTTTTACACAATAGCATCTGACTGGCAACAATAGCAACTGACTGGCTTCTAATGTTAAACACAAACAGCGGTGGCAAGTTTACGTTATGGATCAAATCGAAAATAACGTCATAAAGCAAATATACATGAAAAATACGTTTAAAACATTAGTACTTATACAAAATTCAGGTCCATAATGTTTGTACGCGTTTGTCGTAGACACAAAATACTAGCATAACTAGTAGCCTAGTGGCTATAAAGCCAACGCTAGTGTAATGGAGGCCAGCTGGTAGTTGCTGTGCGGGTAAACCTCACTCCCCGATCTCAATAGGCGCTCTAGCGACAGACGCTAGAGGCTGCAGTCTTTAGCCTCCTTGTTAGCGCGCCTGACTCTCATGCCGGAGACCTGGGTTCGAGGCCCGCTCGGAGCGGGTCGATTTGGACCCGGGTGTGTGAGGGGTTACACTGGCATTTGAAAAAATAAAATAAAACACAGGCTAATGTGACGTCTGGAATTATACATGCAAATACATTAAAAACGATTAAGTCTTAGCCTACTTACAGGTTGTGGTCCAACAACTGCTGCCTCTGGTTTTAAAGTTGCTTCATTATTTATAACAGTTTCTTGCAGCATTAATCCTGCATTGAACTCGTGGAGATTCTGGAAGCTGTCTTCCGTAAAATGCGCAGTACAGAGAGCTAGATTACGATCGTCACTTTCAGGAACATAATCAAACATAAATTGTATCCATTGTTGATGAAGTTTAGCATCCGTGGGAAGCTTGAAACACAGAAGACCTGACAGCTGCGTGAACACAACTCACTCGACGTGCTGCAGAAATATGCACATGCCCTTTCCTGCATATTCCGAAGGGAGTGGTTGATGCAAATGTGCGGGTTAGTGACGTACCATAACCCGTTGTAGTCCCAATCGAGTCGTTTTTGTAGGCGTTTACACTTCCTGTTTTTTAAAAGATGATATATCTGCTTACATTGAACTTTCAGCGCTGCAACTTTGCAGATACTGTTCATGCACCAACAGCAACATTACACACTATTTAAAATCAAAAAAGTGAAATCACAGTCAACCACCCCTTTAACAGATAATGGCTTGACAGAACATTACCAATACCTTTCTTCCTTACAGTGTATACACAGGGTGTCCGCGGTATTAAAAAGTGATAAATCAAAATTGTCAAATTTAAGGCCATTAAAAGTGTTAAATGTAGTCTGAGAGGTATTATTCTTTAAAAATTAGGTATTATTTTTTTTCAGACTATCAGGTGTCCTATTCTGTGTTTGCGTTAGTCCGTATAAATATGGGCTTTAGCTTATCTGGGCACAATCAAAGATCTTTCGTCTCCGTCTATGTTTGATGCTGACGCCATATTCAATGGTCGATCGACATCATCTGTGAACAAGTGATCACCCTGATTTAGACCTGCCTACATTGTATTTACATAAAGCGTTCACACAGGCAAATTTGCTTTATGTTTAGGTCTACATTGCTTTTATTTCCCGGTGTTGAAATCAGGCAAACATAAATGTAAGTCAACACGATTCCTGGCTGCATATCAATATCCACGGATCACTGGATCTTTAGTGAGTTGTAAAGAACACTATATTGATTCCAACATTTAGTTTAAATTGATAAAATTATTCGTTTTAGTCGCATTTTCGCAGTTTCCCCTATTAAATCCTGTCACGCAGCAGATCTTTTGCCATTTTAATATGTTTGAAATGTCAAAATCTGTGTAAATAATAGAAAGGTTGCTGCTGATTAACACTTAATTCAGTGTCGTGATGGTTTAAAAAAAATCTGAAGGTAGTAAAAAAGGTATTAAAAAGTAGTAAATTTGAAAGCTGCCATATTTATTCATCATAAAGATTTGATAATCTCTCTCTATCTATCTATCTATCTATCTATCTATCTATCTATCTATCTATCTATCTATCTATCTATCTATCTATCTATCTATCTATCTCTCTTTCTCTCTCTCTCTCTCTCTCTCTCTCTCTCTCTCTGTGTGTGTGTGTATTATTTTGACTGTAGTACTCAGCATTTGTATTTCTCTCTATCTCTCTCTCTGCTGTGCGCATTTGCGAGTGTGGCTGAGCGAGTTGAGCGTGGCTGTGGGAGCGAGTGTGCAGGTCTGTTTTTGAAACTTTTTCTTTTTCTGTTTTTCAATCTTTTCCTTTACTAAAGTAGTAGAGTTTATAAGTAGGGATGAGCGAGTACAGCATTATCTGTATCTGTATCTGTATCTGTTAACCATATGAATTATCTGTATCTGTATCTGTACTCGGACTGGGCGGGGCCTAAACCCGGAAGTGGGTCGGATAGTCTTGAAATGGGTGGGGCTTTAACCGGTATGTTATTTTAGGCATGCAATTGATATGAGTTGATCAGAAATTGTTATATTTATTGCTGATAAGAAAACTATTTACATGACAGCATCAATATTGAGCTTCAGATCAATGGTTTTGATCACGATAACAAACTAACAACAGAGCAAGTTTTGCAACAATGAATACAACACATATGGCTGCAATTATGAAGTAAAATGTAATGAACAAGAGTTTTCATCTCAACTAGGGCTGGGTGATATGGACCCAAAAGTCATCCCATAGGCTGAATTTCGATATACAAAATATAGCCTATCCCGATTTTTTTTTTCTGCAAAGTGAGAGCAAATGTTCAGTCAAAGCCAAATATGACATGTCACAAGTAGTTTTATTGAAACATGAACATTTGCTAAATCAAATAAATAAATAATAAACAGGTTTCTTCACCTTAGAGCTGCATGATTATGACAAAAAATCTTAATTGCAGATTATTCCCTTGGAAGTGGAATTGTGATTTATTAATTGGTTTATTTATTTTGTTAATAAAAAGTTGGTATGAGCCATTACAGTCATTTAAAAAAATATAAAAAATAACACAAAGAAAAATAGGGGCATTACGGGGTTAATATGGAAACGACAGTTACCATGGTGAATAGTGAATACACAATACTAACAAGAACTGTTTATGAAACATGGAAACTGCTCCTGGTGAATAGAATGAAAATCATAACTGCATTGCTTTTATTTAGTGTAATTTACAACGTAACGTTGTTGCATGCTCATATAGTTTCTTTTACACTTTAGTGAGGCGATCCAACGCGCGGTCGCGCGCCGCCGCATTTGCGCGTGCAATTGAGTGTGCGCTACGACCAACGTTACAGTATAACGGCTGACAGGATAGAAAGTCCATTTTGCTGAGGTGAAAGACTTTATTTCATAACATACATGCTTTAATCAAGCACGCAAAGTGGAAAAGGAGTGGGGCGCGGGGAGCAGTGCAGAGAGCTCTGGGTCAGCAGCACTCAGCAGCTTGCTTGGAGCAAGGATCACAGCGCAACCTGAACCGTTATGCAATATGATCTAATTACATATCGCATTTAATATATATATATATATATATATATATATATATATTCTTTATATTGATATATCGCTCAGCCTTAATCTCAACATAACTTTCTTATTCTTTTTTTTCTTTTTTTTTTATCCGAGCACAGATATTGACTCATATTACTCGTATAATGTTCGTACTTGACAAAAGTGCTTTATCCGTACCGGATACTCGTTAAAGCCGAGTATCCGGCTCAACTCTATTTATAAGTAAAGGTTATTTTGTTCGGTGCGCCATTTTTCCGGGGTTCGGAATTATGACGGGCGCCGTGCAGTGGTGTGAAAGTTGCGTCAACGCTGAAAATAGAAGAGGTTTGTTTAGCGGCTGTTACGGAATGATAGACGAGAGCGGATCCATGTGCAGCTAACATTTATTAATAAGAGTAGTCAAGCAGGCATGCGTCAGAACCAGCAGATACAGCAGTGAAGACAGGGCTAACTCAAAGTACAATACCAGGCAGATGATCAGGGCAGGCAGCAATGTTCATAATCCAAAAACAACAGGCAAAGGTCGAGGCAGGCAGCAAACAGAGAAACAAAGGTCGAGGAACAGGCACGGGTCAAAATACAGGAAATCCAGGAAACAATAGAAAACGCTCAGAATGTCAGCCGGGGCAAAACAATACTTCGCAATGAGTTACTGTGTGAGTGTGGTTTATATACAGAGTCTGATGAGGTGCAGGTGTGTACGTAATCAGTCACCGGGATGAGGCATGATGGGAAACGGAGTTCTTGTGGAAGTGATAAGTTCTGATGTGGAGTGCCCTCTGGTGGTTCTCTCGGGCACTCCACTTGGTGATCGTCACATAGCCCCACCCCAAAGAGCGGCTTCCAGACGCTCAAAACAGAAAAACAGAAACTGTCCAGGTGGGCGGTGGAGCGGAGGTGGATCTGGGGGTGGGATGGAGGGCCAGGTCCGCGGAACAGAAGAGGAGCAGGTGACCAGAGCGGAGCAGGCTGTGCAGGCGACCTGGGTGGAGTAGGCTGTGCAAGCGAAGTCCAGGGCGGAGCTGGACGAGGCGGAGACCAGGGCGGAGTTGTCGGACCCTCGGGCGTCCAAGGCGGAGCAGACTGTGGGCATGGCCAGGACAAAGCAGGCTGTGAACATGGCCAGGGCGGAGCTGTGGGACCCACAAGCGTCCACGGCGGTAAAGACCCCTCAGATGGCCACGGCGGTGAAGACCTCTCAGGCGGCCATGGCGGTGAAGACCCCTCAGATGGCCACGGCGGTGAAGACCTCTCAGGCGGCCACGGCGGTGAAGACCTCTCAGGCGGCCACGGCGGTGAAGACCTCTCAGGCGGCCACGGCGGTGAAGAGCTCTCAGGCGGCCACGGCGGTGAAGAGCTCTCAGGCGGCCACGGCGGTGAAGACCTCTCAGGCGGCCACGGCGGTGAAGAGCTCTCAGACGGCCACGGCGGTGAAGACCTCTCAGGCGGCCACGGCGGTGGAGGATGAGACGAAGGCCATGTCTGCAACGCCTCCATGGCCCTCACAGGGTGCCTACTGCCCCCCCCCAAAAAATACTTGGGAAAATCCCCAGGGATCTGAATGGCACAGCTTGAACAGAGCTTGAAGGGCACTGGCAAGGCGAGGCGCAGAGGCGGGGCCGGCAGAGCGAGGCGCTGAGGCGGGGCCGGTAGAGCGAGGCGCTGAGGCGGGGCCGGTAGAGCGAGGCGCTGAGGCGGGGCCGGTAGAGCGAGGCGCAGAGGCGGGGCCGACAGGGCTAGGCGCTGAGGCGGGGCTGGCAGAGCGAGGCGCAGATGCGGGACCGGCAAGGCGAGGAGTCCTGGTACGCTCACTGAAGCCTGGCGAGCCGAACGAGTCCTCCTCCTTCTGCGGCGGCGCGTCACAGGGCTGGACACACTCGCTGGGCTAGATGATTCACCCACTGGACTCCCTTGAACTGGATGCTGAATCATATGAACTGAAGATTCATCATGACTCACTTGAACTGGATACTGAATCATATGAACTGGAGACTCCTCACTCGCGATGCTAGAGTGAGGCGCAGGCTCGTCAGGGCTGACGGTGAGCGCAGGCTCGGCAGGGCTGACGGTGACCTGAAGCGTCTCCGGCTGGACGGTCTCTGGCTGGACGGTCTCGGGCTCTGGCTGGACGGTCTCGGGCTCTGGCTGGACGGTCTCGGGCTCTGGCTGGACGGTCTCGGGCTCTGGGGAAATGGTGGGCTCACGGAGGTCCTCCACCACGTCCACCGTAAACGATGATCCGCTTAACAGAAGGGCCTGGTCGATATATTGTTCTAAAGTCCAGTGAGGATCATGCAAGGGCATGAATGAACTGAGCGGTTCAGAAAGTCCTCCCCGAAAGAATATCATCAGGCATTCCGTGCTCATTGAGGTAAGATGTGCTAAATCAATAAACTCCATTACATACTCCTCAATTGTCCGATCTCCCTGACGGAGACACATAATCCGTGCACCAGGGTTCCCGCTGGTCATTGCTGCTGGATCCAAGTAGTGGCGAAGTATTCTGTTACGGAATGATAGACGAGAGCGGATCCATGTGCAGCTAACATTTATTAATAAGAGTAGTCAAGCAGGCATGCGTCAGAACCAGCAGATACAGCAGTGAAGACAGGGCTAACTCAAAGTACAATACCAGGCAGATGATCAGGGCAGGCAGCAATGTTCATAATCCAAAAACAACAGGCAAAGGTCGAGGCAGGCAGCAAACAGAGAAACAAAGGTCGAGGAACAGGCACGGGTCAAAATACAGGAAATCCAGGAAACAATAGAAAACGCTCAGAATGTCAGCCGGGGCAAAACAATACTTCGCAATGAGTTACTGTGTGAGTGTGGTTTATATACAGAGTCTGATGAGGTGCAGGTGTGTGCGTAATCAGTCACCGGGATGAGGCATGATGGGAAACGGAGTTCTTGTGGAAGTGATAAGTTCTGATGTGGAGTGCCCTCTGGTGGTTCTCTCGGGCACTCCACTTGGTGATCGTCACAGCGGCAGGAGAAGTGGTAGGTTATGACTCTATGGTGTCGGCTTCTAGAATGAATAATGCCATAGTAATGTTTATGAGCTCTGTGGATAAAGCCAATGAATTGGTGGAGCATGGGTTAGTGATTAATGATGTTTTTACAGTCAAGTCGTGCTTCCTCTTTCAGTGCCGGAAACACCCGTTTTACGCATACTCCGGCCGTTTCTCAATATGCCTTCTTGTCTGTACTTGTGTTCTTGTGGACTTGTGAAACATCATCAGTCGCAGCCCAAGTACTGTCCCAATACACAAGTTTGCATTTTGGCAAGAACGGTTAAAAATCCCGGATGTATTCTTGACACTCCCATTTTACCGAGGATGCATCCCATATTTCATTTCGGCATTCGCGGAAGGAGCAGGAACCTGAGAGAGGCAGGTCAATTTTAAGCAGATTTTAAAGGGATAGTTCACTTTGAAATTAATTTTTGATATGTTTTAGTTTACCTCCAGGGCATCCAAGATGTAGGTGTCTTTGTTTCCAAAGTATTTTCAATTTTGACATTTTTCAGTCAAACCGTTGTTGTCTATCAGTCATACACTGGAGGCTAAGGGGGTCAACCAAAAAGAGAAGTCAAACAGAGAAGTCAAAATTAAACATGATTTAATGACTTGTGAATGTAAGTACACACTGATGGCCTAAGACACGAAACGAGCGTTTTTTGTGAGAAAACAAACAGTATTTATATCGTTTTTACCTCGTGTAATCCAAGGGATCTGAATCGGTTGTGTAATGTCCAACTGAACCGAACTGAATCAGTTCAATGTTACGCCGGAAGTGATCGCTTGCGTGTGACGTCACTCAATATTTACACGGAGATTTCGGAAGTTTTACCTTTTACTAAACATATTTAGATATACCGAAATCGTCTTCCATTGCGGTTTCCCATATATCTAAATATGTTTAGTGCAAGGTAA
Organism: Cyprinella venusta; assembly: GCA_038021265.1. Lineage (NCBI taxonomy): Eukaryota > Metazoa > Chordata > Actinopteri > Cypriniformes > Leuciscidae > Cyprinella > Cyprinella venusta. The sequence continues at coordinate 1,006,964 of CM075863.1, forward strand.
AACTTCCGAAATCTCTGTATAAACAAAGAGTGAAGTAGGCGTGCAAGCGATCACTTCCAGTGCATGCGCAGACCGAAGCGCCCGTGGCCGTCAGATCATTTTGTCATGGCTATGATTACAAAAGGTAAAACAATATAAATACTGTTAGTTTTCTCACACAAAACGCTCGTTTTGTGTCTTAGGCCATCAATGTGTACTTACATGTACGAGTCATTAAATCATGTTTAATTTTGACTTCTCTGTGCATGCTCTTTGAGGTGAACCGATTGAGGACCCCCTTCACCTCCAATGTATGACCGACAGACAACAACGGTTTAACCAAAAAATGATAAAAATTGAAAATTAATTAATTTCAAAGTGAACTATCCCTTTAAGTTACCTGAATGTTACTGGCGTTTTTTCCCGCCGTCGGCTAGTGATGTGCACAAACAAACAACAGAAGCAGTATTAAAATGAGACAGGTGTTGCTTTATTGTTATGAATATACATTACACTGTAGTGTATGTAGAGTAATCCCTTAGGTTTTGAATTTGAAAGCCTGGCTGTTATTGTCAATAATTCTCGTTGTTTGGGCACTGCAGACGGCGTCTGTGCGGGGGTAACGTTACTATTGCGCAATACCTGAACACAAGTCTGTTCTTTGCATTCTTGGTTTTGAGAAACGACCTCCGTTTGCGGTGCGTATCCGGTCCAGGAGCAGCACTCGCTAAAGTGCTTTCACATATGCTGTGTTTGCAGTGCATAACTGATCCGCGGAGCCTACTCACTATTTTTATTTCAAATTAAGAAGTTATGCAGCAACTTTTATTAAAATAAAAGTTTTGTCAGCATTACGATTCTCTTTGTACACTTTTACAAACTTGAATGGACGCATGCACGTTTAAACACAATTTAAACAACACTGTAAACAAATTGGAGTAGGATTCACTTGAAAAAAGCTTGCTAAATTTTCTCACTCAGAAAAAAATTGCAAAGATTTGCCAAGTAAAAACCTAAACATATTTATCAGTAGCTTTAACTAGAAATCTTTAAGTTAAATTTACTTGGAATATGGAATTAAGTAAATTCAGTGTTACATTTAACAGCCTGTAGTGTGCACACTGAGCAGTGTTCATTTCATCTGGGCAAACCCATGTAGGGCCACCATGGAAACCATGGACAAAACTGGCTGGGTCCCAGTTAGATAGCCCAGGTCAAACCAATGTGGGCCCCACATGACTGTGTTGGCTGGGGAATCGTAAAGTTAAATTTGCAATAAATGTATTTATTGATCTGTGTATAGCCTTTCATTTTATAATGGATCTATTATATTTATATAAAACACTTGTCAGTTTAATTACCCCTGCTGATTTTATTATCTTAGATCTCTTGCTTGAATGACAGCTCTGACACCTTTGTGACCATTTCCCTGGACATTAAGCAGCTATAGTAGGGCGATTCCACAGCTTCGGTCCACAAGGGGTGTAATGAACTATATAGATTGAATAATACCCAGGTGTTGTCATTTCTTAAAATTTTTGTTCATAATTTTGTTAAAGATAGATGTTAGAAATAATAAACTTACTTTTATCCCACTAAGTCTTGGCATTATCATGTAATGAGACTTCATTTTATTTCCGTCCCCAGAAATTGCAGATGTCAGGGTGGGACATTATGTGCATCTGGATTTTTCCTAAGTCATTTCTTTAATTTGCTGTAATAAAATCCTTAATTTTGGCACTCAACTTTTATTTTGGTGTGTCCTCTACAAAATAAATCTACTAACACTGATTCCCTTAATCTACCACGATGCAATGGAAAAATTTATTAACGTTCGTTACACTTTCCGTCAAAGAAGTTACGCACGTTAAACTATGATTCTAAAGTAAGCAGAAATATAAATTTTCCATGTAATTCTATCAGTAACAAGACGATAAAAACATCTTGTGTGGACTAAATTCTCATGTACGTAGCTACATGATAAATTGTTAATAAATCGGGATAAAACAGGGGCAGAGATTTTCTGTCAAAAAATCATAACGCTCGAACATTTTATTCTGACGCTTAATTTCATCTCATAACGCCTCAACGATTCACCTGTCAGAAATAAGATTGTCTAGGTCACGGTCGCTCTGCATGAGAGGAAGAGTAACAGGATTTCACGGATTTCGACGAATGTGGGTAAGTTTGTGGATTCTGTCCAAAAGGTTACGAACGTTAAAATGATACGAACGTGGTAAACTTTGTTTAAGTAAACATTAAATAGGATCATTGTGGTGAGAAAGGATAAAAGAGTGATCAAGTCGATATCAAGTGCATGGTTTCGGACCGAAAGCAGCGTCGTGTTCATGAAGATCATGCATGAATGGTGGTTGTATACATTTTGACAGATTATGCACTTCATGTTCGTAAATTGGACAGAAATGTTTAGGCTATCCAACTTCGAACGTTGTTTTCCGCATATTTTGAATCAATGAGCTTTTCATGAAAGTCAACATCGTCAATGACTTTTTTTTGATGATGATTATATTTTCTGTCAAAATGTCAGTATATAGCGTAGGCTGTCCAAGTTAACACGTTAATAGTGCGTTAACACAATATCACAAATGCCATTAGAATAATCTGTCGGCGTCAAGCGCAGGTTGTTAAACAAAAGTGAACTGGGCATGGAGGCACACGCGCAGATTTTCCGCACTGACGGCACACATTAGTTTAAACATTAGGGGCTCTATCTTGCACCCGGCGCAAATGACTTTATACACTGACGCATTTATCATTCCTATTTTGCACGCGCGCATAGCGGGGTTTTTTTTCCTCCACTGACGCACGTCGGTAAACTAGGAAATGAACTTGCGCTCCCTGGGCGGCTTGGCGCAAAAAGGAGGCGTGTGTCAGCGCAAACAATTCCTTGTGCTATTTTGCAGTTCCAGAAAACAATTGCGTCAATGACCAGAAAAAAACTGGTCTAAAGTCAGTGGCGCGTTGCGCATTGCTCATAATGCTATTTTAAGCGCGCATGCTTGGCCATAACAGAGAGTGAACAACGCGCATACACTGTAGATGATTCTCTCAGCTAGGGCTGGGCGATAATATCGCACGATATTGTCTGCGCATCTAATCAGTAAAGCCGGTTCATTGATTAGTAGTAAATCACCTTCACCTGCTTTCAGATGGAGCGGCATTCACTACAAAGAGCCGTAGATCACTGACAAGCTGAGCCAAATCGCGTTAATATCGAGGACATATCGATAACGATATTTAATGCGATATGGCTCAACTGGTCAGTTAATTACGGCTCTTCGTCACGACAAAATCTCCCGTGTTAAACTAATACACCTGGGGGTGTATATAAGTCCACACTCAAGAGCGTTAAAGTTAATGAGATAATTATGTGATTAAATGAGTGATGATTGAGCATTATTGAAGACACCTAAAGCAGAATCACAAGGAAAAAAATCAAAAAATTTAAGCCACCGTTATGGAGGTGAGTGTTTGCTTTAGTTGGTCTTCTTGACCCTTTTGTTAAAAATTTTATATGTAATTTGCTATTGCATCTGAGTTAATCCTGTCAAAGGATTACAAACAAAGATAAGCAATTATAAAATGATGATAGTTTCATAATGACTTTCATCATTTAAAATTTATGTCTATGATTTATTTTGTTGAATAGTGTATAACTAAGATCCTGCATAAACATTGGGAATGTAAAATATAATGTAGTTTCTCAAAAGTTTAAAAAAATCTTTCTTTAAGGCACACACAGACCTCAAGATTCAGTCAAAGCTTCTCAACAACGGTGACGAGTAGAATAAGTAGGAAAAGTAAATTACATAGACAATTCAGATCATAATTTATTCATACCACAATGCATGATGGGAGACATTAATGAGTTGTGATTGGTGGCAGCATGTAACCACGGATGAGATAGACAGGCTGATTATTGATCTCTGTGTTTCTGTATAAAGATGACAGTAATTTGATTAAAATATTTTATTAAATATTTGAGGTTATAAGAAAGTACAGACATGTAACATAACTACAAAACTGTAGCTAAGAAGTTAACCAAATCATCTGAATACTTATAATTTTCAGATCATTGCATGATTAGGCTATGTCAAAACATAGCCAACACTATCAGATCAAGCTGCCTTTGTTCATTTGACTGTTATAAGTCAAAATCACCAGGCAAACAAAATTTAAAGTGGAAATATAAGTGTCAAGAGCCCAACTAAAGCAGACAATGATCTCCATGACGGTGGCTGAAAATTTGTGATTGTCTTTCAGTGATTCTTCTTGTTATCATCAGGTGTCTTCAATAATGCTCAATCATCACTAAATTAATCACTTAATTATCTCATTAACTTTAACACTCATATCGTCCATCTGAAAGCATGTGAATGTGATTTACTACTAATCAAGGAACCAGCTTTACTGATTAGACGCGCATACAATATCGTGCGATATTATCGCCCAGCCCTAACCCAGACATGCTTGGTCCATTTACTATTATTAACATAGAAGGCAAAAATGTTGATGTGGTTTCAACCAAAGGAAAGAAAAAGTTGAAATTCAACTTGGATCATTTAATAAAGTATGTGGAGCCCGAGCCTCACATTCCAAAAAATGGATCCCATCAACCCCTCTCAGTCCTCCTACTCCTCCTGCCAATCCTCCTCAACATGCAGCACCTCCATCTGCAGCCAATCCTCCTCACCCTGCAACAATGGCACAAACCCAAAACAACCCAGGCCCATCAACTACTCACTCTTGCTCCCTAGACACCTTCCCTGTGTCAAAATGTCCAGAAGCACAAGGTAAAAATTAAGTGGTTTGGTTACATTTCACAGTGCCATTGCTCAGAATCTTACTTTATATTCATTGTGCTTATTTTAGTGATACATGACATATGGGAGGGCAAGAAACAGAATGTGCTGTGGAGCAAAATAGGCCCCTACAAATTATTTTCCAAAAACCTGAAGGTTCTGGCACCAGGCAAATGGATAGAAAGTGAGGTAGGGTTGCATTCTCAAATTGCATATGGTTACCTTTGTTTTGGTTCCTTGTTTTATTTTGATTCTTTTTGTAAATAGGTTGTGAATGGTTATCTACACCATCTTAAAAGCCGATTAAATGTGTCAGGAATGAAAAGGGGATATTTAATCGATACATACCAGATGACTGCAATCTGGAATTGAAGCCAAAAGGGCTTGAAAAAGGTTTTTGCATTTAAACACAATCTAAAGTGTTTAAGTAACTGCATAACTGCGTAACTGCATGAGATCCTGCATAAACATTGGGAATGTAAAATATAATGTAGTTTCTCAAAAGTTGTTTAAGAAAATCTTTCTTTAAGGCACACACAGACCTCAGCTTTACTGATTAGACGCGCATACAATATCGTGCGATATTATCGCCCAGCCCTACATACCAGATGACTGCAATCTGGAATTGAAGCCAAAAGGGCTTGAAAAAGGTTTTTGCATTTAAACACAATCTAAAGTGTTTAAGTAAATTGACAGTTTTTAAAATCACTATTGTATTGTTTGTAGCTTGATCCATCCAGCTATGACGTTCTATTTGGGGCTGTTTGTGTCAATGACAACCATTGGACATTTATAGTAAGTAACTTTCTAAATTTCTACAGAAGTAGATGCATGAATAGATGGTAATGCAGACTTAAGATTATCTACTGACAATTAATGTTTGTTTTGTTTTTCAGGCAATGTTCCCAAAATTATCAAAATCTATATATATTGACCATTTTGGTGCTAATGTATCGGCAATTTCTAAGTGCAAGGATGCTACAAGGCTAGTATTGTATTAAAATTTTATCTGTTGTATATTTTTTTATTGCGGCTTAATGATGAGTGCATTTGCACACTTCTAATTAACAGATCTTTCCTCAGGATGAAAGGTGTCAACATTTCCAGGTGGGGATGCCACTCAATTGTTCATCCTACCCAACGGGATTCCACATCATGTGGTGCAATTGTTTGCAAAGTAAGTTATATGTACTTGTATGTATTTTTACAGTCTTTATTGATAAAACCTAATGTATGGATGGCATAACTGCTCACATCAGCTAGCAGAGCTGCTGCTTATGGAGGAAGAGATTAAATTTTCAAATGAGGAAGGTGTTGTTTCACTGCACCTGGAAATTGCAAAAAGACTTTTAAGAGAAACTGGTGAGAAATAATAATTTGAATTTGTATAGCTTTGACTATCTTAAGTTTTCTGGGCATAACCTGACTCCTACATATTAAAGATTGACCTTTCACAGCTCTGTCGTTCATGTGGAGAGCATCATAGGGACAAAGGCCAAACTGTGCAATGGGTAAGAACAATTTACAGTATAAATATGCATTGAAAACCACTCGCCGAACAATTAACTTATTTTAATGTTTGCTCTTACTTCCTTAGATTGAATGTACAGAATGTGGAAGGTGGTACCATTGGGACTGTGTGGGTAGACCTTCCACTGTTGGCAAATACAGCTGCCCTGCATGCTTGTAGTGGTTTTGTCCTGCCTTTTTTCACCTGTTTTTATTGCTGTTATGTTAACATTGCTAATAAATGCTGTGGGTTATTCACTGGATCCTACCTGTATGTCTTTAATTATAAAATTATATTTGCATAGCTATAGCTCATCACCTTTCTCCACTCCTGCAACATTTATGGAGTGTTTGTGTTCGAATTAACTCATTCCTCAGTTTAAATAAATTGACGTGTTCCTTTAAGAACAATGCATTGAGGCTAAATTTAAATTAAGACACAAACCAAGCATCACAACATAATCACACACGCACTGCAAAAACAATGAAAATATTTTATTTAACGTTGCCACTTACATTGTCATTTAGATACGATTTCCATTGAAACGAGAGTAACAAAATGAAATGGGCGTGGTATGTGTTTTGCGACGTTGAGAAGAAGATAAAATATTTTTTTATCAATCTGTTGCAGAAAAGCAACAAGAACAACAAACACAAAATAGAAACAATTAACAGGCCAGAGTTTATTTTTAACATGTTTGCAGCATTGAGCTCACATACATGTGTTGATTTCTTGAATGGCCTATCAGAAGCATTTAAGATAGACTACACTCACCGCTCAAAACTTTTCTTTTTGTTCAGCTTCATTAATAATAACAGATATGTGTGAGATCGCAATGAACTGATGTCATCTCTTTAGGAATTACTGAGGGAGCGCTCTTTTTGTCATGCCAAACCATGGAATAAAGGTTTTCCAGCACAAGTTGTAGAGACTGTTGCTTAGCTGTAGTAGTTGATAGTGTAGTCAGTCTACTGTAAGGATTAGGTGTCGGGTTAACATTTTTTATATAAGTTTTGGGGCTGTCAAAATGATTAATCGCGATTAATCGCATCCAAAATAAAAGTTTGTGTTTACATAATATATGTGGGGGCACTGTGTATAATTATTTTAGATATATAAATACACACACATGCTTGTATATATTTAAGAAATATTTTCATGTATATTCTGTATATAGATTTATATATAATTTATATTATATATAAATATAAATATTTTATATATAAATAATATTTTTTCTTAAATATCCATGCATGTGTGTTTTATATATATATATATATATATATAATATATATATATATATATATATATATATATATAAAACTATGAAAACTTTGGAAAGACTGTTTTTTTCGTTTTGCAAATCTGATTCTCACCTTTCATAGCTCATGCACTTTAATACTAGGTTCAGCCAACACTCCCGGATTAAAGGCATGTCAGTCTAAGTAAACAAGAAACAAAAAAAAAACATCAACAAAAACTGAGACAAAATGAAAGAGTCATCAAAACATGTCTCTAATAAATTAAAGGCTCACACCTGGGTAAAATCAAATGGCCACTCAAAAGTAATGTATAGTAGGGCTGGGCGATAATATCGCACGATATTGTATGCGCGTCTAATCAGTAAAGCCGGTTCATTGATTAGTAGTAAATCACATTCACATGCTTTCAGATGGATGATATGAGTGTTAAAGTTAATGAGATAATTAAGTGATTAATTTAGTGATGATTGAGCATTATTGAAGACACCTGATAATAACAAGCAGAATCACTGAAGGACAATCACAAATTTTCAGCCACCGTTATGGAGATCATTGTCTGCTTTAGTTGGGCTCTTGACCCTTATATTTTCACTTTAATTTTTGTTTGCCTGGTGATTTTGACTTATAACAGTCAAATGAACAAAGGCACCTTGATCTGATAGTGATGGCTGTTTTGACATAGCCTAATCATGCAATGATCTGAAAAATATAAGTATTCAGATGATTTGGTTAACTTCTTAGATACAGTTTTGTAGTTATGTTACATGTCTGTGCTTTCTTATAACCTCAAATATTTGATAAAATATTTTATTCAAATCACTGTTATCTTTATACAGAAACACAGAGATCAATAATCAGCCTGTCTATCTCATCCGTGGTGATATGTTGCCACCAATCACAACTCATTAATGTCTCCCATCATGCATTGTGGTATGAATAAATTATGATCTGAATTGTCTATGTAATTTACTTTTCCTAGTTGAATATTCTACTCGTCACCGTTGTTGAGAAGCTTTGACTGAATCTTGAGGTTTGTGTGTGCCTTAAGAAATATTTTTTTAAACAACTTTTGAGAAATTACATTATATTTAACATTCCAGATGTTTATGCAGAATCTTAGTTATACACTAACCAACAAAATAAATCATAGATATAAATTTTAAATGATGAAAGTCATTATGTAACTATCGTCATTTTACAATTTCTTATCTTTGTTTGTAATCCTTTGACAGGATTAACTCAGATGCAATAGCAAATTACATATAAAATTTTTAACATAAGGGTCAAGAAGACCAACTAAAGCAAACACTCATCTCCATAACGGTGGCTTAAAATTTTTATTTTTTTCCTTGTGATTCTGCTTTAGGTGTCTTCAATAATGCTCAATCATCACTCATTTAATCACATAATTATCTCATTAACTTTAACGCTCTTGAGTGTGGACTTATATACACCCCCAGGTGTATTAGTTTAACACGGGAGATTTTGTCGTGACGAAGAGCCGTAATTAACTGACCAGTTGAGCCATATCGCATTAAATATCGCTATCGATATGTCCTCGATATTAACACGATTTGGCTCAGCTTGTCAGTGATCTACGGCTCTTTGTAGTAAATGCCGCTCCATCTGAAAGCAGGTGAAGGTGATTTACTGCTAATCAATGAACCGGCTTTACTGATTAGATGCGCATACAATATCGTGCGATATTATCGCCCAGCCCTAGTGCATACTGTAACACCTAATTTATTTATTTTAAAATTATTAATTTCCAAGCACTTACAAATTCTTCCTATACTCATTGCCTTTGAAAAGCCACTAATGCAATCCCCAAAGTCAGGTAAGGTTAACTTGAAGCTTCATTTATTACATACCATTGGCATGAACACTCCACAGTCCAAGTGGTCTCTCTGCAATGGTGGAATATATACCACTAACTGGGTCTATGCACTGTGAAGGTAGGTGACGATTTCCTGTAACACAGATCGTTTTAGTGTGTTTTCTTTTAACATGAACATCAAGATTTTTCAACCTGTTGAACATGTGCTGCCCCAGCTGCATGATGCAGATGTCAGTATGAACTACACGCGAAACTTCATCATAGTTCATAAAGGAGAGTATTTACTTGAAACCTTTGCTCACTTCTAAGCCAACTGGTGTGTTTAAAGCACACAGAGATCGAATTCTTTTCCGGCCCTGGGCATCATCCTCTTTAGGCTTCAGGTTACAGTTTTTGATATGTTTCTAAAGGCTACGCTTTTTTATAAAGCCCTTGGCAGTAAATTCTGTGAATAAACTCTTTGGCTCTTTGTCTATTTTTTGAACGGTAGCAGGCAATCATCTCCCCATGTTCTCGTCTCACCACTTCTGTGTTGTGGGCAGAGCTGCCCCTAATTCTAAGGAGGTTTAACTGGACTCGTCTTTGGAGTGTTTTTTGGAAATGCTACTGCCTCAAGGTTTCTTGACATTTTTTGAATATGGCTTAGAGCAATAAAGGCAATACTGCTTCTTGTTGTACGCCTTGCGTTCCTGCTTTGGTGATGGCATTGATTGAATAAAAGTCAATGCCATCACCAGAAGTAAAAAGTGTTTGTCTCTTTAGATTCGCATTTCATCTTTTTTGGTGACGATGCAGTTGTGACATCATTAGCTAAGTGATTGACAGTTGTTGCATCCTATCAGGGGATAGTATCCATCTATTTAATGCGGGTTGGCTGTGTCCAGAGATACGCCATGTCTTTGCTCCGCCCTCCCCCCCTCCCCCCCTCCCCCCGCGTGCATCGAGTCTCAGGTATGTGTTGATCGTGTCTGGTTCAAATCAGGTGTTTGGAACCTTAATGATATTATCCTTTCAAATTGTAGTTGTCCATCAGCACTTTTCCGGCGGTGCACGTTATGAGTTCAGAGTGAGTGTCTGTTTACCCTTCAGGTAGGTTCTGTCTCTGTATTGAGTACTGGGGTACGGTAATAGTGGGTCGCTATGTTACCATCAATGTGTTGCTTTCTGTACCCTCAGTTAATCGGCGGTTTTTATGATTGCTGTAAACAGTAGCCAGAAAGAATTATATGTGGGGTATATTCTCTTGTGGTAAGTGTTATGTAAAATGGATGGAAATTGTAGTAAAAGAGCAATAGTAACATCTCGCTTTCTTTAAGGTGTGGGTCTTCTCTCTCATCCTCCGGACCGTTCTTTGCTCTCGTCTTCAGTACGATCTTCCTCCCGTTCTCCAGTGAATTGCGCTCACTACAACCTGAGTACATTTGAGAACCACGTGTTTACGCTGCGATCGCGCCGTGGGCCAGCAGCAGGATTGCAATCGCAAAGTTGTGTGGGTGGGTGTGCGCTACATTAGCTCGATTTTGCTGTGCATCTTTTCTTGAGTTTTAATGTTTGAATATTGTTTAGATTCTACTGTTATCTAAGTGTGTGTGTGTGTATCCTTATTGACCTTGATTATTTTATTTTTATTTTCTCTTGTTTTCTTTGTGGTCATTTTTGTGTGTTTTTTTTATTATTAAATTCAGTGTATTTGTTTTCTCAGGAACTGAGGTGCCAGGTGGAAGGACCTTCTCTTGTATGGTGATAGTGGTGGTGTTGCAGTGGGTGACACTTTTGAAGTGCCTGTGTGTGTGATTTGGTGCACGGTGACGTGTGTGTGCGCGAGTAGGAATGTGCTTTTGGAAAAGCCATTAAGTGGTCCTTCCGCCGACAGACTCAGCCTGGTTGTTTAGTATGTTGTTTGTTTGTATAACTTGTGAATTGAGCTTTGTAGATTTTCTTGCTGTTCCTCCTACCCTCGTGGGTAGAGGACTGCTGATGTGGTCATTATATATTGCCCGCTGTGACGACACCTTTTGTCAATTTCCATTATTTGTGCATGTAGTGCTGTGCGCTCCTCTTTTACAAGGACATACCAATCTTTAACTTTTTTTTATATCAATAAAAACTATTTTTGTAAATTGTTTGTACATGTCTCTGACCTTCCTGGCACACACTGTGTGACCTATATAAATCGTTGGGTTAGCTAGATTTTCCCGGTTCATTCCGGGTGGCGTAGTCGACAATAATCACCATAAATTATAAAGTAAAACCCTATACCGCTTACCGTCACACAGTCATAAATTGATCAGATGAACTACCTGCCTCTTTGGGAGATGTTGGACGTATCAAAGCAGTTTTGACCATTTCATGTCCAGAGGAACTACCATCTGATTCATCTGAGCTGATTTTTGGTATGTAGTAGGGGTGGAATGGTACACAGAAGTCAATGTTCGGTTGTTATGAGGGTGTATTGAGCGATTAGTGTGTGTGTTATTTCTTTTGAGTTTACAGATGGCGATTTAGAGTTTGTACAGCTGAAGTAAAGTGACGTCACGGGAGTTCCTGCTATTTAAGCGGTGACGGCGTTGATGTCGCTCTCTCTCCGCCTACCGCCGCCTGATTACCAGCTGGGGTTTTTGATTAACTCATGATTTATTGTTTGCACATCTCTCAAGGTCTCTCTTATTAAAACTATGGTGTGTTTAACACCAGAAACGCTACCCAATCGTCTGTGATTTCTGATATGTTCGTTCCTTTGTCTATTAGAGAATTTAAAACGAGCTAAACTAGATTAAGGGCTGTAACATCGGTTCATACCTCGGTTCAGACATCACGGTTCGGTACGATTCCGGTACAATGGAGGGAAAAGCAAAACAAAAATACAGAAGGCATTGTATTTTTTATATAAGTTTTATTAATAAAGGCATAGAACCAGTTTATTTGTAGTGCACTGACAACAGTTTTATATAATTAGTTTATTAATTAAATGAATAAAAAGACTTAAAGACTTTGCGATATGTTTTGTAATTGTCTCTGAATTAATTTAAAATTATTTTGCTATATTTCAGATCAATCGATTTGTTTTCCTTTATTTTAATTAATTTTCCATTATTAATTAACAATGTAACATTATTCTCATTACAACTAATTTATTTCTGTATAAAATGATATTACCATTAAAAACACATTCGATTGTCTTTTTTAACCTGTTAAGCTTCAACCCCTCTTTTGAAAAGTCCCCAGAAATGACATACCCAAACTGAAACAGATGCAATTCATGAACCCTTTTGCACTAAAAGCACAACAATGATCTCATTTGAAAGCTTACACCTAGTAGTTTATTGTAAATGTAGAATTTATTATTGTCATAATGATTTTTTTTAATAGCTCCAAAGCTTTGAAAAGTTATTAGAAATGTATTTTTATGAAACATCTTCATGAAAATAAAATTGAAGTTGGCCCTGTGGCAATCTAGAAATGCACTGCAGCTAAAGCCATATGTGTGACCATTTTATATTTAAAATCTGAAAATGATAACTCTAAAACTCTGTATTTAGTTAAGTTTTTCAAGATCATGTCAAATTACTTTATTTTGATTAGACTCTAAAATGCAAACTGATGTTTAGTCATCTAGGTCATCTATTCAGTCTATTGTCTTTATTGTTTTGTGGTGCAAACGAGCCCCATTCAGTCTCAGTCTCCCTATCCACACAATCACACCTCTCTAGACTGGTTATGGCTATAAATATACATTTTTTTGTCTGCATTATAGCTACTAACGACTGCTATTCACAGGCTGTTCATTAGGTTTCAAACCCTAATTTCTTTTATCAAAGTGCTAGCTTCACATTTGAGATTGTATCAAATGCACTGAAAAATTTCAGTAAGCATTCCTATTTGTGAAAAAAATCATAAAAGACTAACTTCTGGTGACAGGTGTGTGCACCTGCTAGCATATTAGCTTAGCACACCATCAATACATGACAATTTATGAAATTAAAACCATGTTTTGCACCTAACTTACTTTATAATGTAAATCAAGTGTTTTAAATAATCTTCTGTGATCTAGTTTGGCTTCAGATAAAAAAATCTGACAAAATATGAAGAATTCAGATGCAAAAGCCTCTAAGCGCCATTTGAAATTTTCTTCTAGAATGATTATTTTTAGCAAGCTTGTATATTTAAGTTCAGTAATTTCACTTGAATGGCAATGAAGATTACCTATTAATTGTCATTTAAGTGAATTACTGAACTTAAATATACAAGCTTGATAAAAAATGGTCATTTTAGAAGAAAATTTCAAATGGCATTTAGAGACTTTTGCATCTGAACTCTTCATATATTATTTATTGTATTGTGCACAATGAAAATCTATATCGATTAGCATTACATTATAAATATAATCTATTATTATGAAAATACCTTGCATGGCTTGAAGAACGAATGTAACTCAAATATAATTGCAATCATGTTAATTGTCTTCAAAGCATCTTTATCTGCATGTTACAGGTGTATGTATACTTCTCTGTTAGTTCGTCAGGCAGTTCATGAGGCAGTTCCTGGAATATCACGTGTTATATTTCTTCTTCATGTTCCAAATATGGAATAAACTGTGCAGACAGCGCTCCTACCGGAAGATGATGTCATTCAACCTCTTTAGGTTTTCAACATGCTCCTCTGGCAGGCTCTTGTCAAAGTTTACCAGGGGAATGTGCATTACCGAATTTGGGAAGGTCCCATTTGCCGCCTCCAACATCTGTTCTACGTTATTTTTGGCCACTCTACGTCTGACTGAATTCTGTCATTCAAACCGAAGGCCAGGATCACCTGCCTGGCCTTTGGGTACACTGGGTTCTTGTGTTTCAGAATGTAGTAGGCATGCACCATGTTTGCCCCAGAGTAACTGTGCACCTCCACGTTTTTTTAACTGGGAAAACCGACTCAGCTTGAGAGATTAGGTTTAGGGTTGGTAATTTTTGCCCGCCCAACCAGGAGGTCTTTTTGGATCTCTGACCGGTCTAAATTGATCCTGGGAGACCGCTCTAGGTCTCTAAGAGGATACAGGCCTGGGTCCTCTGAAATTGTTTGATGGCCCACGCAGGTTATGGCTAACTTCTTAACCATACCTGTGTGCGGATCTACCTCTTTCTCTAATTCTTTCCCCTTCTACAAATCTAAAATTTTGTTCTTCTGTATCAAAGCGTGCATTTGGGTTAAGGTAAATAATTGTTTCTGTTTGAAACTGGAGAAGCACTGGATAATCTGAGTCTTAAACGTGGAGAGCTTCGTTGTCTCAGATAAAAGGTGGAACTGTATAGAGTGCGAGCTATATCGCAAAGTTTCGGTATGTGTGAGACCTTCCTCAGGCATCTATAATAATGATTAATTTTAAATATTTATATATGAAATCATTGTGAGTTGTTTTTGAGTTTGAGATCGCAGAGAAATTTTCCGTGTCGACCGTTATCGAGAAGAGAGTTAGTTGCGCTCCCTTTTACAGACCTGTTCTAGAAAAAAAGAAAACCGAAAAAGTGTGCTAAATAAGCTTATTTTACCTCATTTTTGTGATCTATTTCGGCGAATTGTAAGTAAAAAAGGTCCTTGTGGCCTGTACAAAATATTTTTCGTAAAAACAGTGATATAAAATCGAAACAGAGTTACAAGACATATATGACATGTATGTGTAGCTATGACCAGTCTGAACAATATTTTGATAAAAGACGTTGTGTTACTCTTTTCCAAAAGTGTTTAATAATTTTATTTGTGATAGCACGTTTCTCAATTTAAGTTCCTCATGAAGGGAAATGCTGTTTTAAAAAATTCAATTTTGATGTAAATATGGAAAATAATTGTATGCTTGAGTAGCTAAGGCCCTGTCCACACTACTGCGTTTTCGTTTAAAAACGGAGACCTTTTGCTATGTTTGCACCTCCCGTCCACACTAAAACGGGAAAAACGAAGACGTAAAACGGAGAAGTTTAAAAACGCCGCAGCTGCGTTTTTTGTTTTGAATCTCCGGAGGGCGTTTTAGTGTGGACGAGACAAAACGGAGAACTTCAGAAACGCTGACGCAGAGGCTGACGCTTGGGCTTGGCTCTATGATTGGGTGTTATTAGTCATGACGTATCTTTCCCTGATTCGCCATTCACTGTTTACACCGGCACGCGCATGCCCAGTGTTGGTGATTGGTCACGTGATCCACGTTTTCAGTCGTTTTAATGTGGACGGAGATCGTTTCTAATACGCAGATAAAACGCTGGTGTGGACGGAGATCGTATTCGTTTTAATTCTCCGTTTTTAAACGAAAACACAGTAGTGTGGACGGGGCCTAAGACCTTCATGAAGAGTTGTATAAATGCAAATTGATATATTTATGTTCAGAAAGTGTGTAAAAAAATATTTTGAAACGCTGTATGATGCTGTTTGTCAAATATCTGTTGTTTCAAAGCACATGAATCCTATTTATTAAAATCCTCCAAAATTATATTCTCCAAATGATGATTTATAGAAAATATGACAGCAAACCCGTTGATTACTGTAAAATTCTCATTGTTATCCCTGTTAAATCAAAGTGTAGTGTATAAATGAATTTTGTGAATGTATATGTATGGGTGGCAAACTGGTTGAATGTGTTCTTAAAATTTGTAATAAACGTCTGTTTGTGTAATCTGTGTACAATTGAACCTTATAACTTTTTAAAAAATGATTTCTTGAAAAAAAAAATGGTTTAATTATTCAAACTCCTCCCTCCCTCCCTTCCACCCCTTTTTATTATTAATACTAATTATTTGTTATCTATGTGGCGGGGGACACGAGGGCAGTAAGGGGGGTTTCTTAAAGCATTATAATCAATAGTATTGTATCTGTGGCGAGGTGGGACAGTCAAGGGCAGTACGGGGGATTCCTAACGAAGCTTAACTAATCTGCAAGATGAACCATTCACACTCCTGACTACGCCACCCTGGGAATTTCACCCAGAGAATTTAAATTAGCCCCTACTAAAAGGCATACACAAGTTCGTATCACCAATATGAATCAGAGACATTGATCATCATACAAAAATATAATTTATCAAAATATCATTAAAATGATTATAGAGCACATTGATACAGATCAACAGGCCACTACTACTTGATGGACAGCAGGGCCAGGGACAAGGCTCACCAAGAGGCAGAAGTCAGGCCACACCACCCACAAAGGAAGATCACTGCACTTCACTGTGCGCATACACACACACACACACACACACACACACACACACACACACACACACACACATTTTAACTATTTATTTAAGTCCACTTGATAAATAAATTCTAAATAAAGAAAATAAAAAATAAAAAAAGAAATGATTTACAGGGGCATAAACACGCACACACACACACACACACACACCCACACAAACAGCTTATGACACAAAACTGATGTGTAACAATTTGTAACATTTTGCCACAGCCAACATTTCAACTTACTTTCTCTTAAATGTTTCTGCATCTTTAAAGGATGAAAAAAAAAAAAAAACATACTTTAATCAACTAAAATCATTAAAGACAAATCAATCAATATTATTGTCAGGCCTTTGGGGGAACTTGACCTTAAATAATTTCCCTGGACTGATCAATTTAGGCCCGAAAAAGAAACTAAGAAGTCATACACTGGTAAGAAGGCACAACACAGTAATGTACAGTACAATATAATGGCACAAAGTAATTTAAATTACAATTTAAAACAATTTACAAGTGCATAAGCTAAAATATCAAAGAGCAGGTTAGAGACACTCACTGTGTTGTAGAAATTCAGCAGATTTGATCAGTTCAGTGAACTGTTGAACTTTTGACACTTCTTACTGACAAATAAGCAAGCTCGTTAATCGCCTTGACGACTGGTAGAAAAAAAATTAAATAAAAAAAAATGCACTTTTCAGTCACCATCCACAATGAATGGGATCAACACAAACGGGGCAAGAGAAATGCTTAGGAAGCAGCTAGGGCCCTCAAATTCGGGGACAACACTCAGGGTCACTAGACGACGGGACTCGCCGATTTTGGGGGTCCTGCGACCTTCCGTGTTTGTTACTTTGACCTTTTTGACCCCTGTCAGCTTTTCTCCCCCTTTTCGGGGATTCAGACTGTTTTTTGATCGACATTTTGCAATTAAAGATCCTGTAATGATGAAAACTATTTTACTGCACTCGGCAGGCCCCGTTGTGTCCATAGCACCAAGCGCCATCCCATGATTCCACTGTCCACGAACAGTCCAATAATCAGTCCAATAACCCACTGTATTGATGGACATTTTGATTAAAGTTTTTTCTTTCATGATAAAAACTATATGACTGCACTCAGAGGGCCCCCCTGAGTCCACAGCACCAAGCGCCATCCCATAATTCCACCGTCCACGAACCCACTATAAGGAGCAGCAACGTATTAATTTTTTATGAAGCCCCACTTGCTCCTAGGGACACCAAATTTGAATCACATTTAGAACGGGCTGAGACCTTTACGGGAGACCACCCACGGCCCCGTGGGCCCCCGGGGGCCAGAGCTAGAGATTAAAACGTGAACTTCTATTGTCGAAAACTCAACGGATCCAGCCGTGGGTGGGCTCTTTGGAAGCGTCTATTTGAGCTGAAAAGAATGGTAAAAAAATCGTCCCGTTTGGCTGCGTTTTCGCCGAGATAACCCCTAATACCTCCCCCAGTCCACTTTGGACAGTCCTCTCTGTTGAAAGTGGCCTAAACCCCCTGCTGACCTTTTCCAGTCCACTTTGGATGGTCCTCTCAGTTGAAAGTGTCCCAACCCTTTTCCAAGTGGCCTCAAAAGGTTTTTCTTTGAAAACTGTTTTATAAACCACCTCCACTGCACTACATAAGCTCTATTGAACACATCACACTAGTTTTGATGGTTGTATTTGAAGCAAAATCCACACATTGATGTACATTACAGCCATAAATGATGTATTATTAGCCTAAAAAAACTCCAGTCCACAATGGACAGTCCTCTCTGTTGAAAGTCACCTAAAGCCCCCTCGCTGATTTGACAACCTTTTCCAGTCTACTGTGGACAGTCCTCTCTGTTGAAAGCGGCCTAAACCCGCCCCCCTGCTGATTGGACGACTGCTCCCAGTTCACTTTGGACAGTCCATCTCAGTCGAAAGTGTCCTCCAAAAGAGTATAAAAGGGCCCTGCACGGGTCAGTCTTTACAGCAAGAACTCAAGATGCCGATTGAAGACTGCCCGATCTGCTCCCGTGCCTACCACCAGCTGAGCCAGCACCTGACCAACACCCACCTCGTCAAGAACAAGGAGGAGAGGAAACTGCTGCTGGCCCTTGCTTCCGGGAGGGTGGACGTCCGGAAGGGCACTTGCCCGGTGCCCGCCTGCGGCAAGACCACCGCCCGGATGGACCGCCACCTGAAGTGCCACAGCGAGCTACCGCCATCGACTCTTAGGAAGACTTTGGCATCCATCAAGAGGAGGAAGATCCTTGACGACCTGGCCAACCTGAGGGCTAGCAACCCCGAAGTTCCGCTGGCCTCGACTCTGGACCAGGGGGATGTCTCGGGGCCTGTGGAGGAGGAGGAAGAGGAGGAGGAAGAGAAGGAGGAGGTGGCGGACGCCCCTGCTCCCCCCTGCACCAACCCAACCTGCCTTTGCCTCAAGGACCAGTTGGCAGACAGGGACCGGCAGGTGGAAACGTTGAGCAAGGCGCTGCAGGACGTCACCCGCCGCTACAAGCAACTGAGGAGGAGGTCGAGGCCAAGCCCCTCTTCTCAGGTAGCGAGGGTGACGGGGAGGCTCCTACAGTACGGTACAGTACAGTTCAGTACGGGTCGGGTCGGGTACACCATGATCAGGCTTGCGTTTCCACCACCAACAGTACCCTTACTTGATAGGCGTGGTATGCTGGAAAGAAGCGATCGACGTCATTTTCGCGCGAAGAAAGCGACATAGTAAACAACAATGGACAGACAGCAGATCTTGTTCGTGCTTCTCGGTATGTTTGTCACTAGAAATAAGCGCTGGCATTATGCGTTTCCAAGAACCCAACGCAAAAAATCCG
This sequence comes from Cyprinella venusta, assembly GCA_038021265.1. NCBI lineage: Eukaryota > Metazoa > Chordata > Actinopteri > Cypriniformes > Leuciscidae > Cyprinella > Cyprinella venusta. The sequence continues at coordinate 1,026,418 of CM075863.1, forward strand.
AAGCCAAATCCGACCCAGGAGAATGATCCCGAGGACGCGAGTCCAGTAATCCTGCTAATGGAAAAGCGCGTTCTTGAACGCGGGACTCTGCTCGCTCTGGCTCTGTGACTCAATCCGGTTATCTCTGTATGTTAATTTTAGGCAACAATAAAACGAAATATGTTATAAAACACCACTCTGCTTCTTTTCGATTTCATTTTAATACATTTTAAACATTCTAAAGCACACAAATGTGGTTCAGGCAACGCATAGCCTATTGATTATATTCACTGCATGTATTTAAGGTTATTTTTATAACAAAACTAAATATACAACAACCCTGCCTCTTTTCGTTAAAATTTAAAAATATTAAACATATTCCAGGCAATAGGCTATGTAATGTAATGTATTCCATATCGCATTGGTACAAATGTTGCAATAAACAACATTACAGATGATCTTGTAATAAAATTTTAAAAAATGACGTCCTCTCACCCGATACACTGTATAAACTACACGTACCTAAAAGTTAAAATAACGATTATGCATGCAACTGTAGACATGTACAAATGTATCTGAATGCATTTTTAGGATTTTTTCTGTGTTACATATTTTTACCGATTTATGACTTGCCGCAACTATTTTTGGCCAGGGACACGACGTTGCCGTCGGACCAATGTTTGCTGGGTATGATTAAAAATAGTAAAAAAAAAAAAAAAAAAATCTGGGGTATGATTATCATGTTAAATTAAATGATCTTTTTTTCATCGTAGCCAACCGAAAATGTGCTGTGACTGCGAGCCCACTGTTGCTATAGGAACGAACTACGCTTTTACATGCATCTGATAGACAGATCAATCATGCGATCACATTTCACTGTTTTTTCAGCTTTGTAAAAAGTCTATTTAGTTTAAATGTATTGTTAAACAGGGAGAGGTTTACCATTAATTGAACTGTGTGCATGTATTTTAGACACTTACATTCTTGCTCTGTCCATTGCAAACCGCGTCCATGTTATGAGCCGAGCTTTTTTATTTACTTCAACTGCTCAGTGCTCTGGTATTATCAATGGTGTGACCCATTTCAATAGTTGCCATAATTAAGTATGAGCAGAAATTCAGGCATGCACTCCCGGCCTGACCGCGTTCATTTGTCACCATTGTGACTCTGATTGAAAATGCATTTCATTTGTTTGTTAAAATCACATTTCATTTGTTTGTTCTTGTCTCCATTGTGACTTAAAAATACATTTATTTGTTTGTTCTTGTCACCATTGTGACTTTAAAATTGATTTCATTTGTTTCTTTTCACCTTTGTGACTTAAAATGCATTTGTTTGTTCTTGTCACCATTGTGACTTTAAAATTGATTTCATTTGTTTGTTCTTGTCACCATTGTGACTTAAAAATGCATTTGTTTGTTCTTGTCACCATTGTGACTTAAAATGCATTTCATTTGTTCGTTCTGTGGAATGGGGGAAAGTGTTAATGTAAGTTTGCTTTCACACACACACACACACAAGAATGTGCACATACAGACATCCACACACAAACGCACAATTGTGCATGCACAAACACCCAAAATATGCACATACTCTCTCCATATTCACACATATTTTATTGTTACAGACATTGTTTTTAAATAAAAATATTATTGTGGCATATGACTTGGAGTATTCTTTGTTATTGTGCATTTTGTCTACCTGTTACAACTGACCCCAGTATGTGTTACAACCTACCCCAGTAGTGGGGTAGGTTGTAACAAAGGACCACCTTGTATTCATTATCATCTCACAAAGTCTGTGATATATTTGAAGAAATTTAAATTGTTTGCATTTGTAGTAGACAAATATGGGTACTTTGCCTAAAAGTTTCAGACGTGTAGCTAAAAAAAGAGGTAGTTTTAGGCGCTGAAGAAAAAAGTGTTACAACCGTCCCCGGTCTCCCCTATATATATATATATATATATTAGGGCTGTCAAATAATTAATCACGACTAATCACATCCAAAATAAAAGTTTGTGTTTAAATAATAAATGTGGGTGCATTGTCTATAATTATTTTGTATATATAGAAATACACACACATGCATGTTTATTTTAGAAAAAAAATATTTACAAATAAAATATTTATATTCATATATAATGTAAATTATATATAAATCTATATACAGTATATACATTAAAATATTTCTTAAATATATACAAACATGTGTCTGTGTGTGTGTGTATATATATATATATATATATATATATATATATATATAAAACATAATTACACACAGTGCACCTAAACAAAATTTTATTATGGATGCGATTAATCATGATTAATCATTTGACAGCTCTAATATATATATATATATATATATATATATATATATATATATATATATATATATATATATTTGGCTATTACAGCTATTGTTTCCTGCAATGGAATAAAAAATACTATAAAAAGGTGATTTTTATATCACAATTCTGAGGAAAAAAGTCAGAATTTAGAGTTCAAGTCAGAATTGCGTGATAAAAAACTAAAACTAAACTAACTTTCTGACAAAAAGTCAGAATTGTGAGCTTATTTCTCACAATTCTGCCACATTAACTTACAGCTATGAGAAAAATGTCAGAATTAAGAGATGCAAACTTGCAATTGACAGAGAAATATTTTATAATGTAATACATAATATTGTATGTAAAATGTTAACAGTACAAGGGCCACGTGCACGTTAGCTTTAGTAATGCTGAATGTTACTTTAGGCAAACATTTCGAACGTAACTGTTAACTTTAATACTCACCATATAGGGTGAATTGCCCTAATGTGGGACACTGCCTAATGTGGGACACCTAAGGTCTAGTGTTTGTAGGTCCCCCATAAATACATGAATGACAGTGAAACTATGGGTAGACAAAGCTGTGATATCATGTGATCAAAATCACAGAACCTATTAAATGTCCAATCGTATTTAAGAGTACAGCAATCATCAAACAGGAGACACCTTGTGTGAAGACAACCCGAAGGTCAATGACATAGAGTTTTAACAAATTTGATGTTAAGGAGTTAAAAAGATTTTATACAAAGCAATCTTGCTACTTTTTAGCCTAATATGCTTATGAAATGTTTGTCCATCAAAAAAATAGTATAACTTTATTTCTATTCTCAATATATATGCTGCCACTTGGTAATATTATAAGAAAACATGGAATTAATTTCCACTCTATGCTGACGACACTCAATTATATATTTCATCACGACCAGACGAAAACACTAACTCCTCTAAATAAACTCCTCTAAAGTGTCTCAAAGATGTAAAATGCTGGATGACGCGTAACTTCCTGCTATTAAATTCAGATAAAACGGAGGTATTACTTATTGGTCCAAAAAACCACTCACAAAATCTCTTACAACAAAACCTTAGTATAGACGGATGTCCTGTTACCTTGTCCACTACAGTAAAAGACCTGGGTGTTATACTAGACTGCAACTTATCTTTCGAAAATCATGTTTCATATGTTACAAGGACAGCCTTTTTCCACCTTAGAAACATTGCTAAACTACGTAACATGCTATCTCTCTCTGATGCAGAAAAGTTAGTTCATGCATTCATGACCTCGAGACTAGATTACTGTAATGCTTTATTAGCCGGTTGTCCTGCATCCTCAATATACAAGCTACAGCTAGTCCAAAATGCAGCTGCTAGAGTTCTTACTAGGTCAAGAAAATATGATCATATAACACCGATTTTATCATCTCTGCACTGGTTACCTATTAAGTTCCGTATCAACTACAAAGTACTACTACTGACCTATAAAGCCCTAAATGGTTTAGCTCCTATGTACTTAACAGACCTTCTCTCGCCCTACAATCCACCGCGTTCCTTAAGATCACTAAATTCAAGACTTCTGGTCATTCCTAGGATATCTAAGTCCAGTAAAGGAGGGAGGGCGTTCTCGCATTTAGCTCCTAAACTCTGGAATAGCCTTCCCGATACGGTCCGGGGCTCTGACTCGCTGACACAGTTTAAAACTAGATTAAAGACGCATCTCTTTAGTCAAGCATTCACATAATGCTTACCTTTCAGTCCTCTTTTATGCCATACGGAACCGTTTGCCATTGAAATTGCTTAACGCACCAGTGGGGCTCGACAGCCTTTTAGACAAATGGGTCGGTCCGTATGGTTGGGTTGCGTTGCGGAGAGTTTGGGTTGCGGAGAGTTCGTGAGATAGTGGTTTTCTAACACCGACACCCGTACAATGAAAATATTATGAACATCAGCTATGCTAATTATGAACATCAGCTATGCTAATTATGAACATCAGCTATGCTAATTATTTCCCATCTGCCTTTCTGCTGTTATCTCGGGACGCTTGTCCCGAGAAAAATGGCGTTCGTCAGGTCCAGCCTTGTATCCAGCATCTCACGGGGGTTTCGGATGCCCCACCGCCTGTGATGAGAAGACCAACGCCTGTGAAGAGACGACTCAACGCCTGCGATATGTTATGGGGCTGTTTTAGACATAAACAATATTTATATTTAATAGTTATAAATAAACAATATGAATGTAAGCCAGAGGAGAACTGGCCCCGACTGAGCCTGGGTTCTCCCAAGGTTTTTTCTCCATCCAATCTGATGGAGTTTTGGTTCCTTGCCACTGTCGCCTTGCTTTTGGCTTGCTTGGCTTGCTTAGTCGGGATTATTTAGGATTATTTATTATTTAACAATATTATCGATCTGTGTTGTACTACTTTCATGTCATCACTGTGAAGCTGCTTTGATACAATCTGTATTGTGAAAAGCGCTATATAAATAAATGTGACTTGACTTGACTTGACTTTATGTGTATAAACTATATATGTAGCCTGTGGGTTTGAGACGTTTGGTGTTTATCTCTCTCATCTCCCTCTTTCTCTGTATTATCTCGCTTTCGCTTTCCCCCGTGTTGCTGCGGTAGCTAATGTGGGTGGGAGTGGTTAGAAATTGAGAGCAGGCAGGTATATAGACACCTGGGGTACTCATGCCGGGAGCCAAACATTGTAGCTAGCTGCTAATGGGTCGGAGTGCAGCAGTATTCCGGGGTGCGGTGTTTAGCGCAAGGTATTGCAAGTGATGACCAACAGCGCTATGGTTTGTGTTTATGCTCCCGACACATGTTGGAATGCCTAGATTGATGAACACATAGGAGCGTTTCGTGACCCTGGTGAAATTGTGAAGCTGCAAAACTCTGTCTGCCCATACGATCGTTTACGGCCGGCAGAAGCTACAGCCAGTCCATTGTCGGCTGCTGTTCTCTTGAATGTGTGTGAATGTGCAGGTGCTGCTTGGTAGACATTTTTTTTGATGATTTGTTTGATATTTATTTTTCTTTTTTTTCTTTTCCACTAGCCGGTGGATTGTAAGAGACTTGTGTTGGTGAAACAAATTGTGACCACCGGCTAGTGGTATTTTTCCTTTTCTTATTTGTTTTTGGTGTCTTCCCCCTTCCCCAGTAATAGTCTTGGGGTGGATCGGGCCCATTGGAAAGACTAGCGACCAGGTGCTGGCTTAGTTTCCTTCGTGTGGCACCCATTATTGGAACCATTTTGTGTAGTGTAATGATGTGAGTGTGCACCTCTTAGAAGTGGCTCAAAGAGCATGATTGCTGTGATTGTGTAAGCTGAGTTTAGCTTTGGCTCTACCGTAAGGGAGTGCTCTAGTTCACGGGTGGTATTGAAACCTAGGCCTGGTTAAGCTTGTCTTCCGGTGGCCTGCCCTCCTATGGCTTATCCCTATGTCAAATGATGTATTTTTTTTTTTTTTGTGTTAGTTATCGGCAATCCTAAGTGACTCAATTTTAACTTAAATAAAGATTGTATTTTTTTACTTTGTTAATCCAAGCCTGTGCATGTTTTTTTGGTCCCCTTGCTCAGACTAGTCTTGTCCAAGGGGTGGCGTAGTGGTCACTCGTGTAATTATTACTGCCATTGCCATACGGGGGGGGCGCTACATATATTTTACATTTTTATCAAATTTCCTAGCGTCCCACATTAGGAAATGTGGTTTCCAAATCCGGGAGAGTATGATCAGCCTAATGTGGGACAGTCCTTTAACCCTCATGTGGTGTTCAAAACCCTATAACACTTGTGGTGTTCCTGGTCAAAAATGACCGGCCCATAAAAAATAGCTTATAAATCACTCATTATACAATATTTTCACCCAATCTTGGATTCAATCTTTTTGTCAACTTGTTCTCTTTCAATTAGGACTGGTTTTATATTTCTGTTTGCATCTGATTAATTGTGGGCCTCGTTTGTCTGAGAGTAGGCATCTCATTTTTTGAGTAAAAAATAAATAATTTATTAGTAAATTTAGTGTTTAAATTTAAATTTAGAGTACACACTCAATAGTGTTAAAGTTAATTAGATAATTAAGTGATTAATTGAGTGATGATTGAGCATTATTGAAGACACCTAAAGCATAATCACTGAAAGAGACAACTGGAATTTCAGGTCACCATTATTGAGATGAGTGTTTGATTTAGTTGGGCTCTTTACCCTTTTATTATAAATTTTATATTTTAATTGATTGTTGCATCTGAGTGAAACCTGCCAGATGAACAAAGAAAAAAATATTATCTAAAGTTTTTTATTATATTATGACAATCATTATTTGAACTTAATGTTTGTGATTTATGCTGTTGGTTACATTAGAGCTTCTGTATAAATACACAGAATTTGAGATATAATATAATGGATTTCTTAAAAGTAAAAAAAGAAAGTCTGTATTTTAGGCACATACAGACCTCAAGATTCACACAATGCATCTCAACAATGGTGGCGAGCAGAATATTCAATTAGGAAAAGTAAATTACATATACAATTCAGATCATAATTTATTCATACCGCAATGCATGATGAGAGCCATGAATGAGTTGTGATTGGTAGGGCTGGGCGATAATATCGCACGATATTGTCTGCGCATCTAATCAGTAAAGCCGGTTCATTGATTAGCAGTAAATCACCTTCACCTGCTTTCAGATGGAGCGGCATTCACTACAAAGAGCCGTAGATTAGGGCTGGGCGATAATATCGCACGATATTGTATGCGCGTCTAATCAGTAAAGCCGGTTCATTGATTAGTAGTAAATCACATTCACATGCTTTCAGATGGATGATATGAGTGTTAAAGTTAATGAGATAATTAAGTGATTAATTTAGTGATGATTGAGCATTATTGAAGACACCTGATAATAACAAGAAGAATCACTGAAGGACAATCACAAATTTTCAGCCACCGTTATGGAGATCATTGTCTGCTTTAGTTGGGCTCTTGACCCTTATATTTTCACTTTAATTTTTGTTTGCCTGGTGATTTTGACTTATAACAGTCAAATGAACAAAGGCACCTTGATCTGATAGTGATGGCTGTTTTGACATAGCCTAATCATACAATGATCTGAAAAATATAAGTATTCAGATGATTTGGTTAACTTCTTAGATACAGTTTTGTAGTTATGTTACATGTCTGTGCTTTCTTATAACCTCAAATATTTGATAAAATATTTTATTCAAATCACTGTTATCTTTATACAGAAACACAGAGATCAATAATCAGCCTGTCTATCTCATCCGTGGTGATATGTTGCCACCAATCACAACTCATTAATGTCTCCCATCATGCATTGTGGTATGAATAAATTATGATCTGAATTGTCTATGTAATTTACTTTTCTTAGTTGAATATTCTACTCGTCACCATTGTTGAGAAGCTTTGACTGAATCTTGAGGTTTGTGTGTGCCTTAAGAAATATTTTTTTAAACAACTTTTGAGAAATTACATTATATTTAACATTCCAGATGTTTATGCAGAATCTTAGTTATACACTAACCAACAAAATAAATCATAGATATAAATTTTAAATGATGAAAGTCATTATGTAACTATCGTCATTTTACAATTTCTTATCTTTGTTTGTAATCCTTTGACAGGATTAACTCAGATGCAATAGCAAATTACATATAAAATTTTTAATATAAGGGTCAAGAAGACCAACTAAAGCAAACACTCATCTCCATAACGGTGGCTTAAAATTTTTATTTTTTTCCTTGTGATTCTGCTTTAGGTGTCTTCAATAATGCTCAATCATCACTCATTTAATCACATAATTATCTCATTAACTTTAACGCTCTTGAGTGTGGACTTATATACACCCCCAGGTGTATTAGTTTAACCTCCTAAGACCTGGTTGTCCTCATACGAGGACATCAAATTATTTGTTGTGTGTCCAGGGGTCAGAAAGTAAAAGTCCTGCCAAATTTTTATTCCACCCACAGCAAAAACTCCAGTGTTAAATGAACTTTACTGGGAGTTTATTTGGATCCAGACTCAAGAGTGTTAAAGTTAATGAGATAATTAAGTGAATAATTGAGTGATGATTGAGATATAATTGAAAACACCAGATGTTAACCAGCAGAATTACTGAAGGAGAAAATCTATATTTTTAGTCACTGTTATGGTGATCAGTGTTTGCTTTAGTTGGGCAAGTGACCTTTAAATGCTTTACTAAAGATTTTGTTTGACTGTTTTAACAGCTGGATGAACAAAGAGATCAGATCGGATCAGATGTTCTCAATCATGTTTAGACATAATCATCATTTGATCTGAATCACTGAACTCATATAAAGCCTACTCTCTAATTTAAAAGTATAATGATCATATCAGCAGCACTGTGATTCTATAACAATAGATCAAGATTTTTCAAAATAATCCAAATGATATCGTACACGTTGTTTTGATAAGTAAAAATCCTTCTTTTAGGCACACACATACATCAAGATTCAGTGTATGAATCTCAACAATGGTTACAAACAGAATATTCCAATAGGGAAATGAATGAGTTTTGATTGGTGGCACCCAGAATGAACTGCAACATGCTGTATAATTGTCACCATTGTTGAGAATCACATGCTCATTCTTGATGTCTGTGTGCCCATAAAGTATTTAGAATAGAACAGCTTTTAAGAAATCTTTTGGAGAATATTTACATTTCTGTAAATGTTATACTGTGTAATCAAAAAGCTAAACTCTACAAATGAGTTTCGTGACATGATGATTATTGTCAAAACATAACCAACCTCAGCGCATCAGTTTTCCTTGTTGTTCATCTGACTGTCATGACTCATGTACAGCAGCCACACGACTTGTAAAGTTAATGACTTAAGAGTCAAGAGTCTAACTAAAACAGACACTGATCACCACAATGGTGACTTAAAAATGTGCAATTCTCCTTCAGTGTCTTCAATAATGCTCAATCATCACTAAATTATTCACTTAATTATCTCATTAACTTTAACACTCTTGAGTCTGGATCCAAATAAACTCCCAGTAAAGTTCATTTAACACTGGAGTTTTTGCAGTGGGTGGAATAAAAATGTGGCAGTACTTTTACTTTCTGACCCCTGGACTTTTCCACCCAAAACTCGGGTCTCAGGAGGTTAACACGGGAGATTTTGTCGTGACGAAGAGCCGTAATTAACTGACCAGTTGAGCCATATCGCATTAAATATCGCTATCGATATGTCCTCGATATTAACGCGATTTGGCTCAGCTTGTCAGTGATCTACGGCTCTTTGTAGTACATGCCGCTAGGGCTGGGCGATAATATCGCACGATATTGTATGCGCATCTAATCATTAAAGCCGGTTCATTGATTAGCAGTAAATCACCTTCACCTGCTTTCAGATGGAGCGGCATTCACTACAAAGAGCCGTAGATCACTGACAAGCTGAGCCAAATCGCGTTAATATCGAGGACATATCGATAGCGATATTTAATGCGATATGGCTCAACTGGTCAGTTAATTACGGCTCTTCGTCACGACAAAATCTCCCGTGTTAAACTAATACACCTGGGGGTGTATATAAGTCCACTCTCAAGAGCGTTAAAGTTAATGAGATAATTATGTGATTAAATGAGTGATGATTGAGCATTATTGAAGACACCTAAAGCAGAATCACAAGGAAAAAAATCAAAAAATTTAAGCCACCGTTATGGAGGTGAGTGTTTGCTTTAGTTGGTCTTCTTGACCCTTTTGTTAAAAATTTTATATGTAATTTGCTATTGCATCTGAGTTAATCCTGTCAAAGGATTACAAACAAAGATAAGCAATTATAAAATGATGATAGTTTCATAATGACTTTCATCATTTAAAATTTATGTCTATGATTTATTTTGTTGAATAGTGTATGACTGAGATCCTGCATAAACATTGGGAATGTAAAATATAATGTAGTTTCTCAAAAGTTGTTTAAGAAAATCTTTCTTTAAGGCACACACAGACCTCAAGATTCAGTCAAAGCTTCTCAACAACGGTGACGAGTAGAATATTCAAGTAGGAAAAGTAAATTACATAGACAATTCAGATCATAATTTATTCATACCACAATGCATGATGGGAGATATTAATGAGTTGTGATTGGTGGCAGCATGTCACCACGGATGAGATAGACAGGCTGATTATTGATCTCTGTGTTTCTGTATAAAGATGACAGTGATTTGATTAAAATATTTTATTAAATATTTGAGGTTATAAGAAAGTACAGACATGTAACACAACTACAAAACTGTAGCTAAGAAGTTAACCAAATCATCTGAATACTTATATTTTTCAGATCATTGCATGATTAGGCTATGTCATAACATAGCCAACACTATCAGATCAAGCTGCCTTTGTTCATTTGACTGTTATAAGTCAAAAATCACCAGGCAAATAAAAATTAAAGTGAAAATATAAGTGTCAAGAGCCCAACTAAAGCAGACAATGATCTCCATGACGGTGGCTGAAAATTTGTGATTGTCTTTCAGTGATTCTTCTTGTTATCATCAGGTGTCTTCAATAATGCTCAATCATCACTAAATTAATCACTTAATTATCTCATTAACTTTAACACTCATATCGTCCATCTGAAAGCATGTGAATGTGATTTACTACTAATCAAGGAACCAGCTTTACTGATTAGACGCGCATACAATATCGTGCGATATTATCGCCCAGCCCTACATGCCGCTCCATCTGAAAGCAGGTGAAGGTGATTTACTACTAATCAATGAACCGGCTTTACTGATTAGATGCGCATACAATATCGTGCGATATTATCGCCCAGCCCTACCGTAGATCACTGACAAGCTGAGCCAAATCGCGTTAATATCGAGGACATATCGATATCGATATTTAATGCGATATGGCTCAACTGGTCAGTTAACTACGGCTCTTCCTCACGACAAAATCTCCCGTGTTAAATTAACACACCTGGGGGTGTATAAAAGTCCACACTCAAGAGCGTTAAAGTTAATGAGATAATTATGTGATATAACCCAGATAGCAAATTACATCTGGCCCAGTTGTGGCCCACATCTTCCACATTCTTCTGGCCCACATATCGCATGGAATGACGGCGATGACTCAACCTGAGTGTGGCAGCTAGAAGTCAGCCACAACCAAACCAGATGTGGGCCACATCTCAGAAATGCCATGGGCCACATCTGGGCCACGCATGGGCCAGTTCTCAGAAATGGCATGGGCCACATCTGGGCCACGCATGGGCCAGATGTCAGAAATGGCATGGGCCACATCTGGGCCAGATCTCAGAAATGGCATGGATATTTTCGATCTGGGCATTTGCCCAGATCGAATTATCCGATAATAATAATAAAAAAAAAAATACTAGAACACCAGTAATCATAGTCAAAAGTGATTTAATAAATATAGAAATTTGATGAATGCATTTACATATGTATAAATATAAATGAAAACAGGAAACACTACATATTATATAGTTAAATAGAATATAAATATATAAAATAAATCAGGCAGAAGTGAAGAAGGAGGGCAGTCCAAAGAAAACATACATATTTATAAATATAAATCAAAAATAAGACACAATCCATATTATATAATAAATACATAAAAAAACTGGCAGGTTCCAGAAGGTGAGGATTGCCATAAACCAGAAGGCAGTCCAAAGAAAACATACATATTTATAAATATAAATCAAAAACAGGAAACAATTAATATAATAAATACATTTTAAATAAATAATACAACAGGCAGGGTTCCAGAAGGAGAGGACTGCTAGAAACCAGAAGGTAGTCTAACAAAAACATTAGACCAAGGTCTACATATTAGGAACAAGGTCAAGCGAGTGTCAGAAACAGGAGACAACTGAATTACAATTTTATAAAACAAAGTGATCAATAGTTCAAAAAGAGAGCAGGACAAAGTGGGAGTCCATTAAACAGGCACTTCAAACAAGGCAATGGGTGAGCAAGAGTCAGAACCAGGAAACCATCTTAATTTTTCTGTCTTGCCCGCCGGCCTCCATCCCTGTCTGTGGCAAGCTGCAGCCATCTTTTGATCCAATTTTCAATCTCTTGGTCTGTTGCAGTGGCAGTTAACCGGTTTCTTCTGACAGCAGCTACAATGACACATATGGACAACAGTAAATAAGCAAATAATATTGTTATTTATTATAAATCTAACATTTATAAGCACACCAAACAGCACAAATAAAAATCAGTTTCAGAAAGCCGTACCATTGATTACAGTTTTTAGAGAGGTGTCTTTAAATGCAACTTTCCCATTGATTCCCCTCCAGTTAATCTGACGGGCCATGTCATTTGAAAGGAGGAAGCTGAGAATTCGCCATACGCTTTCTTTGACTGTTGTGCCTCCCCTCAAGGCTAACGTGTTTATCTGTAAAAATAAATGTATGCACAAAAAAAGGAACAAGCATCCAAAAATCATCCTTTAAAAAAATGTACAAAGACTTTTACCGGTCAAAAAAAACAAAACAAGTTAATTTGGAATTATTTAGCCTTTAAAGTGATAGTTTACTCTCCAAAAAGTCCTGGCTCTTCCAAGTTAATACCTGAGTGAATAGGTATTTCTGTTTTGAAGTGCATAAGTGCCCCACAAAGCTCTGGGGGTTTATAAAGGCCTTTTGAAGCAGTGTAAGAAAAATATCCATGTTTAAAACTTTATCGAGTAAATAGACTTGGAAAATATACAGCCATTCACATCCATTATAAAGCTTGGAAGAGCCAAGACATTTTTTAAAATATAACTCGATTGTATTTGTCTGAAAGAAGAATGTCATATACACCTAGGATGACTTGAGGGTGAGTAAATTATGAGCTAATTTTCATTCATTTCAGTTGCTTCAGCAGTAGAAGGAACTTATTCGCAACTAGCAATCTCATTGGTTAGTGTTAATGATCACTATCCACATTTTGATTTCAACAAATCAGATATTGTGAGTGAAAGCATACAATTGCAGTTTCTTTATCAGGCCAAACCTTTCTTGTTGCTTTACCATTCCATGTTGAACCAGCCCAGCCAGTACGGATATGGTTTAAACGTGGTTGACTACCTACTGTACCATTCACAATGAGCAAAATATGAAAACACTGACACAGTTAATTGATGCAAGTTACTTTTTCCAATTGAAATATGAAATCTTACCACAGCTGTCTTGTAGTCTTCCTGCTGCAGCTGCCCCTCAATGACTTGAAGTTGTTGGAAACTTGACAGTGGAAAACAGTCTGTGTTTAATGTTGGGCTGTCTTCTGTGGTTGATAATTTTTTGAGGTCGTAGACCAATTTAACCAATGTGCCCATCTGTTCTTTAATGATTTCTTGATTTGCAAGAATTTTGCGTATGCAAGCTAGAAAAAAGAAAAAGCTATTAAAATAAAAAATGCATATCACCGTGTTAAAAAAAAAGTCAGTACCTACCTTCACTGAAACCTGTGTGGGATGATGCTAAAAAGGGGAACACAACAAGATAATAGTTAACATGTTAAATGACAGTAGAAGGAAGTAAAATTCTTATTTTCACTCTATGGCTCTGTAGATTTGGTGCAAGGAGCCAAGGGAGTTAAACATGGTCGGTTTTAGAACTTAAATAGTTGTGAAAGAGAACGTCCTGGTTGCGTATTCAACCCACTGTTCCTGTTCAGGGAACGGAGGATGTAGTCGACTTCGACTGAAATGGGATCACTTCAGGGAGCCTATCGTCTTCGAGTATTAATGAACGAACCAATACACATCGCACACAGCGGCGCGAGTATAAATACAGAAGTGGATGCATGCACCATTTGCTTTTCGCTGAGGAGCTGAGCGCACTCGGAGTCAGCGGTGGTCCAGCGGTAGTGGCAAGGGGACTACGTCCTATGCCCTTCAGGGAACGGTGGTTTGCATACGCAACCAGGATGTTCCCTTTCAGTCGATAACTTCGAACGTAGTCGACTTCGACTGAAATGGGATCCAACCTTTGAAAACCCCACTAACGCTGCCACCTTCCAGTGCCTAGACAAAAGCCTCCTAATCCTCCTGACATGCCAGCAGAAGAGGATAGTGCTAAGGCCAGGAAGTTACTGCTGTTCCACAGAGACTCACTTAGTACAGACTTAGTAACACTGGGAAAGCTTGCCCTGAACATGGAAGGAAGTGATTCTGCGGAGCTACATCCAACCTGGTAATGTGGAGAATACACATTTGAACTGGGCGGGTGACCGGGCAGTACACCATCTGGTATGTCACTGAGGTGGCTCCAGCCAAGAAGGGGGAAGACAACAACGAATACACAGTGATGTCAGAGGACCTGCCAAGGGAAAGACACAAGCTCGCCGTAGGGAGCTGTATCGTGGAAACACATACATGGGATCACCATAGGGACCGCAACATATAGGCTCAGCCTAGCACAGGTTCCAAACTGGTAGACCTAACTCCGGGCGTACCGCCATGTCCGATGTCGGAGGGGTGCAGAGGAAAGGGTCACCCAGCCCGCAGCTCTACAGACATCCATCAGCAAGGCACCCTGCACCAACGCCCAGGAGGCGGCAACACCCCTTGTGGTGTGAGCCCTCAATCCGGGGGGACAGGGTTCACCTTGGGACTCATACGCCAAGATGATAGCATCCACTATCCAGTGGGCCAACCTCTGTTTGGAGACAGCCTTCCCCTTCTGCTGGCCTCTGTAACAGACTAAGAGCTGCTCTGAGGTCCTAAAGCTTTGCATTCTGTCCACATGCAGGCGCAGAGCACGACGGGACAGAGGAAAGCCAGGGCTGGGTCTGCCTCCGGGGGCAGCGCTTGCAGGTTCACCACCTGGTCCCGAAAGGGAGTGGTAGGAACCTTGGCCACATATCCAGGCCAGGGTCTCAGGATAACGTGAGAGTAAGCCAGCCTGAATTCCAGGCACGATTCACTGACCGAAAAAGCGTGCAAATCCCCTACCCTCTTGATGGAGGCTAAAGCAAGCAGGAGAACTGTCTTTTGGGACAGAATTTTTAACTCCGCTACCTGTAATGGCTCAAAGGGAGGTCTCTGCAGTGTGATTAGCATCAGAGATAAGTCCCAAGAGGGTACAGAGGGGGGATGAGGCGGATTCAATCTCCTCACTCCCCTCAGGAACCTGACGATCAGATTGTGCCTTCCCAGGGACTTTCCATCCACTGCATCGTTAGGTGCGGTAATAATGGCAACATACACTTTGAGGATGGAGGGGGAGAGCCGACGCACCAACCCCTATTGGAGAAAAAGCATAGAACTGATCGAGCATCTTCGGGGGTCTTCCCAGTGAGGGAAGTGTGGAACGAACAGGTTCCACTTCAGGGCGTAAGCAAGCCTCGTAGACGGTGCTCTCGCCGAAGTGATGGTATCTACGACTGACTGAGGTAGATCACCTAGAACCTCCGCATCCCGTCCAGGGATCAGACATGAAGTTTCAAACAGTCTGGACGCGGGTGCCATATGGTGCCCCGTCCCTGACAGTGGAGGTCCTCCCTCAGAGTAATATGCCAGAGAGGGGCTGTCGAGAGGAGAAATAGTTCGGGGAACCATGTCCAGTTGGGCCAATAAGGGGCAACTAGCAAATCCTGCTCCTCTTCCTCCCTGATTTTGCACAGCAGCTGCGCAATAAGGCTAACTGGGGGAAACACATACTTGTGCAGGCCCCGGGGTCAGCTGTGCGCCAGTGCATCCGTGCCGAGGGTCCCCTCGGTAAGGGAATCAAACAACTGGCAATGGGACTAGGGAGGCAAGCAGATCTATCTGTGCGGCCCCAAAGTGGTTCCATATCAGCTGGACAACCTGGGATGGAGTCGCCATTCTCCCAAGCATCAGCATTCTGAGCAGGAGCTTGTGAAGGGCCCTGTTCAGGGTACGCAGGTCCAAGATTTTATCGTAACTCACCATCTTTTTTGGGTACAATGAAGTACGAGCTGTAGAAGCCGGACTTCTTCTCGGCTACATACACCGGCTCTATCGCGTCCTTCTCCATCAGGACCGAGATTTCTACACGTATGACATGAGCAGATGCGTTCGACACCAAAGTGTGGCGGATGCCACTGTACTTGGGCGGGCGCCGGCGGAACTGAATCGTGTAGCCAAGCCTGATGGTATAGAGGAGCCAGCTAGACGGTTTGGGAAGCGCTTTCCAGGCCTCGACGAACCGGACCAGAGGCACCACAGGCACACCCGGGGTGGGGCAGCGAGGTGGAGGACAGGAACCAGGCTGGGAAGGCCCATGGGCCGCCCGAAGCGTGGTCTGAGTGCGGCCTAGGAGAAGGCTGTTGCAGAGGCCCTGTGGAACTGGAGGCAGCAGCAGGGGGGCGACCTCAGTGCCGAGCAGGCAGGGGGATGATAACTGGGATATGGTGTATCGGAGAGCCTCCGTCTACCCCTGGGCGGTGGAGAACTGTTGGGTGCAGCTCCCCGCCACATCGCCGAACAATCCAACTTGTGAAATTGGGGAGCCCAGGAACAGAACCTGGTTGTGATCTGCCATCTCAACCAGGCTGAGCCAACAAAGGCACTCCTGGAGCACCAGGGTGGACATCGCTACACCAACCACACACGGTGCAATGCTAGGGGGCAATGCAGTGGGCCCATTTTAGTCGAAGTCCAACGTTATCAACTGAAGGGGAACCCTTGTTGTGTATTTGGATAAACTTGTTAGATTTGAATGCCGTGCTAGTGAACTGACACAGTATATACTCACAACTAAAGACTTCTGCCTCTCCTTGTCTAAATTGTGGGGCGAGATTCCTTGCTGTAAAGGATAATTAATGGGAAAGGCCAAAGTTTAGCAGTAGCTTTTAGCACATATTATGTGGGTAAAACATATGAGTATGGGTTAAATGGGAAGAAAAAGTTTTATTGTAAATTTACGGGTTACTGATGTCCGTTTCACAGGTGTTGATATCCTCCTTTGCTTACTGCGGATTTGTTTTTGGCGCCCTGATGGCATTAAAACAAGCCAAAAATATAGTGTCAACCCTGAATTTGGCTAACATTAGATAAAAATGGAGGTCAACCTAGGACAAATTGCAACTGAAGCAAACTCAACTGATTTCATATCCTCAATATGTCACACCTGTCAACACTTCTGTCTCCCGGACCCCCCCTGATTTGTCATTTTCTCCTGGGAAACTCGCGTCATTTGCATGACCCAAACTCATTTATGAATAATCGGATCAATATGTTTGTCTAATGTTAACCAGTTGCCAGATCTTGTATTAAATGCATTATTTTTACACAATCCACACACACCATACAAATTCAACCCGTTTGTCATCTCAACCTGGCAACCTATAACTTAGTTGCGCAGTAGCGGGAAGTTTAAAGGGATAGTTCACCCAAAAATGAAAATTCTGTCAGTTTTTACTCATCCTCATGTTGTTCCAACCCTGTAAGACCTTCGTTCATCTTCGGAAAAAGAATGAAGATATTTTTTGATGAAATCTGAGAGCTGGATCACTCCACACTAGTCCATAGGCTTATTGAGGGATTGAAACTCGCCGGCCTCGAAAAGTTATTTAAGACAGAGAAGGAAATTAATAGTTGAAATAAAGTCGTTATTTTTGTTTGTTTCTGCGCACAAAAAGTGTTCTCGTCGCTTGATAAAGTTAAGATTGAGCCACTGTAGCCACTTGGACTATTTTAACAATGTCTTTAACCCCCTGGGGACCAAGGTGTATTTGGGGTCCTTGAGAGGTTCTGACATGCCCTGACATCTGTGTTTTTTTCAGCTGCTTATAAACATATTAATGACACAGGTGAAATTACACTATATTTAGCAGAAACAGGGCAACCATGACATATGGGCAACATGTTTGTATTTTTGAGAGAATATTGTTTATGCGTGGTTATTGTAAAAACTAAAAATGAAAGTTTCTGAAATAAGGCCACAAAACACATGTGAAATATGCGTCCACAAGACTTTTGACTGATTGATGTTTTTTCTTCACAATGATCTGAAAATCATCCCCCTAATCGTTCACATATAACTGTGAATTGGGTTATATTGTGAAAAACATTTTTTTGTTTGCCAAGGCAATATGCGAATGGGCGTGAACAGGCCAGCCCCATCATGTATAATTAGGTGATTCACACCTGAGAGAAACAAAGACATGCATAATAATGAGCCTTTCATTCAGGTGAGTCAGACAAGAAAAAAAATGAAAGGACAACATATATATATATATATATATCAGAGGGTCAGATGCAAAAGCCTCTAAGTTCGATTTTAAATTCTTCTAGAATGATCATTTTTATCAAGCTTGTAAGCTTTAAGTTCAGTAATTTCACTTAAATGACAATTAATTGGTAGTCTTCATTGCCATTATGTGAAATTACTGAAGTTGTATATACAAGTTTGATAAAAATGATCATTCTAGAAGAAAATCAAATGGCACTTATAGAGGCTTTTGCATCTGAGCTCTTCATATGTATGTATAAAATCAAAGTATAAATGAAAGTCAAAACCCATTTTTTGTCATACCTGGAAACAAATCCTGATCAAATATTATATGGGCCATGTAGAATTGGTTCAGAGTTAGAGTTTAAAACATCAAGATGTCATCAAGATGTTTTAAACTCTAACCGAAAAGTGTGTTTAAATATGATTCGAGTGTGTGGCTAAGAAAATAATATGAGCAGAACTCTAAAAGTCTCTAACTAAATGAACGTTCGTTCGTTCGTTCGTACGTCCGTCCACACGCCCGAATCATATTTAAACACACTTTTTGGTTATAGGTACAGATAAATAATGTTATCTTACTAATGTAAGGATGTCACATGAGATTCTTGTTCCAATGAAAGCGAAAGTGAATGAACGCACAGCGCGCGTCTGTGAATTCGTCTATTCTTTCCTATCAGACGCGCATTTGATATTTACACAGTCTTTGTAGACACTAACGTGATTAGAACAAAGCACTTATAATAAATGACTTACTGCATCAGCTGAATCAGTGCTCCTCAAAATGAAAGTATAAGGTAACTTTTTTTCCAGGATCTCCTCACTGCGCATGCAAGACTAAAGAATAGGATGAGGTTATCCGTAATAAACTGTGTTTTTATCGATATGGGCATAAACTGTATGTTTTTATCCATGTGGGCGTTTTCATGGCTTGCCTCAACATTAGAATTTGAATAGCACGCGCTCCCAGTGGGCGCGGTTACATTAGCACCTCATTTGCTGTAATGAGGTGAAAGGGAAAATCCTGACATCTCTTTCTTTTCATACAGATTACATCAACTGAGAGTAGTTGCTTTTTGTATAAATGACTTAAATTAAAAGAAGAAAATCTCAGCTTCATAAAGAGAGATTTTTCATGTGTCTGTGACAAGTATTTAATGAGTTACAGCTTTTTTTCGGACGCGTTTCAGAAAGATTTTTGCGGAGACAGAGTGAGCTGAAAGCGCACCCTGTTTAATTTATTTATTTTACAAAAACACAAGGTTTTGATATTAATAAGAGTGTACACAAAAAAAGAAGACCCTCTATAGTTTATAATCATGTATCGATATTATTTATTTGACCATCAATGACGGAGTATTTTAAGTCTATGTTGCAGCTGTGTGAAAAAAAAACGATCAAAACGCGGGGGCGCGTTTTTGGTCCCCAGGGGGTTAATAACTTTTCAAGGCCGGCAAGTTTCAATCCCTCAAGAAGCCTATGGACTAGTATGCAGGAGTGATCCAGCTCTCAGATTTCATCAAAAATATCTTAATTCGTGTTCTGAAGATGAACTAAGGTCTTACGGGGTTGGAACAGTATGAGGGTGAGTAAATACTGACAGAATTTTCCTTTTTGAAAGCAAGCACGACCACCCCTTTTTTTCTTCTTCTTACCTAGGACATATTGGGGATACAAAATCAGTTAGGTTTGCCTCTCTTGCAATTTGTCCTACCTTTTTTCATAAAATGACTGGACTATTACACATTCCTGTGTTTTCAAAAACTCACAATTCATAGTGTCTGCCTCCTCTCTGGCTATTAGCTGAGAGTGATTCCCTGCTCTGCTGGAATCTGAAGAGGAAAAAAGTGGGAGAAATTGGAAAGGTCCAATTTGAGGAGCTTTGAGGGAAGTTTAGGTCTAACTGATAACAAATTGATGTTTTATTTGTCTGCGGTGGCCATAGATATATACATTAGAGTTTGCCTTAGCGGAGCGGTTACACCTTTGCCTACATTGACACTTATTTTTTGCCTATATTGCCTACATTGACACTTGTCTTGATTGATTCTGTGAAGCAGCTTTGATACAATCTGTATTGTGAAAAGCGCTATATAAATATATTTGACTTGACTTATGCATTAAAGAGGGGCTCCCCTGTTCCATGATGACGGCTCTATTGACACATTGGTTCCAATGAACTGCCTTAGCCAAGGTGATATCTAGTGTATATACAGTATATATGCAGTGGCACGCATATCTACTCTTTAACTCGTATGCCCTGTGTTTTCAAATACTCACAATTCATAGTGTCTGCTTCCTCTCTGGCTTGTGGCTGAGAGTAACTCCCTGCTCTGATGGAACCTGAAGAGGAAAAAAGTGGGAGAAATTGAAATTGGAGAGGTCAGTGTTGAGGAGCTAAAAAAAAGTGATGTTTTACATGTCTGCAGTGGCAAGCATATCTACTGTAACTCATATACCCTGTGTTTTCAAATACTCACAATTTATAATGTCTGCCTCCTCTCTTGCTAGTGGTTGAGAGTAATTTCCTGCTCTGCTGGAACCTGAATAGGGAAAAAGTGGGGGAAAAATGGAGAGGTCAGTGTTGAGGACCTTTGAGGCAAGTTTAGGTCTAACTGATATCAAAGAGATGTTTTGCGTGTCTGCAGTGGCAAGCATATCTACTATGTAACTCGTATGCCCTGTGTTTTGAAATACTCACAATTCATAGTGTCTGCTTCCTCTCTGGCTAGTGGCTGAGAGTCATTCCCTGCTCTGCTGGAACCTGAACAGGAAAAAAATGTGGGGGAAAAATGGAGAGGTCAGTGTTGAGGAGCTTTGAGGCAAGTTTAGGTCTAACTGATATCCAAATATTTTGCGTGTCTGCAGTGGCAAGCATATCTACTATGTAACTGGTATGCCCTGTGTTTTGAAATACTCACAATTCATAGTGTCTGCTTCCTCTCTGGCTAGTGGTTGAGAGTAATTCCCTGCTCTGTTGGAACCTGAACAGGAAAAAAGTGGGGGGGGAAATGGAGAGGTCAGTGTTGAGGAGCTTTGAGGCAAGTTTAGGTCTAACTGATATCAAAGAGATGTTTTGCGTGTCTACAGTGGCAAGCAAATCTATTATGTAACTGGTATGCCCTGTGTTTTGAAATACTCACAATTCATAGTGTCTGCTTCCTCTCTGGCTAGTGGCTGAGAGTAATTCCCTGCTCTGCTGGAACCTGAACAGGAAAAAAATGTGGGGGAAAAATGGAGAGGTCAGTGTTGAGGGGCTTTGAGGCAAGTTTAGGTTAGGGCTGGGCGATAATATCGCACGATATTGTCTGCGCATCTAATCAGTAAAGCCGGTTCATTGATTAGCAGTAAATCACCTTCACCTGCTTTCAGATGGAGCGGCATTCACTACTAAGAGCCGTAGATCACTGACAAGCTGAGCCAAATCGCGTTAATATCGAGGACATATCGATAGCGATATTTAATGCGATATGGCTCAACTGGTCAGTTAATTACGGCTCTTCGTCACGACAAAATCTCCCGTATTAAACTAATACACCTGGGGGTGTATATAAGTCCACACTCAAGAGCGTTAAAGTTAATGAGATAATTATGTGATTAAATGAGTGATGATTGAGCATTATTGAAGACACCTAAAGCAGAATCACAAGGAAAAAAAAAAAAAAATAAGCCACCGTTATGGAGGTGAGTGTTTGCTTTAGTTGGTCTTCTTGACCCTTTTATAGAAAATTTTATTTTTAATTTGCTATTGCATCTGAGTTAATCTTGTGAAAGGATTACAAACACAGATAAGCAATTATAAAATGATGATAGTAACATAATGACTTTCTTTGTTTAAATTTATGTGTATGATTTATTTTGGTGGTTAGTGTATAACTGAGATTCTGCATAAACATCGGGAATGTAAAATATAATGTAATTTCTCAAAAGTTGTTTTAAAAAAATCTTTCTTTAAGGCACACACAGACCTCAAGATTCAGTCAAAGCTTCTCAACAACGGTGACGAGAAGAACATTCAAGTAGGAAAAGTAAATTACATAGACAATTCAGATCATAATTTATTCATACCGCAATGCATGATGGGAGACATTAATGAGTTGTGATTGGTGGCAGCATGTAACCACGGATGAGATAGACAGGCTGATTATTGATCTCTGTGTTTCTGTATAAAGATGACAGTGATTTGACTAAAATATTTTATTAAATATTTGAGGTTATTAGAAAGTACAGATATGTAACATAACTACAAAACTGTAGCTAAGAAGATAACCATATCATCTGAATACTTATATTTATCAGATTATTGCATGATTAGGCTATGTCAAAACATAGCCAACACTTTCAGATCAAGTTGCCTTTGTTCATTTGACTGTTATAAGTCAAAATCACCAGGCAAATAAAATTAAAGTGAAAATATAAGTGTCAAGAGCCCAACTAAAGCAGACAATGATCTCCATAACGGTGGCTGAAAATTTGTGATTGTCCTTCAGTGATTCTGCTTGTGATCATCAGGTGTCTTCAATAATGCTCAATCATCACTAAATTAATCACTTAATTATCTCATTAACTTTAACACTCATATCGTCCATCTGAAAGCATGTGAATGTGATTTTACTACTAATCAATGAACCGGCTTTACTGATTAGATGCGCAGACAATATCGTGCGATATTATCGCCCAGCCCTAGTTTAGGTCTAACTGATATCCAAATATTTTGCGTGTCTGCAGTGGCAAGCATATCTACTATGTAACTCGTATGCCCTATGTTTTCAAATACTCACAATTCATAGTGTCTGCTTCCTCTCTGGCTAGTGGCTGAGAGTAATTCCCTGCTCTGCTGGAACCTGAAGAGGAAAAAAAGTGGGGGGAAAAATGGAGAGGTCAGTGTTGAGGAGCTTCGAGGCAAGTTTAGGTCTAACTGATATCAAAGTGATGTTTTGTGTGTCTGCAGTGGCAAGCATATCTACTATGTAACTCGTATGCCCTGTGTTTTCAAATACTCACAATTCATAGTGTCTGCTTCCTCTCTGGCTAGTGGTTGAGAGTAATTCCCTGCTCTGCTGGAACCTGAACAGGAAAAAAATGTGGGGGAAAAATGGAGGTCAGTGTTGAGGAGCTTTGAGGCAAGTTTAGGTCTAACTGATATCCAAATATTTTGCGTGTCTGCAGTGGCAAGCATATCTACTATGTAACTCGTATGCCCTGTGTTTTCAAATACTCACAATTCATAGTGTCTGCCTCCACTCTTGGTTGTGGTTGAGAGTAATTCCCTGCTCTGCTGGAACCTGAACAGGAAAAAAGTGGGGGGAAAAATGGAGAGGTCAGTGTTGAGGGGCTTTGAGGCAAGTTTAGGTCTAACTGATATGAAAATATTTTGTGTGTCTGCAGTGGCAAGCTTATCTTCTCTTTAACTCGTATGCCCTGTGTTTTCAAATACTCACAATTCATAGTGTCTGCCTCCTCTCTGGCTAGTGGTTGAGAGTAATTCCCTGCTCTGCTGGAACCTGAAGAGGGAAAAAGTGAGATAATGATTCTACCATCGTTTAGTGTGTGCAACAATCAAAAGTGAGTAATATTGTACTGACAGCAAGGTTTGCGCTGTTGAGGCTAGCCCAACCTCTCGAGAAATCAAACCAAGTGTTAAGTGTATTTCAAGAACTCATGACAGTATTCCTTAAATTAATCCACAAAAAAAAACCAAATGTATTAGACAAGTTAATAGAACTATAACTGTTGCACAAATTGGCTCAAATTGGTAAGACAAATTGGTCTTACATTTCCTGATGGGGTTAATTTGCACTTCTGGCGCTGCTGGAAGTGGAACGTTTGCCTCATCCTCAGTTTCACTATCATCGAAAAAACGTGCCCTTTTACTGATGATAAAAAAACCCCACAAAAACAACAAATTATTTAATTTATTCTCCTCATTCAGCAGCCACACTCAGCTCTGTATGTGCTGTATTTACATGTGTCTTTTTCTTCTCAGGGGGGGCGAGTCCACGTCTGTAAGGTCTGTGTTTATTTCTGCCTCTGGTAGTTTTTGGCGAGCTTCTTCATACGTTTCTGTATAGATTAACAAACAAAATGTTTCTGTGAAGCAAACTAAAAAAAATACATTAAATAGAGAAATTATGAATGAATGAATGAATAAGAAAATGAAACAATCTTAGGGCCAAATTTACTAAATAGGCTTAATCTCTTTTTGGGGGACGTAAATAATGGTGCAAATACCCAAAAAAACTGATTAGCACAAAGCTTAGCATATCGCCTTGCATGATTCTTTTAAATTAATCTGAATGATTCTGAAAGGGAAAACTCTTACAAACGCATATGCAACAATATCAGCTTCAAAAATGACTGTTCACGCCTCTTTAGTGTCTTTAATAAATCCTGACACCAAAAGAGGGTTTATGCTGGTTCAAATGGTTAGTAAATCTGGCCCATGGAAGCTAAGGATATGTACCTCTAGTAAAAATAATCCGGATTTTGAAGGGAGTCCAAGATGGTCCTGGCTTCACCATTGATTTTATGGCTTTAACTATATCTTCATATTTGTATGGAGGCCACATACAAACATTGTCCCTTACCCAATTTTTGGGAACAACCTCGACTTCATTTGTTGTTTCAAAGATTACGATATGATACATTGTCTGAAAAAAAGATTTTTTACAATTAATTTACAAATAATTTAGATAAATAAAAAAAATCTAATTCATATGAATGCCACTTACAAAGCATGTCCCACAATATAATCCAGAAATGGTGTTACTGCTTCTCAAGAACTATGTACATTAATTGGTGATATTAAAATGTGTGAGTCAGAGGGAAGACTGCAAATTTGTCTCCCAGAGGCAACCTCACACACTTTTGCCAGGGCTTTGTGAGCTCAGTAAAGTGCATCACTGTTGACAAATTGGACACAATGAATACACCCATGTTTCTGGAATCAAGAGGGTAGGTGTATAAGGCCTCTTTCTCTCTATATTCTTGAAACATAACATACTCTTTACCCCCATAAGCAATTATGTTTTTTACTGAAATCACTTTGCCATGAATAGCAATGCAATCATCTTTGCTCGATATTCGCAGCATGACACCATCAACAGTAAGCTGTCTGAACTGATGTACTTCTTCTGTCAGAGTTTGTGGTACAGGTCCATTTTTATGGGGGCACATTAGTGATATTTCATCAGTGGAATAACAGTTCCTTTCCTCATGTTCAGACAACCTGCGGATTATCTGTGCAAGTGGATTGTGAGGCTTTCTTACCAATCTCTTAAGCTCACCAAGAAAGTTTTCATAGGGGAAGCCAGATATGCTGTCTAAAGGACCATGCACTTTTACATCACTAGCAAGATGTACCAAGCCATGAATGTTGTATACCACCATCTCTTTGCCATACAACAAGCCATAATGCTCAACAAATGATACCAAAAAGGAGTGAGCCAAATCATTCATTTCGATGCAATAGTTTGAATTTGCCAAAATGTAGATGGCAACAGACAACAGCATAAAGTTCTCATAAACCTGGCGAGGCAACACACCCTTTAAAACAACCGGGCCTGTGTACAACAGCAGTTGACGGAATTCAGTTGCCTTCCAACGAAGTCTCTCACTGAGAGCCCTAGGCTTTCTGGCAAATTCTGCTGGAATGAAGTCCTTCAATGCTACCAGTCTCTCAGAGATAGCCAAGACTTGAACGCTCGAAAGCCTTGTACGCAGGGGACCAACTGCACCACACCACAGATCCGTTAGACGTCTCACTACACCCAAACACACAAGGTGCATGTAATCATGAGGGAAACCCGTTACCATGTCAATGTCGGTATCTAGAAGAGGACAGTGTGTTAGATGGTGTTCCTCATCTAATCCCAGTCGAAAAGCTTCATCTGTTCTACAGAAGGCATTGTTCTCAGGAAATGTCATGCGGTGTTTCACATAGGAGCCTTTCTGCTGACATTTGTCACAGCCGTAGTAGCCTGTGTGAGATTTTATTCCTTTGATAAAGGCTCGTGCTGGAGCGTCGCACATGATAGACGTTACCTTGACAAAGAAAGTCTTGCCACAAAAAACAAAACCTCTTCTTAAGCTCTGCAACTCACAAACTAAGTGACTGAGATATTCAGACAGATTTGTTGGCTTAGTGGTCCCACAAAACAAACCTACAACAACAGGTTTCTTAGATAGACCTTTGAACATGCCAAGAATAGGCCAAAGTTGAACTGAAGAACTTTTGAAAAGTGGGAGGCCGTCAAAATTTAGCTGCATGTTAAACGTGTGCCCATCTGTAAAATGAGAACATACACTTCTCAACGTGTTTCTGAAAGCACTGATAATACCAAAATAGTGGAAAGATCCACCGGCAATCATTTCCACATTGTACTCCGTTTTCGTCTTTAACAGTGACCTTCCATCTTTTGGCAGGAATGGCAAATGCACTCTAAGAATTGCCAATAAAGCAGAAAGTGCAATGAGAGATACACCAAAACGAAGTGCCCACTCAGTAATGCTGCTTCTGAGATCACTTTTATCATTTGTTTCACTATAATCATAGCTGCTGTTTGTATCCTCACTAACAGAGATGCCAGTAGGATTGAAATCTGAAGGATTGAAATCAGAAGGTCTGCAGTCAGAGGGAATGCCACCAAGAGGAATGCTAACAGGAGAGTTGTTAAGACTATCAGTATGGTCTTGCACATCATGATCCACTGATTTAAGAAAAGTATCAACTCTTTTGAGGGCCCTTTTCCTAAGATTGCTGCGTTCATTGTAATTCATCACTAGTGAACCATATACTGAGTCACAAATAAAATATGCAAGGAATATTCCTAATGAGTTCAAGCTCAGGATGTTCAATATCCTATAATGAGAGAAAAACAGCAGATTAGGATAGCAAATTAATGGAATAGTTCACCTAAAAATTCTGTCATAATTTACTATCAATAAATAAACATATCAAATAACATAGTATTTGGACAATAGAAGTAAAGAGTATTTTTCTGTATTACCGGCATTTACAAAGGGTTTGTCACTCTCTATTTCAAGAGAGTGACAAAATGTTAAGCTACATGGTCTTTATAACGTTAAAGTCGGTATTTTCTAAAAATCGAATATTTTGGTATTCTAGCATTAATTTTGAATTGTAAAATGCATTTTATTCACAAAAAAATTGTGAAAGACAGGAGGTGCTGACTGAAAGCGTAGAACTCTTTTGAGTCTCGCCTATATTCGGTGAGTCAATTTCAGTTCATGACGCTTTAATAATTATGATACTTAAAGGGATAGTTCACCTCTAAATTAATTTTTGATATGTTTTAGCTTACCCCAAGGGTATCCAAGATGTGGGTATTTTTGTTTCCACAGTATTTTCAATTTTGACATTTTTCGGTCAAACTTTTTTTGTCTGTCAGTCATATAATGCAGGTATGGGGGTCCACGTCAAAGAGCATACACAGAGAAGTCCAGATTAAACATGATTTAATGACTCGTAAAAGTACACATAGATTGCCTAAGACATGAAACGAGCGGTTTGTGTGAGAAAACGAACAGTATTTATATCGTTTTTACCTCATGTAACCACAGCCACATCCAAGTGATCTGAATCAGTTATCCAATGTCCAACTGACCCGAACTGACTCATGTCCAACGTTCTGCCAGAAGTGATCTCTAACACGTATACGTCATTGCTTACACAGAGATTTTGGAAGTTTTACCCTTCACTGTGAATATCTAAACATATTTAGATATACAGGAAATTGCAATGGAAGATGATTTTGATTTATCTAAATGTGTTTAGTGAAAGATAAAACTTCCAAAATCTCTGTGTAAACAATGAGTGCCAATGAGTGTTACAATGAGTAAACAAAGAGATCACTTCTGGCGGAACGTTGGACACGGTTCAGTTGGACATTGGATAACTGATTCAGATCACTTGGATGTGGCTGTGGTTACACAAGGTAAAACGATATAAATACTGCTTGTTTTCTCACACAAGTTTCATGTCTTAGGCCATCAATGTGTACTTACATTTATGAGTCATTAAATCATGTTTAATTTGGACTTCTCTGTGCATGCTCTTTGAGGTGGGCCCCATAAATTTCCATTACATGACTGACAGACAAGAACGGTTTGACCTAAAAATGTCAAAATTGAAAATACTGTTGAAACAAAGACACCATCTTGGATGCCCTTGAGGTAAGACAAAACATATCAACAATTCAAAAATATTTTTCAATCATGAATAATGGATTTGTAGCAGCTTTTTGCATGATAGTAGCCATTCACTGGCATCCAGTGATAGTATTTTAAAGGAAACAATAGCCTCTATGCATAAACCCTGCTGACGTGTGTTCGAACGAATCTCAGTCAGCGTCTTTACTTCCGGAAGCTCGTTCTGCAGGCCATGTGTATAGCGGCAAAACTGTAATAAAATCCGTTTTCTCAGAAACGGAGACAACGATTTTAGAAACGCTGATTCGCTAGTCGAATTTTGTACGATATGAGAGAATACTAACACTGAAAGTTGTTGATTTGGCTCGAAATACATAATTTAAATAACTTCTCTTTTTTACTCTTGTGTGACAGCGAACTGCCTCACAGTGTTGTTAACATCATTCACGTTAACCGGAGGACGTTTTTATAAACAGCAAGTGTAATTTGACACTATCTCCACCTATCGCAAAACTGGCTTCTGACCATAGACTGACGCAGCACCGGAAGTAAGTGGGCGTGCTGAGACAAATATGGAAGCGATCGTGCATAGAGCCTATTGCAGGGTTAATTGTTAAACAAATTTTTGAAATTTGCTTGTTGGTAATATACATTTAAACTGTTATCCATTGTATTTTATGTTATTAGGTATCACAAAATGGAATATAATACGAAAAAAGTAGGTTCTATCCTCCAGCATTTTGCAATGATTCTCCTTTCCCCCACAATGCATTGCATTACATCACCTTTTACCAAAGCCAGCGTGAGAGCATTGAGAGTGACTAGAGAGACGAGAGTAGTTTTGATGAAAACATTCCTGAATTTTCTCCATTCATTGGGAGCCAAATGGTTCAAGGTCCAAATAAGAGTTTCAGTGCAGCTTCTAGGGCCCTTCGAGTCATGACTGAAAAAAATATTTGTTCATTTTGATGAACGAGTTTGAACAGGAGAGTCACGAACGCTCACAGAACAGAGCAAGGCGAGCATTCGAGCTTATAAAACTTAAACTTTATTTATTTATTAAATGAGCAATCATTTCGTTTGATAAGACCCTTATTCATTGTCTAAAATTGTTTCAAACCCTTTGAAGCTTCACTGAAACTCTCATTTGGATCGCATTGAAGTCCATTATATGGAGAAAATCCTGGAATGTTATCATCAAAAACCTTAATTTCTTTTCGACTTAAAAAAGAAAGACTTGGACGTCTTGGATGACATGGCGGTGAGAAAATTATCAGCAAAAATTTTTTTGTTAAAAGTGAACTACTCCTTTAACTTTTTCTGCTCTAGGGCCAATATTACATTTAAAGTTTGCTTTATCAATGTTAGATATAAGCAAATTTAGCATTCTACAATCTTTACTGTTGATGTGTTTTCATTAATAATAATAATAATAATAACGATACTAATAACGATGAGCCACAAATTAAGCATTCGTTTTAAAAGTAAGGGGAAAATCCAAAGACCATTAATTTGTGTTAGAACGCAGGTATACCATGTAATCAGTCTAATTCGCCTTGTTAAAAGTTCTATTTAATATAATAAATTCATTTATGCTTCCATGACAAGTACATAAGCACTAAGGACAAAATAACTACAGACAACTGTAAACACCTTTAAGTGATGCTTAATAAAAGATAACTTACCTTAGTTGAAACAAGGGATGGTTTGAAGAAAGAAAAAAAGTCACAGTGGAGGATGATGCAAAATCTAAAAAAAGGAAACAATAAAAAGGATATTACAGTTAACCACTACAGTAGTCCAAAATGTTGAATGAGGCATATATGCTGCAAATCAATCTAAAAAATAACTAAAGTGAAACTAAGAATGTGCTTATAAACATCTAACAACAAAGAATGGCTGTGGTGAGCAGGACGAGACTGAAGGGTCTTTCACACTGGCAGTTTAGTTCGGAACGGAGCACGGTTCGCATGAAAAATTGCTAATGTGAAAGCTGTCATGGGACCCGGGTGCACACTGGGGTACCGAACCCGAGACTACCTGGAGGAGGTGGTCTGAGTTCGGTTGCTTCCGAACCGTGCCGCGGTTCGCGTGAATGTGAAATCAACACGGATTCGGGCACACACTTGTTCAGGACGTAAAGTATCCTGCGCATGTGTTTTAGCTTATTGTGATGTATTCAGTTAAAAATAAAACACTTGTACGGGATGATAGTGTTGATGATTTACCTTGGATACGAACGAGAGTGCGCCTGCAGTGTATTCGTGCATTGCGCATGGAATCAAAGCAACACATTTGGAAATCCACTGTCTCCTCAAAAGAGTCCGTTTGCAAGCAGCAGAAGTCCACCTTATGTGACACACGCACAGTAAACGTGTATTGTTCACTCAACTGCTCATAATAGCAGCACATTAATAAAAAAAACACAATATTTACCCACGTTCTGCTTTCTATCATGTGACGCGCACGTTTGCGATGACGTAAGATGCACGCAAAAGCACCAGGGTTCGGTTGAGTGTGAAACCAGACCAACGCTGCGGGGGGGCGCCGGAAACAAACGCGCACGGGCTTGGACCGCAGCAAACGAGCCCAGTGTAAAAGCCCCCTGAGAGTTTTGAGAGTACAGCTAGAGGCTGGTGGCTTGATTACTGATGAGTGACACCTGCATGCTGCTCATATTCAATCACCCACCAGCCTCGCGCCATTCTCTCATGCCCTCAGCCTCGTCCTGCTCAGCAACACAATGAAAATTATCTGTTTTCAGACAAGAAAAATGGGTAAAATACGAAATGACTGTCTACTCTAATATCAAATATTATCTATGTTTGTAGCCTATTTATAAATGTGCAGAAGTCAAAGAAAAATTATTATTGATGACTCAAATTGTGGTACAAGATCATATGGACTTTCGTTTTGACAAGCAAAATATTATGGTAACATGAGAGACTGCCTTAATTATGCCCATATTTCTCATCTTTGCAGATAATTTTCAATCAGTCACAATTTTGAACTGGTAAAGACAGATAAATAAACATTAACATAATAAGGACATAAACTAACAGCTAAGATAATAAGGGAAACATCTCAAGCTGTTAAGGCATGGCTGATGATGTAGCTTTAAAGAATTGAATCCCAAATACTAAAATGTCTCAAAAGTATACTTACATGGAAAAGACACTTAATGGTTGAATGAGGTTGAAGGAGCTCTTAAAAGAGCTTTTGGGGGTTATTTAGCTGCTGTTGACACAAAAGCAAAATGGAGAAAAAGAAACAACGTGACTGAACAGATACTGAATATAATTAATTTTTCATCAAAAATAACATTCGTTGCGGCGCCCAGAAGTTCAGGATCCTGTTCAAAAATCCTGCTGGGACACAGCAGGACCTTTTGGTCCCTAAAGGTAGAGACATAGTCGAGCATATTGCCCATTTTCTGGAAAGCTGTTGGAATTGTGTTTTCTTAGCTTTTGATTGTGAATTCTGTTAAGTCATTTATAATGTTGTCCTTTTAGTGGTGTGTTGGCCACATTTAACATAAAGAACAAACTGCCTGAGTCATGAATTGCTGTTGGGGCTTTTTTTGCTTATTTGAAGGAGAAATTTACTTTCCGAATACCAGTGTTTACTTTGGTTGTGTAATTAACATTAGGCTAATCACACACACCACCAGGTGTCTAAAGTTACTGTAATTTTAAGACCTAACTAACCAATATCCTCATGAGACCCATAAGGGGTAAAAAAAAGTTTTGTAAATGTGTTTGTTTTTATACATACATCTTTACATTATTTAGAATATAAGAAGCAAATGGTGGCATATTTTATCTCCTATAAACACCAAGGACTCTTGAAAACAAGACTCTACAACCAAAACAAATTTGTATTCAATTCTTAAATTACAGAACAGTACACCAGGCATACCAAGCAAACACAGTGAAAAAGATATTTAGAATATGTTTATATTGTAAAATGCATTTTGTGTGCATACTAGTGTCTACATTTAACAGGCGTTTCATCTAGGGTTTTCAGGACTTCAACAGCTCGACGTAAACCAAACTATGCACAACAATTTGTACAAAGATGGTATGCTATTAAAGTATAATTTGATAAATGATTACTTTATTACTTAATATGAGTGTAAACATGGGAAAAAAAATCGGGTTTTCCATAATATTCAATGTATATTTTTATTGTCTCTGATTTGAATGATAATGTATATATTTTTAAGCTTATTTATGGTAGCTATAATGAGTTATAAATTGTCAATATTTTCATAATATCTCATATTTCATAAAAATATTAATGTAGCCTTTCTTTCCTATTCGTGTGTGTCTCCTAAAAGTCCGGGTGTCCTCAGTGGACATGAATAAAACGGATGTCCCAAGTCATAACAGAAAGTCGAATTATTATTTAAAAACCCAAAGTTATCTTAAAATTTGAATTTATTACAACAAAATCAATTTATATTTCTATAAGAATGCCGAATTTAGTCATCCAGTCAATGTCAGTCTGGATAGGGCGTTCTCATGGTAACGTAAAAACTTAAAACATTTAGCTAACGTTAGTATCTCGAAAAGCCCTGAATGTTTACAGGACGGTCTCAAAAAATGTCATCTAGACACGATGGAAAACTTCTCAGGCAGATATAATGATAACATGGGCCCACTGTGAGGTTAAAATTAATGGAGAATATCGTATTTTCCCGTGAGTTTTCGGCCATTTCAATGGGTGCTTGAGTAATGTTCACGCGCTGTCTTGAGATATGGGCGCGCTTCAGGAGTAACGTCAACTAATGTTTAACGAATTTAGTTCCATTTCGGTTCTGAGAGGATATTCATAGTTATTAATACATACAAATATGCTTTATTGTTCATTGTTAAAGTAAAGTATATGGAATAATTACAGTACTTACCTCCAGAATACTCAGTGTTCAGTCCTCTCAGCAGGGAGTCGAGGCAGTCTGGCTGTTTGCTCGAGCCTCGCGCTGGGCAAAGACTTCCGGTTTTATGCTGGCTAAGAAGTTATTTCGCGGGCTTTGCACGCGAGTCTGGCAGCAAAGTAGTTGATATATTTTAATATTTATTTTTGTATGAAATGTTTGTCATCACCCATCATACCTATTGTTAAATCACCCTGGCATTCAATAAATAATAATATAAAACTGCAGTGCTGTCCACCTATTTTATTTATTTATTTTTTTACTTATAGGCCTATTGAAAATCCTGGGAAAGGATTGCCACCCATACAGACAGGCCTCACTAATACCTTACATAGGCCTACATAGTTTGTAAATGTAAAGAATAAGGACAATAAACACAGAGGCAAAAAAAATCTCGTTTTTTTTATTAGTTTAAAACTCATTTGAGTGAGTCATATGCAAAATTCCACATCCACCATGATTTTTTTTTATTGTTTTTACATTCAACTTAAAACTACTTTGCTTTTGTTTGTCAAAAGTCCATCTCACTATTTTTTTATTTTATTCTGTGCTTTCAGACTCTTTTACACAATTGAGATTTGTTAATCTCCCTCAAAAAAGCATGCAACGTGAGTAGGCCTACCTTAAACTTAAAATGAAAAAATATAATGCTGTAACAAAGGCTTATTTAGTGGTGTTTTAGTTGAGCTAAATAATGTTATATTCTCTACAACTTGGAATTTCAGTTGTATTTAATTAAACATCTTGTTAAAAAATGCAAACTGATTGCCTTAAAACATGTTTTATTTCACTTAAGCACTTCACATACAAATACATACAAATTTAAGGTAGTGACAGTGCAAATTTAAGTTAACTATTTTTAAATTGTTCAACAGGGGTCTGCTATCTTTTTGTCATAAAGTGCCATTTTAAAGTTTCCTATTCTGAAAACGTTGTTTACCCACATGCAATACATAAACATTTAATTCAGAATGGCTAACACAGAAATAGTACAGAAATTCTTTAATTTTTCATGAAATTAATTTTAGATTTGTCATCTTTCTTTTCTATTCTATTGTCATCTTAAAATCTATTCTTCAAAGAATTTGCTTAAATTTAACACTAACTAACATTCACAAAGTTGCATTTTATTAATTTATCATTAGCACATTTTAAAAGTGGCATCAGCACTGGTAAGATAAGTATTCCTACTTTTAATGAAGACAACTGTGTGTTGAGCTTCAGGATGTGAACTGAACTTTCAGTTTCATTTGCCACAGTTTGCTGAAGAGATGCTCAGCCATATCTGTGCTGTCATATCCGTAAACAGTGGCCCATTTTAACGCACGTATGTTAATCTTTTATCATTTTGGTAGGAAGGATGTGATTTCAACAAGCAGATGCATTTTTTAGAACCATTTTGAAACTGAAACTTACTAATTTGGAATTTCCATGTTATACATTTTTAACATGCTTGCCTTGATAGCTTATCTTTATTGTAATGGAACTGTCCAAGGGTAAATCTGATCTACTTGAAACTTACTTACAAAGTCTGGGTCGATGCTCTGACTTTTAAAGGTTGTTATTACTTCTGTTCTTTATTGACGTTATTTTTTATTATTATTATTATTTTTTTTTTTTTTTGATTAGTGCATTGCTACCTTTAACTGGTAAACAAACACCATTATAGGGGCTTTCGCACTGCAGGAATCTTTTCATAATTTAGAGAGCTATTGGCAGAAGTTCCTGGTTAAGGTCCAACCATTTAAAGCTGAAATTTTGCTCCTCAAAAACGCTGGTGGACCCCCAGGTCATTGTTAGCTGGGTATAAACAATAAATCAACTCATCAACTTACAAGTAAGTCTTCTCGGCTTGTCAGTTGCACTTGTTGCTGTTGCGTGACCTAAACTGACAACCTGCATGAGAGTCAAGCCTGAGGAGGAGGGGACAGGGTAAATAACAATCTCCCATATTTTGAATGTGGACTGCAGACCTATTTCCACCACTAGCTCACAGACACTCTTACAGACTGCACCTTTATAGATGTCTTTTGAGAGTGCCCAGATAACAGATAATATGCATAAACCACATTAGTCCAAAAAAGTATTAATTGAATTTTCAGATGTTGCAGGTGACTGAAATTATTTTCTGACTACTTCTGATCTAATTGATTGCTGGTTTTTCATAAAGCGACATACATTGCAAACGTTAGTATCTCAGTTTATTTCCATCATTATCCAACATATAAATTACCAAATAAACAACATGCCCTTAGCAATCTAGAATAAGCTATACACATAGGTATAGCTTATAGGTAAACAGATAACCATGACTCCTATTACCTAGAATTCCTCAAGTTCAGTGTCAGAGTTCAAGCAGAGAATGGTATCTAAATTTTATAAAGATAAATTTGTCGGATTTTAAGAAAAAATAGGATGACTCAATCCAAGGGGTCTTTGTCAGATCCAAGAAAAACAAATGGAAAAGAACAAAAGTCAGCCTTTTTTTATTAGCCTTTTCACTTTTTAAAACGTAATTGTTACAGTGGAAGCTCCCGTTCCGCCTCCTCTCCGCCACCAGAGGGAGCCTTCACCCGAGTATTGATCATTGGCTTTAAACTCAAATTCCCATCATGCCTCTTACCTGGGACTGATTGCGTCACACACCTGCACGCCATTAACACACACACATAAAAGCCACGTCCACACACCACACCAGTGCGAAGTCTTGATTTGCCCCGGTGATCATTTCTGAGCGTTATTCCCTGTTTCTGGTATTCTGGTTGTGAACTTTGGACTGTCTCTGATTCTGTGATTGATCTCTGCCTGGCCTGACTTTTGAACTGTTTCCTGGACTGTGATTATTGCTGCCTGCCCCGATCTCTGCCTGTTATTTGGATCATCCCTTTGCCTTGCCCTTATTGCTCTGTCTGTCCGTCTTGACCCTGCCTGTACGACGATTAATAAAGCTGCAAATGGATTCCTCTGTGTTACGTGAATCATTACAGTAATAACCATGCATTAATATCATAATGTAACGAAGAGGCTGGGGGATTCAAATCCATCTGCAGTAATTTATTGATACAGGTGAGCCTGCATAGAACAGCAGACATACAACTCAAAACAGCTCACAGGTAAGTGCAATCCAAGAATCGAAAGGATAACAGGCAAAGATCGGGGCTGGTGGCTGAGGTTTGCAAACCAAGTCAAAATAAACAAGCAATCATGAGTAAACAGGTCAGAGATAGAGTGTGGGTAAATTAAAACTTATGAAATTACAATAAAAAGAACAGTCCGGATAAAGGGGAGCTGATGGGGCACAGGTGATACTAATGCAATGATGAGGGGATTAATCAGGATGATGAGCAGGGAAGGATAAAGGGAAATGCAGTCCTAGTACGCAGGAGAGAGAGATCTGGTGCAAACAGGAAATATCTGGCCCACACACAATCTTCTTAAAACTGGTTTGTTGCACATGGGTCAGATCTGGCCCCACACACAACATGCCACAACTCATTTATTAAGCCGGTTTGTTGCACACGGGCCACATCTGGCCCGCACACAGCATGCCACGACTAACACTAAAGCTGGTTTGTTGCACAAGGGCCACATCTGGCCCACACACAGCATGCCACGACTAACATTAAAGCTGGTTTGTTGCACAAGGGCCACATCTGGCCCACACACAGCATGCCACGACTAACACTAAAGCCGGTTTGTTGCACACGGGCCAGATCTGGCCCACACACAGCATGCCACGACTAACATTAAAGCCGGTTTGTTGCACAAGGGCCACATCTGGCCCACACACAGCATGCCACGACTAACATTAAAGCCGGTTTGTTGCACAAGGGCCACATCTGGCCCACACACAACATGCCACGACGAACACTAAAGCCGGTTTGTTGCACACGGGCCAGATCTGGCCCACAAACAGTAAGCCACATCTCACACTAAAACCAGCTTGATGTGTGTGGGCCAGATATGGCCCATATAACTTTTGCCGCTGCCATAACTGAGCCACATGTGCCATAGTTGGCCCAGATGAGGCCCGGATATGTATGCTATCTGGGAAATGAGTGATGATTGAGCATTATTGAAGACACCTAAAGCAGAATCACAAGGAAAAAATAAAAAAAAATTTAAGCCACCGTTATGGAGGTGAGTGTTTGCTTTAGTTGGTCTTCTTGACCCTTATGTTAAAAATTTTATATGTAAATTGCTGTTGCATCTGAGTTAATCCTGTGAAAGGATTACAAACAAAGATAAGCAATTATAAAATGATGATAATTACATAATGACTTACATCGTTTATAATTTATGTCTATGATTTATTTTGTTGGTTAGTGTATAACTGAGATTCTGCATAAACTTCTGGAATGTTAAATATAATTTAATTTCTCAAAAGTTGTTTAAAAAAATCGTTCTTTAAGACACACACAGACCTCAAGATTCAGTCAAAGATTCTCAACAACGGTGACGAGTAGAATATT
Organism: Cyprinella venusta; assembly: GCA_038021265.1. Taxonomy (NCBI): domain Eukaryota; kingdom Metazoa; phylum Chordata; class Actinopteri; order Cypriniformes; family Leuciscidae; genus Cyprinella; species Cyprinella venusta. The sequence goes on from CM075863.1 coordinate 1,064,485, forward strand.
CAAGTAGGAAAAGTAAATTACATTGACAATTCAGATCATAATTTATTCATACCGCAATGCATGATGGGAGACATTAATGAGTTGTGATTGGTGGCAGCATGTAACCACGGATGAGATAGACAGGCTGATTATTGATCTCTGTGTTTCTGTATAAAGATGACAGTGATTTGATTAAAATATTTTATTAAATATTTGAGGTTATAAGAAAGTACAGACATGTAACATAACTACAAAACTGTGGCTAAGAAGTTAACCAAATCATCTGAATACTTATATTTTTCAGATCATTGCATGATTAGGCTATGTCAAAACATAGCCAACACTATCAGATCAAGTTGCCTTTGTTCATTTGACTGTTATAAGTCAAAATCACCAGGCAAACAAAAATTAAAGTGAAAATATAAGTGTCAAGAGCCCAACTAAAGCAGACAATGATCTCCATAACGGTGGCTGAAAATTTGTGATTGTCCTTCAGTGATTCTGTTTGTTATTATCAGGTGTCTTCAATAATGCTCAATCATCACTAAATTAATCACTTAATTATCTCATTAACTTTAACACTCATATCGTCCATCTGAAAGCATGTGAATGTGATTTACTACTAATCAAGGAACCGGCTTTACTGATTAGACGCGCATACAATATCGTGCGATATTATCGCTAGTGATGTGTCGTTCATGAACGATTCGTTCATTTTGAACGAATCTTTAATATGACTCGGGACTACCGAGTTGTCCAGGGAGTGATTCGTTCATGTTGTGCCCGCGCATGCGCATTATGGATTCTGAATCTGTACTGGAAACAGAAATGATTAGTTCATCTCTCGAGTCTCTAGTTCGGGTTCGGGGCGAGTTTGAGTCTTTCGTTCTTCCTGTCAGTCCCATAGAGTCAATGCTGTCAGTACCGGAAAGAGAAATGATTAGTTCATCTGTCGAGTTCGGGTCCGAGTCTGTCGTTCTTCCTGTCAGTCCCATTAAGTCTATGCTGTCAGACCACCGGAAAGAGCGATGATTAGTTCATTTGAGTCTTCGGGTTTGAGTCCTTCGTTCTTTAGTCACGTGAATTGCACCGTATTGAATAGACTAATTCACAAACTTTTAACAAACTAATTCACAAACGTTTTGCAAACAAGCACGTAGATAATGTATAATATAATAGTAGTCGATCAATGTATAATATATAATAAAACACACCACAGACGCATAATATAGAAAAGAGACGGACAAGGACAATAATAAGGAATAATGAATAATGGAACTTTTGTTTATAGTGTTTATTGAACATATTTTGTATTTTCATGCCTATATAACACAATATACATTCAGACGCAGTCAATAATACGAATCTAATGTATTTGATGCGAGAGACCAGTGGCCACGTGAGAAAAGAACGAAGGACTCAAACCCGAAGACTCAAATGAACTAATCATTCCCCTTTCCGGTACTGACAGCATAGACTTAATAGGACTGACAGGAAGAACGAAAGACTCAGACCCGTCCGAACCCGAACTATAGACTCGAGAGAGATGAACTAATCTTTACTCTTTCCGGTCTTGTTATATCGCGACGGCACGGCCCAGCAAACAGCACAGATCAGAGTTAGACACTGACGAGTCAACAGCTAACGTCTCGAGACATGAGAGGAGGAGAACAAACCTCTGATAAATATGAAGTTGCAAAGGAAAGAACGTCTCGGATCAGGAGGTGAGGTGAACTATAACAGTCAGACTGCAATAGCCTGAACTTGAGACAGCAACTAATTAGTACAGTTATTTCAGTTGCTTATAATTTGGCCTTGGCTGCATTACCCTATGTTATTTTTACTAATGTAATAAAGATTTTCGTACTAGATTACGTACTAGATGTTTTGGGATATTCAACATGACATTTTAATTACATAATGATGAAATGACCCAAATGAACGAAATGACTCAATAAAAGATTCGTTCATTTTACTGAACGAGACTCAAAGATCCGAGTCAGTAAAATGATCCGAACTTCCCATCACTAATTATCGCCCAGCCCTAATGATGACTATGACATCACCAATAAATGACCAACATCAGCTGATATTTTCTCCTGCTTTCAATGCTATAACAAATGTATGTTGAATACATAATTAAAACAGCCCCAGAAAAACTAATAACATATAATAAAGGTCAAGAGGTCAACTAAAGCAAATACTCATCTCAATCATGGTGATATCAAGTTTTTATTTAAATTAACATATTTTTACTTTAATTTTATATTTTTTGTTTGGCACCCTGTGCTGCCAGTCAATTGACCCTTTTTTACGATTTTTTTACAATGACGGTATTTGCTCACATTAATGCAGGAAATACCTTTAAATAACAGTGTTTTTTCAGTTTATTTAAATTTGAATATTTTGCTTTAATTTTATGGTTTTTGTTTGGCAGCCTTTATTGTAAAGCATTTGACCATTTTTTATGATTTTTTTTTTACAATGAAGGTATTTGATCATAATAATGCAGGAAATGCCTGTAAATAACAGTGTATTTCAGTTTATTTAATTTATGACGTTTTAATGTTACAGTTTTTTGAGCTGCCAGTCATGTAATCATTTAACAATTTTGTTACCATTTAATTACAGATTCTATTTGTAATTTTACATACATTTTTATGTAAATTAAGAAAACAGAAAAATACTGTATGAAAAATACTATCAATTTCTGTAAAAAAAATGTGAATGACTGAAATTTGTCTTTAATGTAACAATACCTAAAATATCAGCTGCATTTTTATTTTGCAGATATTATTTGTCATTTTACAGTGTTTTGAGTACAATTTAAAATGAAAGAAAATGGTAAAAAATCGTAAAAAATCACAGTTATTTTCTGTGAAATTAGGATTTTTTTTACAGTGTACTTTTCTGTTCTTTTTCCAGAGATTGCTGTGCAGCGTTCAGAGTGCCAGATACTCACAAAACAGCGCACCTGAACTGGGAAGCATGGCAGACTACTGATGCCATTATTGCTGAAGCCACTTCCGGAAACTTACAGAACACCTGTGCCTCCAGATCTCACTTCAAACAGCACATCACCATCAAGCTGGACCTGTTCCATTGTATGAGGCGCTTCCCCCGTGAGTGTGTTTCAGAGCACCATGACCTTTACAGTTCCTTCTCCCAGTTCTTGTCTGCTGCTTTCAGTCTGGTGGATCAGGATGACCTGCAGAAGCTCAAGGATGCATACACATTTTGTGGGATTCAGCCTGCCAACCCCACAAAGCAGCACATTCGAAAGCACTGCAGAACAAAGATCCCACAGCCTGGAGAACTCCTGAGGAGGGGTGAGGATGTTATGCACCATTTTCATTTGGCAGCAGATCCTAATGGTGTTCCCCTGTACAAACCCTCTATGCTTAAGACATGGTGCATTCAGCGCGTTCACATTCTGCGGGGCTGTTTAAGTGATCCAGAGGTGGCAGGTCAAATCCTTTACAGGCATGGTGGAACACTGCAACTTAACCACGTCCTGGGCGAGGGGGCAAATGTTCCAATATGGATCCCCATAAGAGCAACATCTCAGCAGGAGGGCTACCACTTCCACCAGGCTCAGTGGGTCACTGGCACACGTGTCTCCTCGGAGCTGTTTCAAGCCCAGGGGATGACAGGAGTGGCACGCTGGAATTTTCAGCGTCTGATGAGTTCAGGCTTGAAAGGAGGTGAGTTGTAAGGCCATTTGTTAAAATAGTGCATCAACATAAAATGTGGGTAGTTGATTGTGAAACAATAAACATGATCTTGACTTTGAACTACATGCAACAGTGTGCAATGGGTTGCTTTCACTCCATCCATACACGCTAATTGCCTACTACATGGCTGGCGATAATTTAACATTTTAGAAATATAATCTCTGGTTTTAAATGAATTCTTCCCTATCTTTCTGCATTATTTCACTCTTGCAGTCAAAAGATAATTGATTGGCAATATTGAAATATTTAAGAATAGCCACCAAATTCTGAAAATTAAATCTTTGTTTCGCTCTGTCTCCTCTAAAAGGACATTAATTTTATCTTTTTGAAAGGTATCTTCTCTTGTTTTTTTGTTAAGCCATTTTGTCAGTGCCTCCGCCTGTATAGGTGAATGGACAGCGACGTTTAAGTAGCATGTAGAACGCATTCATGTTAACTTCATTTTGGTGAAATGCGCGTGGAATTGCGGCGAGCGATCGTAACCTTAGAGAGCGCTTTTAAGAGTAAGATACATCGTTATCTGGAAACCCAGCCCTAATTTGGTATTTTACAGTTAAAGGCTATGCTCTTGGTGATGGCGACTTTGCGTGGTGGAACGGGAGGGAGGCCCTTGAGTCTTGTTGCCCAGGGCACAGAAAATTATTAATCCGGCCCTGGATATTTAGGCTATTGGTTTTGCGCTGCCAGAGAAAGCGATACTAAAATCACGCATGTGATGTGTGAAACGTGCTTTACAAATACTGCTGAAAGATCCAGTTCAAGTATCAGAGAAAAATGACCAGCAATACTGAAGAAAATGTATCCTCTACAGTAAACAAAAAGAATTACTGCTACATTTGTTGCAAACCACAGTCAAAATTTGCAAGGCACTTAAAAATCCATGAAACAACAAACATGGATGTTGCTCGGGTCTTGGCACTTCCAAAATGTTCAAAAGAACACACACAGCTGGACAGACTGAGGAACAAAGGGAATTATGAACATAATGCTGGGGTGTTGTGCCTGAACATATTCAATGAACGAACGATTTTGGGCGACCGTGAACTGAAAGTACTGTATTACTGCCTAATGAACGTGTTTAATCTGGTGTCTGTGATCACACGCTCTCTCAGTTTACCTTCGTACAATAGGGTGCCAGATATCTAAAGAGCCTTCCAGGGCGAAAACCTGGCTAAAACATATTATAAAACAATATATTTACTGTATTTAACAGTGTATTTAAATGTCAGTGAGGGAGCACTTCAGAACTCCTGACCTGAGCTCGCGCTGCTTAACTTTGGACTTTGAGCCAAGTGGATAAACAGTCCGTGCGAGCGGTTCAAATGAGTTTCGTTCCACTTTTGTCATTCAAACATTATCAAATATTTATCAAACTCGATATTGACAGAGTATTAAGTCAGATGACGATATTGATTCGAACTTGATATCGTTTTATCGTTTAGAAAAATTATATTGCGGTAATGAATCAATATCAATTTAAGACGTGGCTAAATGTAATTTATGAACTTGTATAGAAAATCCGGATGACACGTTATGGCCTAAAATTCTTATTATTAAAGTTAATAACTTACAACCATAAAGAGTCTTTCCCCCTGGAATTTAGAAAATTTAGAAATTTACAGATTAAAACAGATAAGTTTAAACTCCATCTAAATGTTGATTTTGAAGGTTTTATTTGATGATTATGATAATGATGATGATACACTCCTCCCTCAAATGTGAAACTAAGTCCATGTCACCATCAGGTATATCAAATATATAGCCTACTTGATTGAAACTAGAAGCATAGAAAATATGCACATTGTGGCGCGGTTTCCTTTGCTGCTCTATAAACCTATGAATACTAAGGAGACCGTGCTTGCTGTGTCAACTGATTATTTTGTAGACATCTTTTGAAAATGAAACAAATGCATGAGTTTGAGGAAGATACAATTCATTCACTTTCAGAATGATTTTTTTAAAAGTCATAGTTGTGTTAGTATATAAACTTTTTTGTTGAAAAAAAAGTAAAAAAAAAAAACTAATTATAAGAAAGTGCCCTTTTTTTCACTTGAGCCCCTGCCCCTCAAAATGTTTGTGCAAGTCCCTAGCTGTGGCAATAATAATAATTAAAAAAAGCTTGCAACCTATGGAAAAAAAGAACTATAAATTAATTAGTTAACCTCCTGAGACCCGAGTTTTGGGTGGAAAAGTCCAGGGGTCAGAAAGTAAAAGTACTGCCACATTTTTATTCCACCCACAGCAAAAACTCCAGTGTTAAATGAACTTTACTGGGAGTTTATTTGGATCCAGACTCAAGAGTGTTAAAGTTGATGAGATAATTAAGTGAATAATTGAGTGATGATTGAGCATTATTGAAGACACCTGATGATAACAAGCAGAATCACTGAAGGAGAATTGCACATTTTTAAGTCACCATTGTGGTGATCAGTGTCTGTTTTAGTTAGACTCTTGACTCTTAAATCATTAACTTTACAAGTCGTGTGGCTGCTGTACATGAGTCATGACAGCCAGATGAACAACAAGGAAAACTGATGCGCTGAGGTTGGTTATGTTTTGACAACAATCATCATGTCACGAAACTCATTTGTAGAATTTAACCTTTTGATTACACAGTATAAGATTTTCAGAAATGTAAATATTATCCAAAAGATTTCTTAAAAGCTGTTCTATTCTAAATATTTTGTGGGCACACACAGACATCAAGAATCAGCCTGTGTTTCTCAACAATGGTGACAATTATACAGCATGTTGCAGTTCATTCTGGGTGCCACCAATCAAAACTCATTCATGGCTCCCATCATGCATTGCGGTATGAATAAATTATGATCTGAATTGTCTTGGTAATTTCCTTTCCCTATTTGAATATTCTGTTTGTAACCATTGTTGAGATTCATACACTGAATCTTGATGTGTGTGTGTGCCTAAAAGAAATATTTTTATTTATCAGAACAACATTTAAGATATCATTTGGTTTATTTTGAAAAATCTGGATCTAATGTTATAGAATCACAGTGCTGCTGATATGATCATTATACTTTTAAATTAGAGAGTAGGCTTTAAATGAGCTCAATGATTCAGGTCAAATTATGGTTATGTCTAAACATGATCTAGATCATCTGATCTGATCTGATCTCTTTGTTCATCCAGCTGTTAAAACAGCCAAACAAAATCTTTAGTAAAGCATTTAAAGGTCACCTGCCCAACTAAAGCAAACACTGATCACCATAACGGTGACTAAAAATATAGATTTTCTCCTTCAGTAATTCTGCTGGTTAACATCTGGTGTTTCCAATTATATCTCAATCATCACTCAATTATTCACTTGATTATCTCATTAACTTTAACACTCTTGAGTCTGTATCCAAAGAAACTCCCAGTAAAGTTCATTTAACACTGGAGTTTTTGCTGTGGGAGGAATAAAAATATGGCAGGACTTTTACTTTCTGACCCCTGGACACACAACAAATAATTTGATGTCCTCGTATGAGGACAACCAGGTCTTAGGAGGTTAAAGTAATAAAAAGATAAGAGTTTGAGATATGTTTGGCAATTGTACCTGAATGAATTTAAAAGTAATTATATTTCAGATCAATATGTTTGTTTTCCTTAATTTGAATTAACCCTAACTTTATTCTCATCAGAATTATAAATAATTGATTTCCGTATAAAACAATACTACAAACACATTTGATTTTCTTGATGTGTAACTTAAAAATTAACAAATTAGACTCTGTTTTGAAGACAAGCAATGAAAACTAATGCGATATGATGAATATCCAAAAGATGGAACTCTGTAACGGCTACCTGTTATGCTGCGTTCATGTGCTATGGTAATTATGGTAAATACCAAAAGCCAATGTGGAAAATGCACATGAACACCCCCTCGTGTGGTATTTACCACTGGGCAACTCGTAGAATATTTTGATGGAAGAGTTGCCGAGATGAGATAACTAGGGCTGACTTCTAAGGATTCGACGATTCGATGAGGTCTGATTCGACTATGAACGTTATAGCTGAATAGTACACAGCCAGTTCAACCTCGTATAAATCAGGTTATGTGTGTCTCCCGCTCACGAGCGCTCACTCTTTACAGACACACGAACAGACACACTGTCCCCAGCGCTGCTCGCGCGTCATAGAATGTTGGGTTATCTCATTCAAAACAGCCACCCGTTGCTGTCAGCGAGCCACCGCACATTGAATACTCAGGCTGCGAATATAAGTTACGTGCCCGCCCCAGCACGCTCACACACAATAAACGCCTCACCTCCAGCGCCGCGCACTCGCTATATTCCCAGCACATCTAGTGGATCAATAACGCAAACCCAGTCAAACGTTTGACTGCAGTATCTTATGCGCCTCATAATCCGGTGCGCCCATATGAAAAATGTTCTAAAATAGGTCATTCATTGAAAGTGCTCCTTATAATCCGGTGCGCCTTGAAGTGCGGAAAATACGGTATACATGCGTTTTATATTTAGCCTGAAATAGACAGGCATTCATGCGTGACAAAAAATATTTAAGTTTTAGGAGGCAAAATATGATTTTTGTTATTCTATGAATTACACTGCTCAAATCAGATGAGGAAGGGTTGGCTCTCCACAAAACATAAAATATCATGTTCACAGAGGAAAAAACAATGTTACAGACGTGACTGTAAGGCGCTCTGAAGCAGCAATTACAGACTGCTTTAAAACTTTCACAGACCTAAAAAAAAGCACAAAGCCTTTCTTTAAAGTGAATTTCGTTTTTTTTCACTACCAGTTCACAAGTGAAAATATTCTATTTTCCATAGCACGTGAACGCACCAATAGTGCTTCACTGAAAGAAAGCAACTATAAAAGGACTCGTACAGTCACAGACTGTTTCAAACAGGGGTTAGATCATATGTTTTGCTCTTAAAACTGTGTTTTAATGCGAGTTTAGGCCTACGCAAATATAAGTAAACACTTGCAGACTGAATGTTGCCCTGTATGAACAAAATGAAGGATTATGTTTTAAAGGGTTGGTCTAGTCCTCTTTTTCTTTGCATGATTGTGTTTATGGGGTGCAATATAACATGTATTCGTGGTTTTTCGTTTTTAAAAAGTCTTATTTTTCATAAACTTCACCTTTATTGTCAGCCGCGCTCTCCTCTGTCCCCTGAACGAGCGGTTTACTTCCTGATTCTATGAAAACACTCCCTCAGAAACACGTCGTGGGCTCAGATTGGTTAGTTTGGGCGGGTGTGTTGTGATTGGCTAAACTGTCGCTCACGTTGTCCGGAAGGTTAACGCCTATTACCTTACGGGGAAACGCCAGCTCCGGTCCAGATGGAAATAATGGTGTCGAACTGCAGTATCAGTTTGAGGCAGAATCAGACCGAGAAAGCCGCAATGAAGCGAGTCAAACAGAACCACACCACACACGGCTCTTACTAAACGTTTCTGAATGATAATTTGCCATATTTTTTTAACCATATACACGTTTGTTTTACACAATAGCAACTGACTGGCTACTAATGTTAAACACAAACAGCGTTGGCAAGTTTACGTTCTTGACCAAATCGAAAATAACGTCATAAAGCATATATACATGAAAAATACGTTTAAAACATTAGTACTTATACAAAATTCAGGTCCATAATGTTTGTACCCGTTTGTCGTAGACACAAAATACTAGCATAACTAGTAGCATAGTGGCTGTAAAGGCAGCGCTGGCATTTAGAAAAAATAAAACATAAATAAAACACAGGCTAACGTTACGTCTGGAATTATACATGCAAATACATTTAAAACGATTAAGTCTTAGCCTACTTACAGGTTGTGGTCCAACAACTGCTGCCTCTGGTTTTAAAGTTGGATCAGCTTCATTGTTTATTAACCGTTTCTTGCTGCATTGAACTCGTGGAGATTCTGGAAGCTGTCTTCCGTAAAATGCGCAGCACAGAGAGCTAGATTACGATCGTCACTTTCAGGAATATAATCAAACATAAATTGTATCCATTGTTGATGAAGTACAGCATCCGTGGGAAGCTTGAAACACAGAAGACCTGACAGCTGCGTGAACACAACTCACTCGACGTGCTGCAGGAATATGCACATGCCATTTCCTGCATATTCCGAAGGGAGTGGTTGATGCAAATGTGCGGGTTAGTGTGACGTACCATAACCCGTTGTAGTCCAAATCGAGTCGTTTTTGTAGGCGTTTACACTTCCTGGTTTTTAAAAGACAATATCTCTGCTTACATTGAACTTTCAGCGCTGCAACTTTACAGATACTGTTAATGCACCATCATCAACATTACACACTATTTAAAATCAAAAAAGTGAACCTCGAATGAACCACCCCTTTAATGTCTAACGGTAACGTTACACTGGAGCTCTTGTTTTAAATATGTTTGGGGTTTTAACCACATCTTACAGTTTTTGATAGTTTTATTTTGCTGGTAATTTGTCAATGGGTGATTGGAAGTAAGCTAATTTATTTAACCTGAAAGAATTTACTGTAATGTACTGTTAATGACGTCACTTCAGGAAAAAAACAGAAAAAACCCTCCACAACAAAGGGGGAATCATTGTTTAATCATGACAGTTTCATATGCATTTATTGCACAATATATATTACCTTAAGATTATAAATATATATATATATATATATATATTCTTTTTATCTTTTCTGCATTGCATCTCTAGATTGATTCCTTGTAATAAACCCTTTGTTCTGTTGCATATCCTGTGTACATTGTTGGCTCTGTGACACATTGCATGTAGACACTGCTCTTCCACGTACCACCGGCTTCAGGGACATCCTCTTAGACAGGGTTTGCCGGTCATCTGGTGATGGGGCAGATTCTTATTACATCTGCTCCTTCCTCTAATGGAAATGGCTATATTATTGTTTTAACAAAAAAAGACAAAAAGCTGGGTGGGAGGAGCCTGCACCAGACATTACCCTTGCTGAGCACGGTGGCATGTGTATGATAGCACAATTTCCCATCGTCTCACGGCCACAGCTCGAGTTTCTCTTCATTCACGCATAAATCTTTCGCCTTTTACTAAAGATTTCCGTGGAGGGGAACATTTGCGAGTTATCGGTATTTTTGGATGCTCTGCTCACAGCAGAGCTACATGTGTTTGTACAAAAACAGAAGACTTTTTGTCAGGAGCTGGGTGGTTGTCAAACCGTCGCCGCTTCACAACTTCGAACCTTGGGTCAGGAGCATGATTGTAAGGTTTACCAATCACAAAAGGCTAGTGGTGGGAGAAACAAAGCTTTTCGAAGCTTTCAGCTGATTGCTTTGCAAATTGATTAACTGTTTCGACGCATTCGGAAGGCCACACTGGTGGTGACCCCTGCTGGTCAGATTGGAAATGCAATGAATGGAAAACAACAAATCTGGAACCAGCATGGTTGAGCGTGAATGCACTATATTAGAGATTAAGAAAGTGAAGGAGGGAGAGAACATTTTATGTTATGCCTCAGTACAAGCTCAAGGTTGCATAACAAAAACACACTGAATTTAAAGTAAGAAAAATTAAAAATGTAGTAGACAGTAGACAGTCAAAATTTGAATTTGGGTTCAGGTTTTGTTGTAATATTGCATTTTTTTTTAAATTATCCACATTACATGATGATGCATAAGTTGATTATACATGTGCTTGTGTTTTTCAGCGGCTGTGAGACGTAACCGTCTAACATCTGATGCCACAGAGAAAGACATTGATTCCACCGTTAAAAGATGGCTGTATCTGGCCCCAGACAGAGATGGTGGACGAAAAGAAAGGATGAAGAGCAAAGTACAGAAGGACAATACTGTTTAACAGGCTTTAGGCATGGATGTTCAAAAGCTCTGTCCAGTGTTCAGTTCAGTGGCAGAATCATGACTGTGTCAGAGTCATTTGAAGAGTACTTTCCCAGCCATTAACGTGGACGTTCAAGTGTTATGTGAAGTGAAACTTGTTGATGAAACATGTTCTAGTGTTATGTTTAGTGACTCTTGTCTGTGACCAGACACATGGACGTTCAAGCATTAGGCAAGGCAGTGAAACTTGATGACAAGAAACATGGATGATCAAGTAACATTTAAAGTGACACGTCATGAATAAAAAAAACGGCACTTGTTTTATTTTTTTTATTTTATTTTATTTTTTCTGAACTGAGAGAGGAGTGTCATTTTAGAGGAGTTTGTACAAATGAAAAATGTCAGATGCCAATGCTTTGATGTTAAACACAAATAAATATTTGTTTAGAATACTGTCTTGTTGTGACTATCTGTGAGGGGTTTGTAATTGGCTTGGTTATGGTGGAGTTTAGGCTGATGTAGAACTCATCTGGTCCAGACCAGAATAGGGCCAGCTATGGTCATACAGGTGGCTGAGATATGGATCTGTCGTGGCCCATCTGTGGCCCATATTGTGGCTGCCAGGTTTAGTTCACCTTTGTTTCAGTCTCCGGAGTGGCTCAGTTCTGGCCTTTCTGCTTATCCTGGTGTTGATATGGTTTACTTAAGGTTATGTTTTGGTTCCAATGTTACATTTCGATCTGGCCCAATTCTGGGCCAGTTATGGATAATTAACTTGGCTGAGACTTGGTCCAGTTATGGCCCATGTGTGGCCCTTGTCTGGAATCCAGACCTGGTCCACACTAGGACCGTCATTCATTGCGGTATGTGGGCCAAGCAAAGACTGTTTGTGTGGGCCGGAGCTGGGCCAGAGAAAAATTGCTATGTGGGTTATAACAGTGAGCAATTACATTTCCAAAGTAACCTTCCTAACACTGAATGTATGGAAGCGCGGGGCACAACATAATGCAGGGCTAGTTGTAACACACTTGTTTTAAATACTTCCACACAAGCTAGCATGGGGAAACTTGGTGTATTTATTAGTTGCCATTTCAACACTATAGAGGAAAAAATGTGCCAAAATTCTGAAATCTTTGTAAGATATCAATGAACATTTATTTGTCCATAGCAAATGTACATTCTTACTCAAGTTTAGTTTTCATCTCTATTTTTGTGTTTATTTAAAATTTTATATTATTTTAATCTACAATCTGTTGTTTAACAGTTGATATAGTTCTTTAATAGTTTGCAGAAGACATTATAGCAGGGTTTAAAGCACAGTTGTGCAGTTGGGGCATGTAACACTGCGTTACAATGTGCGTTATGGATGAAAAAGCTTTTCCCTACAATGTGTATGTATAAAGATAGAGATATTTAATGGATATTAATGGATCTGCTGATCCATTGCAATTTGCCTATAAGCCCAATCGGAGCACCTCTGATGCCTGCCTGACCTTACTGCACAAAGCACAGCATCACCTAGATAAAACTAATGCTCATGTTAGAATGTTTTTTATGGATTTTACATCAGCATTTAATACTGTACAGCCACAAATTCTAATAGAAAGGCTGCGAGACTTAGGTGTACATAGTTGGTTAATTATATGGATTGAGAATTTTTTAAACAACAGGCCACAAAGAGTCCGCGTTAACGGAATCTTGTCTGACTACATAGTCTTACATTCTGGATTACCTCAAGGATGTGTATTATCGCCTTTGCTTTTTTCTGCTTATACTAATGAACTTAAGTGTAACAGTGACGATCTTACGTTGATTAAATATGCAGATGATCTGGTTTTAATTTCGTGCCAAACAGACAAGAATTGTCCTGCTTACTTTGAATATATTGAAAGCCTTGTACAATGGTGTGACAATAGTCATCTACGATTGAACATTGGGAAGACAAAGGAACTATGCTGTGGTAATCAGAATAAGAATTGCACAAGTGTCCTTCAATATGAAGAAGTAACTATAAAAGGTGTAAAGATCGAGCAAGTTAAAAATTTCAAATATTTAGGGACAATCATTGATGATAAACTTTCGTTTATGGACAATGTGGACTATGTACATAAGAAAGCAAGACAGCGCTTATACCTGCTTAGAAAGTTGCGAAACCTTGACATCGAAAGGAGAATTCTAACCATTGTATACAGATCGATGATTGAAAGTATTATAACCTATAACATTGTCTCATGGTATGGAAACTTAACAATGAAATTAAAGAATAAATTAACACGAGTAATTAATGAGGCAAACAAAATCATCGGCCATAAACAGAGCACGTTGCAAGAATTATTCTCAAATTTTATGGAGAAAAAGGCGCTAGCTGTGTTTTTTGATCAGACTCATCCTCTTCACTCATGCTTTGAAGTCCTCCCTTCGGGTCGGAGGCTACGTACACCATATGCTAGGAAGAACACTTTTAAAAGATCATTTGTCCCGCTGGCAGTGACTGTTTTGAACCAAATTCTCAATTAGGGATGTTTTTGTGAATTATGTACACTGTATTTTTATTGAATCATGTCTTTTAATTATTATGTATGTTTCTTGTGTTTTTATGTGTTTAATGTGGTTATAGAATGTTGTTGAAGCCAGTATCAGAGATGAATTTCTGTCCAGTAAATCTGTGCAGACAATAAAGTTAAACAAACAAACAAACAAACAATATACAGATTGCAGATAGATATAGATGCAAATTATTAATTTATATATTAAAGTTCACTGAATGAGTTACAGTTGTCCAGGTTTCACACAGACACAGAGAAGTTTTCACTTCTTCTGTGGGGTAGGGTGTCCCCTGTGACGTGATATGGTCCCCTTTGCTTGTGGCAACGTGGGTTCTAATACAGGTCAAACCACCTTATGGGATCAAACTGATTTTATGGATGAAAAACTTTTTTCCCTACAACGTGTATGTATAAAGATAGAGATAAACAGATTGCAGATAGATATAGATGCAAAATATAAATTTATATAAAAAGTTCACTGAATGAGTTACAGTTGTCCTATTCCATCCACAAACAGCCTATAGGGGCTCGGTTGAATAAGCTACAGGGTGGAGGCTGTTTTTGACCGGGCATTACTCGGGAACCAAGCCGACTTTGAGCTCCATACTCTGGGGTCATGGGGGGCCCATGGGTACCTTAACTTGCCCGGAGTTTGGAGCTCCAAGTCGGCGTGGTTTCCGGGATAGGCCCGGTCAAAATCCCATATTTTACCGGGCATTACTCGGGTACCAAGCCGACTTTGGGCTCCATACTCTGGGGTCATGGGGAGCCATAGGTATTGGGACCCCGCTGTATAAGCTACAGGGTGGATGATCTTGTTCAACTTAGTTTTTTGGAGCAAGTGGATTCTGGAGAATTTTGGGTTGGGGAGTGTGGACTCTATGTTGGGTCTGGTGTTCTTAAACTTGTAATTTATCAGGTGAAATCTACTCTACCCTATACAGGGGACACAGCACTACACACTGGTTTTCATTACAGCAATTAATTATGCATAATTTGCATAATATACAACTGTCCACTGACAGCCTATAGGGCACCTGCCAAATAGGTTACAGGATGGATACAGTCTGTGAAGTCCAAGCTGTAACCTATTTGACAGGCCCCCTTGTAGGCTGTTTGTGGACAGTACAGTAAATGGTCATATTTCGTAAATACAGTGCTTATATGTAGTTTAACCTGTTGCATGGCACACAGGGGTCACAATACAACACACTGATGTACATTGCATTAATTCCGCACAATTTGCATAATATTCAACTGTCCACAGATAGCCTATAGCGGTCCTGTCAAATAAGTTACAGGGTGGAGGTTGTTAACTGACTTAGAAATTTTCAGCCAGTGAATCCTGGTCAGAAATTGGGGATTTCACCACATGTGATGAAGGCCAGTGAGTAACTTATTAAGCTACAGGTTGGATGCTGACTTTGACTGGTTGTATAGTCACTTAGGTGACACTTTAGGCGCTAGGTTGACGAATTGATGAAAATAGGCACCTAGGTGGACGAATAAGCTGTTCGTGGGACGTGAGGAAGACCACTGTGAAGAGTAGTCACTTAGGTGGCACTCTAGGCGGTCTGTGGACAAATTGATGAAAATAGGCGCCTAGGTGGATGAATAGGCTGTTCGTGGGACGTGAGGAAGACCACGGGGAAGAGTCGTCACTTAGGTGTCACTTTAGGTGCCATGTGGATGAATTGATGAAAATAGGCACCTAGGTGGATGAATAGGCTGTTCCTGGGACGTGAGGAAGACCATGGTGAAGAGTAGGCACTTAGGTGTCACTTTAGGGACCCTGTGGACAAATTGATGAAAATACCTAATACAGTGGTGAGACAGAAGCCAATAGGGATGCAAATAAACATTAGAAAACAATGTCCAAAATGAAACACATCACAAGAACAATTCAACGTCAAACAGCACTTTCACCATTGCCCAACTTGCAAAATTTTACGGAATGCGAAATGCTATATAACGAAATGCAATGGAAGCATTGAAATGCATCAAGACTGTCAAATAACTTCTCTTACAGTTTTGTGGTATTACAAATTTATTAAATATTTAATTTAGATTCCAATATAAACTGAGAAAGCTTTCTGTACATTGAAATTTGCATTTAGGATTAGGATGGTGATTATATCCGGCCTATCTTGTTTTTCTGTATTGCTCAGATTACTGAAACTTTTAATGGTTCTTTCCTGCCCAACCTGTTTTCTCTATTGTATTTTAAATTAATCAGATCACTAAGACTCCCACCCTTTGTCTCAATGATAATGTAAAGGTTTAACCACTCAGGCTGATTGGATTAGCATCTAAAGGCCAAATAACTGCTATGCTGATGAGAGCAGACCTGGGTAAAGTTTGGTAACAAGATCACGCCTACGTCATTTGCATGCTTTGTTTCAGAAGGTATCCCCCCTCGATGTAACTCCTCCCCCTTAAAAAGGTATTTGAATTCAAGTGTATACTGATTTTAGTTAGACTCGAGATGAGATTTCGTTGACTACAGCTACCAAAACAGCTCATGTTCTCAATAAAGATTCCTGCTTAAGATACAGCCTGAGTCTCCTGGTCTTCTCTCATGGTCTTCTACACTTGAGAAGAAATAAGTTTACCACAGTTTCAAACTCCACTTTGTCAAAATTCATAACACCAGAACTTGACCTGTCAGCTTGTGATTCACAAGATTTAGAAGAACTCTTGCTATCCTCAGATGAACTGACTTCAACATACAATAACTCCTTCAAAGTCACCAACATTGAGAGAACTTCATCAGCTCATACCAATGATGAGGATTTTGTTAAGATTTGTATTGTGTGCCCTCATACTGCTTAGTGCTCACGTGCGTCACGTGTATGTGATCTGTTATCCATAAATGGGTATATGTTAATAAAGATTCCTGTTCCGGTCTAACAGAGAGCCGAGTGATGTCCGTGTGTTTTTTCCTCCGTGTAATCTACAAAAATAACTGGTTATAAACTACGAAATGGCTGCGCCAACAGGTTATGGGCCCAGAAGAGAAGCAGGTAACCGATGGAGATTGTATTTCGACGGAGATGAAAAAAGTTACGAACTTTGGGAGACAAAATTTCTAGGCCACCTGCGTTTGCTAGGCCTAAAGGACACCATTTTATCAGAGCCTCCCGCGCGTGGTGAAGAAGAGGAAGATGCAGCCGATAAAAACGAGGAAGCTTATGCTGAGCTTATTCAATACTTGGATGACAAAAGTTTGTCTCTAGTAATGAGAGATGCAGCGGACGACGGTAGGAAAGCTCTACAGATTTTGAGAGGTTATTATGCTGGTAAAGGAAAACCGCGAATAATCAGCTTGTACACAGAGTTAACGTCGCTGCAGAAAATGGCAAATGAGAGCGTCACGGATTACATTATTCGAGCAGAAACCGCAATCACAGCTCTGAGAAGTGCTGAAGAGACTCTCGGTGATGGACTGTTAATTGCGATGATTTTGAAAGGTTTGCCAGACTCGTTTAAACCGTTCGCTATCCATATCACACAAAGTGATGAAGATATAACGTTTGCAGAGTTCAAAACCAAGCTGAGAAGTTTTGAGTGTACGGAAAAGTTTCACACCAGCGCGAGTGAGGGTAACGTGATGAGAGCGAGTGCCTCAGCTCCGCAACAGAGGGGACGAGAACGACTAACGTCAGCAGACTCGGACTTTACGTGCTATAACTGCGGTCAAAAGGGACACAAAGCCCGTGCTTGCCCGAGTCAAAATCACAAAAGACTGTGGTGCAGTTACTGTAAAAGCTCGACGCACAAGGATGAAAATTGCAGACGCAAAAAGAGAGACAATGTTAAACAAGCCGCTGACAAAGAGGACAACGACGAACACACATTTGTCTTCAGAGCGAGTGACAGCCAATTCTACAGTGTGCAACGAAAGGGACTAATGGTTGACACTGGCGCGACATCGCACATTATTACAGACATTGAAAAATTCAAAAAGTTTGATGACAAATTCCAGCCGGAGAAACACTACATTGAGTTGGCTGACGGGACCAGAGCGAGCGGAGTGGCGTTAAAAAGAGGAGATGCGGAGGTGTGTCTGATTGACAATGAGGGACAACAGGTGAAGACGACGCTGAGGAGCGCGTTGTATATCCCATCGTACCCGTAGGACATATTCTCTGTTAAAGCTGCAACGACGAATGGAGCATCAATCAACTTTCAACAAGGACGTGATGAACTCATTCACAAGAATGGTACGAAATTTCACATTCAAGAATACAACAGACTGTACTATTTGAACACTGTAAACGAGGACAATGATAGTTGTAACGGATGTTATGACATTCAAACCTGGCATCAAATTCTCGGCCACTGCAATTATGATGACATTTCCAAATTGCAAGATGTAGTAGAGGGAATGAAGATCAAGGGGAAGAGTAAGATTGATAAATCTAACCTGAACTGTGAGGTTTGCACACATGGTAAATTTGTTCAGGGTAGAAACAGGGAACCTGACACACGTGCTAAGTCTGCACTTGAACTAGTGCACACAGATCTAGCTGGTCCTATTGACCCAGTGGCTAAAGACGGTTTCAAGTATGCACTTGCATTTACTGATGACTACTCAGGTTCAGTGTTTGTGTATTTTCTAAAAGCTAAGAGTGACACTGTGAAAGCTACTGAAAAATTTCTCGCTGATACAGCCCCTTATGGAACTATAAAGTGTGTTAGATCAGACAACGGCACCGAATTTATGGCAAAAGAATTTCAGTCTCTATTAAGTAAGAACTGTATTCGACATGAGACCTCAGCGCCTTACTCACCCCATCAAAATGGGACTGCTGAGAGAAATTGGAGGACACTATTTGAAATGGCAAGATGTTTGCTCTTAGAGAGCAACCCAGCCAACACAGTCATGTGGGGCCCACATTGGTTTGACCTGGGCTATCTAACTGGGACCCAGCCCGTTTTGTCCATGGTTTCCATGGTGGCCCCAGGTGGGTTTGCCCAGATGAAATGAACACTGCTCAGTGTGCACACTACAGGCTGTTAAATGTAACACTGAATCAGTGCTGGGGTTAATGAGATAATTAGGTGATTAATTAAGTGATGATTGAGCATTATTGAAGACACCTGATGTTAACAAGCAGAATCACTGAAGGAGAAAATCACAAATTGTAAGCCACCGTTATGGAGATCAGTGTTTGCTTTAGTTGGGCTCTTGACACTTACATTATTAAGTCTAGATTTTGTTTGGCAATTGTTTATGAGTTATGACTGACAGATGAACAAAGAAAATAAATATCTAATGGTATATAGACATATCAATAGCGATATTTAATGTGATATGGCTCAGCTTGTCAGTTAACTACGGTTCTTCGTCACGACAATCTCCCGTGTTAAACTAACGCACCTGGGAGTCCACACTCAAGAGTGTTAAAGTTAATAAGATCATGAAGTGAAGACACCTAAAGCAGAAAATCTAAAATTAAGCCACCGTTATGGAGATCAGTGTTTGCTTTTGTTGGGCTCTTGACCCTTACGTTATAAACTTTATGTTTTAATTGACTGTTGCATCTGAGTTATACCTGCCATATGAACAAAGAAAAAAATACTATATGGTGTTGGTCATGTAATGACATTCGTCATTTGAAATTTATATTTGTGATTTATTTTGTTGGTAAATGTATAACTGAAATTCTGTATAAATATTTAGAATGCTAGATATAATATAATGGAAGTTGTTTAAAAAATCTTTCTTTTAGGCACACACAGACCTCAAGATTCAGTCAATGCTTCTCAACAATGGTGACGAGTAGAATATTCAAGTAGGAAAAGTAAATTACACAGACAATTCAGATCATAATTTATTCATACCACAATGCAGGATGGGAGCCATTAATGAGTTGTGATTGGTGGCAACAAGGATTATTAATGTCACCACGGTTGAGATAGACAGGCTGATTATTGATGTCTGTGTTTCTAAATAAATGCAGTTGGCAGTGATTTGATCAGAACAATTTTTATTAAATATATTGAATTTATAGAAAATATTGACAACCATATACTGCCTTATCACAGAGCTGTTACTAACAAATTTAACCAAATCATCTAAATAAGTTTCATTTCTCAGATCACAGCATGATTATATTGAAATATAACCAACTGTATCAGATTATACTTGCCTTCATTCATTTGACTGTTATAAATCAATAACAGCAAACAAGCAAAATATAAAGTTAATAATATAAGTGTAAAGAGCCCAACTAAAGCAAACACTGATCACCATAACGGTGGCTTACAATTTGTGATTTTCTCCTTCAGTGATTCTGCTTGTTAACATCAGGTGTCTTCAATAATGCTCAATCATCTCTAAATTAATCACTTAATTATCTCATTAACCCCAACACTGATTCAGTGTTACATTTAACAGCCTGTAGTGTGCACACTGAGCAGTGTTCATTTCATCTGGGCAAACCCATGTAGGGCCACCATGGAAACCATGGACAAAACTGGCTGGGTCCCAGTTAGATAGCCCAGGTCAAACCAATGTGGGCCCCACATGACTGTGTTGGCTGGGAATCTACCCAAGATGTTGTGGACGTATGCCGTGATGACTAGGGCTGGGTATCGTGACAAAATGTTCGATACCGATACCGATACCTTGACTTCGATACCGGTTCCTGAACGATACCTTTTTCGATACCAATATTATGTAATCAGTTTTATCAATATAACATTACCTACATTTTTATTTTATTTTTCAGTTGTTTACTTTTTCACACTCCTATTTTGAGTATGTAAAAGAGCAGCAATGCAAAAGTTTTCTCTGTTTCCTAATAATTTAACAACACGTTTTCTTTACATCAGTGAGGTAATTCATTGAAATGCATTACACTATCACCTCCCTGATAATAAATGCATTGAAATGCATTATATTATCACCCTGATAATAACAGATCATCACTCAAATAGTAATTTAGAAACATTAATTTATGTAAAGCTGCTTTGAAACGATATGTATTGTAAAAATGCTACACAAATAAATGTGAATTAAATTAAATATAGGCTACTGGGGGCGGGATATATGCCTCGCGCACAGCACACGTAAGCTTTCCGCAAAGCACTGGCAACACAGAAGCCTAATGATTATGTGACAGTAAACAACAGCAAGGATATATTTTTAATCGTTTATTAATGAACAAGTGTTTAATAAGTCTGCTGGCAGCAAATATGATTATGGGGACGCTGGCTCGTCATTCCTGCAGCAGTGAATGCGCGCACCTAACGTTATATGGATCAGGGTAATCAAACTATTCATTTCGTATTGTTTTGTTTAAAAGTACACATATTTTGACCGTCTATAAACCTATTTCTCATGAGTGTCGGTTCATCTGTGACACGCTCCAGTTCCTGCAGTGGAAGACGGACTTTGTACTCTTAACAAGTGTCTGCGCGCTTATCAGATTTACCATGTTACTGGTCTTGACTCTTGGCGGCAATTATCCTGTCGGAAATATTGCATCGCATGCTTCTGGTATCGAGTCTGGCACAGGTACACTTTGGATCATTTCCACATATTTTCTATCCATCTGGGTTGGGACGCTTACACGCACGCACGCACACACACTCACGTGCGACGAGCTGTCTCTCATGCTGTCTCTGAGCAGCCGCGTTAACTAGTTTTCCGCCACAGCCTATCATGCTGCGTGCTTATTTTTTCACTGACGTTGACGAGATTAACCACTTAGGTACCGAAATTTGGTATCGAAAAACAAGACATGTTTCGATACTCGGTAGTACCGAGGCAATTCGGTCGGTACCTAAAAAGTACCGAACTTCGGTACCCAGCCCTAGTGATGACTGCTGCAGTAAATCGCAACAGGTGCTACAATGGCAGAATACGGCAAACCCCATACTATGCACTGACAGGGAGAAAACCTGATCTTTCAAAGATGAGAGTTTTTGGTTCAGCTTGTTACGCATATAAGCAGGACAAAAAGAAGCTAGATGCACGATGTGAAAAAGGGATCTTTGTAGGGTATGACAAAAACAGCCCGGCATACCTGGTCTATTATCCAGACACAGGGAAAGTTCTCAAGCACAGACTTGTGAGATTTGTAACAAAATGTGTTACTGAACACCAAACAGACTGACATCTCAATGTCCGATGATGATTTCCATGGGGAAAGATATGTATCCTCCCAGTCAAAAGAAAATGCGACTGATCAGATCCCAGAAGAGACTCATAAACCTCAAAATGAGAATCAAAATCAGCAATGTGCTCAGACAGAAGTAGTTGATCACAGTATGCGGTATCCTCGGATAAACAGGAGAGCTCCTCAATATTTGTCTGACTATGTTTCTGATGTGGAATGTGATGACCATATCCTGACTAATGTGGACTTCTGTTACAGAGTGTGTGCTGTACCACAAACATTCAAGGAAGCTATGAGTTCAAGTGAGTCACAGATGTGGGCTAGGGCCATGAAAGAGGAGATTAATTCTCTTGAGGAAAATGACACATTTACTCTAACTACGCTACCTGAAGGTAAACATGCAGTGGGGGGTAGATGGGTCTATGCCATCAAAAACAATGCAGATGAGACTGAGACATACAAGGCCAGATATGTAGCAAAAGGCTATAGTCAAGTGATGGGGGTAGATTATAAAGAGACTTTCTCACCAACAGCAAACATCACTTCAGTACGTGCTGCAAATGGCAGCACAATATGATCTTGAACTTCATCAGATGGATGTAAAAACGGCCTATTTGCATGCTCCAATTGACTGTGAGATTTACATGGAACAGCCAGAAGGATTTGAAGTGAAGTCAGATGTAGGTGACAAACTAGTCTGTAAACTGAACAAGTCACTGTATGGGTTAAAGCAGTCAGGTAGAAATTGGAACAAAATATTACACGACTACCTCTGTGAAAATGATTTTGTTCAAAATTCAGCTGACCACTGTGTGTACAGTAGACAAACTGAAAAGGAGAGAGTGATTGTTGTGATCTGGGTTGATGATCTGATCATTGCTGCTAGTAACAATGATTCACTGAATTGTGTGAAAAAGATGCTGACAGCAAGATTCAAAATGAAAGATCTGGGAAAACTAAACTATTTTCTTGGAATTGATTTTCATCAGAATGAAGGGTACGTGAAAATGAGTCAGAAAAGGTACATTTTAAGGGTACTAGAGAGATTCAATATGTCAGACTGTAAACCCAGGTCAACACCATGTGAGCAAAAACTTGACCACAATGGTGATGATGATCCTGTTGATCCTAAAAGGTATCGTGAGGCAGTGGGTAGTTTGATCTATCTGATGACATGTACCAGACCTGATCTAAGTTGGATTGTCAGTTAATTGTCGCAATATCTGTCCAATCCAAATGAACAACACTGGTCTACAGTGAAACATGTGATGAGGTACTTAAAAGGTACAACTGATTATGAACTATGTTACAAGAAAAGAGCGGAAAATCTCAAACTTGTAGCATACAGTGATGCTGATTGGGCATCAGATCTAAATGACAGGCGGAGTACGACAGGATTCTGTTTTAGTCTTACTCAAAATGGTCCTTTAATTTCCTGGAAGTCAAAGAAACAGTCCACAGTTGCTTTGTCTACATGTGAAGCTGAGTACATGGCATTAGCAGCAGCCACACAGGAAAGCATGTATCTTGTACAGTTGTTGAATGGCATGGAAAGTGGTTGTCTGTTTGAGCCAGTACAAATCTTTGAAGATAACCAAGGTGCCATTGCTCTGTCTAAGAACCCAGTGTGTCGACAAAGATGCAAGCATGTAGATATAAAGTATCATTTCATTCGATCAGCACTCAGTGATGGTAAAGTGACAATTGAGTATTGCCCCACTGAAGAAATTGTGGCTGATGTTATGACTAAATCAGCAACAAAGTTTAAACTTGAAAAGTTCAAAAGTCTTATGTTTGGCATGTAAATGCAGCACAAGAGAGATACAAGATTGTTCATGTGTTATGTTATTATAATGGTAATCTACACAGTATGAGAACAAGTGGGGGTGTTAAGATTTGTATTGTGTGCCCTCATACTGCTTAGTGCTCACGTGCGTCACGTGTATGTGATCTGTTGTCCATAAATGGGTATATGTTAATAAAGATTCCTGTTCCGGTCTAACAGAGAGCCGAGTGATGTCCGTGTGTTTTTTCCTCCGTGTAATCTACAAAAATAACCGGTTATAAACTACGAAATGGCTGCGCCAACTGATTTATTTGAAGTTAATACAGACCTGGATGAAACTAACCTTGTCCTCTGTGTCACAGAGACACAAAGCACTCCAGAACCTCAGTCTCCAGTTAAAAGACCATCTGAGCCAACAGAATCCCCTTTTACACCAGCCAAAAAAAAAAACAAACCTTCAACTAAGAGTACTGTAAAGATGCTAAAAAAATGACTTTGTAATGAAACGCACAAGTGATGGTAGTGTTTGTATATACACTGTATAAACACATATGTATATATCTTTTTTGTGGGGTTTTTTTCATAGGCAATGTAACGTTCATGATTGTAATGAAACTCACAACATGTGATGGTAGTGTGTGTCTTTATATATGTATAAAGAAGCAAGCGCCATCATCGGAAACGATGGGCAACTATGATGATATATGTATACATGTTTATTTTTTATATTTTTATTTATCTAATTCATGTTCCTAGACTTTTAAAATGAGGTTAGTTTTGTTAATTATTGATTAGATTTCATGCTCTGTAAAGCCACAGTTTTTTTTTTACCTCACGACAAATCTTTGTTAAATTAACATAGTTTAATGTATTTTCTTTTTTCTTCAATTTTATTAAAGCAAAAATGTAAATTCTTGGAATATGTGACCTTATTTCATGGGCTTATCTTACATTTGAAAAATTGCATGAATGCTTATAGCCATTCTTAACTAGGCACCAAGTTTAGGTCCACAAACCATGCTGGAAAAATGACTCATTAGTCATTTTCCAAGAATGTTACTATCCGCCATATTGAAGCAATTGTTAAACAGTTTTTTCGCTACTCCTCCAAAAATTGCAAGTTGCTAAACCACATGTCACGAATCCCGAACCATTCCGGTTTAGGGTTCGAATCCTGTGTGGAACATGCCCGGATCAAAGAGGTACTGTGGCCTTAAGTGGTGGAAAAGTTGTTTTTGTTCCACAAATGATGTGTATTTGAGAAACTCATTTGTTCTGTGAGGTAAGAAGTTAGGTAAGAATACTTTGGTTATTAAAGTTTTGAAAGCAAAGTATTTTTTGATACTTTTTGGGAACCATTGGAGGGCTTGGCCCCTGTATCGCTGTTTGCAGCTATATTTAAAATTTAAACTTATATTATTACAATTTCTTGCAGCATCGCTGCAGTGTGATGGGATATCTAAGGAACTGGAGGAAGCGAAATGCTGTAGTCTGCAAACGTAATGTTTGCACTGGCTGAAAATTCAAGTGAGGAGGATGGAATGCTGGGGAGTGTGGATGGGGAGGTTTTGTCACCTTCATTGTAATCTGATCATTTAGATATTGATGTGGTGCTATTGTCTGACTCAGAAACCCAAATTCTGTCTGATGAGTCCTCAGAAGAAATCTTTCCTGATCTGGGTGAGGTCAGGAACAGCTGCAGGTGAACTGCTCTTAAAGTAACACTATGTAGTTTATCAACCTTCATAATATATTTCCAAGACCCTTGTGGTGGTACATCTACTTAAAATAAGTTAACTGACATGTCTGCCATAGCCTGACGTGGTCTGTATCTCTTTAACTGGCACTATGTAACTCCGGGTTTCGGGCCTGCACCCGTGCACAAAAATAAACTACAAAATTCGACTGCTTTATGGCATACGTCACTTCCCCCACCAGTTCCTCCAATTCGGACGTGAGTGAACAGCCAGAGTGTGTTTTCGTTTGCTTTTTCATTATGGCCGAAGCGGTTAAAACAACTAAAAAGACAAAGGTTTTGTCTGAGGAGACTCGGAAGAGGAAAAGGCTGAGCGATAAAGCAAGAGGCCGGACAAGAATCAATATTGGTCCTGCGTTTGCTCGCTGGCGTGAGCTTAAGGATGCGGAGGGTTGCCCGACCGATGCTGATTTGGCCGTCATGCTGTTAGACTCGTAAGTATATTGTTTGCATAGCCTACTAAAACTATCTGTTTTTATAATTTGTTGTCTGGCAATGTAATGGAAACTATCTGGTCCTCCATTTAGCTTCATGAATCAAGTCATGCTAGTAGAGAAGAGCTAGTAGATTCTATTTCGAGGTTTAAATTTAGATGTTGTGATGTTTGATGTACTTGATTCATTATTTGTGGATTAACACGTTGACTTTATTTTGATGTATTCCTTACGTTTATTTTGATACATTTGTATTGGTTATACAGCGAACTAATCTCTAATGGAGTTTATACGAAATTATGGAGTTTATATGAAATTATATCAGTTATATACTGTAGTGTTTAGAATCCAGTATTTTAATATTCTATAATATTATTGGTCTATGATTTTAAAATGGGGGATAATCTATTGGTCTTCTAGAAAAATGATATTCTATTATTTGGTTTTTATCGTCGTGGAACTGGATTGAAATAAATAGTAGTAAAAAGGGGACTTTTATCTGTGAACATGTATTAAGTTAGCTCGCATGCAGATATTGCATGTTCATATCTTTCAGTTCTTAAACGCTTCTCACGGATCAGTGGCGTCCCAGTAATAACATTTCTATTGGATTTTCTGACGATGTCTAATGTTGGATTTCCTGACGATGTCTAATGTTTAAACAATGCATATTTCTCGGAAGTATTAGTTGTTAGCCAACATGCTACTATGTGCTAAAATGCTATTGTAGAATGCTGAGTACTGCACACACTAACGCCCTCTACAGGGCAGGATGCAGTGCTATTGTGATTCCGGGACTATGGTGCACGCTGTCTCCCTCTACAGGGTCGGATGCATTGATAATGATAGAGTCTCTAGTGGTGGTGCATGTAATGATATTGTGTGCTTACATTCAAATTATAACGTTTCATATTGAATATGCGTTACTTATCTTTTTTAATATTTATTTTAATTGGTAGAATCGATTTATAAATTAATTTATCTCAGACTGGTCATGTCTGTGTGTGTGTGTGTGTGTGTGTGAGAGAGAATATAATGTTTTATCATTGAAAGTGTCTCTCTCTGTGTGTGTGTGTGTGTGTGTGTGTGTGTGTGTTTGTGTGTGTTTGGTCATGTCTTCAAATAAGAGATGCTAAAAAGAAGATTATTCTGACAGTGTTATGTCTCTTGCTGTTGAAAGTGGTAATCTGTTTCGATAATATTATTAGTATGAATATGTAGATTTATTATTTACTGTTGGTGAAAAAAAAAACTCATCAAATGTTTCATAATAGGGGTTTATATTCCTTAGGAATCGTTGAACAACGTGCCTTCGACGCGATCGATAGATGTGAGGAAATGTTAATTTTAATTATATATATATATATATGCTATAATCTTTATAATTTTGTAAACTATATATTTTAATATTGTCCTCCTTTCATTTCACAGTATCTGTGCCTCAGATTGATTTGGACGCATCAGATAATGGTAGAAGAATAATAATCATTTCTGCGTATTATTCTTAATGGTCTTAATGCTTATGTCGATTTTAATTATTATTTCATATTTTTACAGATCTGGTTCGATTTGTAACTCCACCTGGCTTTATTGATCTGACTCAAGAAAAAGAAGAAGAACAACCCCTCAGTAGCTGCGTCGTGGTCAGACGAGACGGACGTACTTCTAATTCTAGCAGCGAGGGAAAAGACCAGAGACCCGGACCCAGCAGCAAAGTTCTTGGGAAGCGGAGAAACACTGGTGGTTCAAGTCCCGCATTATTTGACTCCGACAACGATGGTAAGAAGATTCATTTTTAATGTGATGCTTGCAATAATTATTAATGTTTATGATAAATTTATTCATTTTACTTTATAGAATTGGATCATGCCATACATCAATCTGTAGACCATCGCGCTATTATTGATCTGACCGCACCCGAGCTGTAGCAGTGTAGTTAGTCGTAGTGTGACGCCAAGCCAAACCTCCAACCCCGGCGGTGAACCTTCAAGAAAGAGGAGAAGCATTGATGGTTATAGTCCTGCTAGTAGTCCTGAAATCGAACTGGTTGATGGTATGGCCGTCTAATATTTACAAATGCTGATAATAATAATTTTTAATAATTTGTTTAATAATTTGTTTAGATACTCTGAAAAATGACTAAACTAATATTTTCTTTTTTCTATACAGTTGTGGGTGTTAGAAGCGCAGATGACGTGGCTAACTGGACTGCTTCACAATTGAATGCCTGGGAAAGCGGGTCTTGGGGAATCGACCACTATGATGAGGCGTCAGTGAGAGAACGTCAAACACCATATCCTTTTCACCAGCCGACGGGAGATGCGGACGAAGATGAATCACACATAGAGCCAGAAGCAGAGCCAGAGCCAGAGCCAGCGGCTGATGATGATGATGATGAAATGCTACACAATTTTATTCGTAACAGTTTAGAAACATTCCAGATTGGGTTGCGTAACAGATTGGAACAGTTCATCTAGGAGGTTTATAGCCGTATTGATATACAGATTCGGCATATTCAGGATATAAACGATGGTTTACATCGTCAGAATCAGATGTTAGAGAATCGTGATTATAATATGCATGCAGACAGCACTGAAAATTTTGTCCGGGTATTTAACATTTTAAACGAAGACCATCAAGAGCGAAGGGTTATGGTTTATCTTCTAAGTATCTTGTGTGACAGGTTGCATTCAGACTAGATAACAAGATAATTGATTTTTATCTGACAATACCCCCATTTGTACTTTTTCATGTATTAAACTTTGAGTGTACTTGTTTTTTCTTTACCCATCATGTTATGATTTTACATACTCTGAATCATTGTTTTTACATTATACTCTACAATATTTCACAATTTCGCAGTCAATATTACTTTTGATCCAAAAATGGAAGAGTCAAAATGTTTTTGCGTAGGTGATGCAGACGATTGTCAATCAGACCAATCCCTCGCAGACATGTTGCAGGCTGTGCTTGAAAAGCAAATTGAGAAACCCAATTACATGTCCATTAGATTACAACAAATGATAAGTATGTTTCCAGATTCTGTAGAGCAGTCTTATAATGTCGAACCATCACAACACGCTATTAATCTAGCCTTTTTAGAAGTTGTTGTGAATCAAACTCCAAATTGTAATTTGAGTGAACGCTTGCAAGAACTATTAAACGCACACGACATTCCTGTTGTACAATATGGTGGTGTTTTAAATAACCATACCGCATCATGCAACAGTGCTGATCCCCGTAATCATACGGAAGATTGTTCTGGTAATGATGATGATTCTGTGTGTATACCTGAATGCAATATGTCTCCCCCATAGGAGGTCTTGATACTTCACGACCATCGACTACCAACCCAGCAACCCCTTCAGGTAATATCCATACTTCACATTCGGCTACTAGTGATCCTGATACTCGTATAGACTCACGATTAAGTCGTACGGACATTGACGCTTTGATTCGGGACGGTGGATTTGTAAGCGGATACAACGTTTTACCGCGACCTCGTTTCAATAGTGTCTCGTTGAGAAGGACCATGAATTTGAGAGAGATTAACTCTACAGATCTGGCTGCTTATCACATTTTCTTACACGATACTTTGAGCGAAATTGTTACGTTTGCTAGAGATATTGGAGGTGAATCTCCAGTGATTAACATAGCCGTGTCGGCCCCGAGTTTACAAACACCCGTCAGCAGTGTTTTAACATCCGGAAAAAATTATGATATCGATGCATTTCTCGACCAAATTGAAAAAGTCGTACAGAGTAAAGATCAGATTTTATCGGACGAAGCCATGGAGTTTGACGCTACCGTAGTCATGAGCAGACGTGGCGGGGTGCGTCGTAAACTTTCAGATCTGGCTGTCGATCAGGTAATCAAGAGAAAAAAGACTAGTTTTGCCCCACAAATATTTCTAATAATTTGTGCTTTTCTATTTGTCTCGCACGATTTCTCTATCCCCAATTACCCGAGATCGAGTTAGAGAATGTGAATGAATCCAAAACAACGCAGGATTCACGAACCAAGACCAAATAGCTCTTAGCGATATAGCATCGTTTGAACAAACGCTAGGTATTAAAATCGTTGTTTTTCACAGATCGAATGCAAGGGCCTTAGAAACGTACAGAAACCACGATGACCCCCACCCAAAAACGGTTTGTCTCTACCTGCATAACGATGCTCATTATTACATGATCCTGAATTTGACAGCTTTCATCGGAGCAGATTACATTGGTAAATTTTGCTATAAAGGATACACAAGTCGGAAAAATCATCATTGTAAACATGCCTGCGACGTATGCTTCGACGCTGAATGTTACAGATTCCCTAAAAGAACAGTACATTGCCCCGACTGTCTGCGGTACTGTAAATCGAGCTATTGCTATGAAATGCATAAAATAGCGCCTCATGGTCATGAAGACCCCCCTTGCTCTGTTATAAAATATTGTAATCGTTGTACGTGGTTAAACGGGGTGCGAAAAAAACACAGCACGAATGCCCGCCCGAACGTTGCGTCCATTGCCGTGAGCTTCTCACAACCCCGGGGTCTCACCAATGCTTTATACAGCCCATCGCGCCTAAGGAGGCTTGTGAGAAATACATTTTCTATGATTTTGAAACCCGCTATGAGAATGGGAGACACGTGGCCAATTTTGTTTGCGCAATCAAAGGTGAAAGATTTGTGGCAGAGGGGGTCGACTGTATAGCGCGGTTAATCACCCATTTCAGACAACCTCGATATGAAGGTTATTGCTTCATAGCTCATTAGGCTTCGAAATTTGATTCTTTTCTAATTTTGCAAGGTCGGACTCGTGCTTGACGTTATAATGCAGGGGTGTAAATTAATTTTCATGTACGATCAGTCTTTTAAACAGCGATACATAGATTCGTATGCTTTCATACCAATGGCTCTCGCCAAGATGCCCTCCGCGTTAGACTTGACGACTGCTGGAAAAGGCTACTTTCCACATCTTTTCAACAGAGTGGAAAATGAAAACTATTTTGGACCATACCCCGACAAAAAGTTCTATAACTACGCGAAGAGTTTGATAAGTGGTACAGCACTGTTGAGGGTGAGTGGTTTGACTTCAGGAAAGAGTTGCATGAGTACAGAGTAAACGATGTTGTTTTACTACGCGAGGGATGCATGAAATACCGGGAAGCATTCATACAATGCACCGAGCTTGACCCTTTCAGGTTTACGACACTCGCTAGCTGTTCGATGGGTGTCTTCAAGACACATTATCTCGAGAAAAATACGCGGGCTCTCACTCATAATAACGCGTACGTCCACCAGACTAAGTCCTACTCGGCCGGTTCTATTGAATGGCTTGAGTATCTAAAAAAGACTCGGAACGTCGACATTCACCATGCTGTAAACTATGGTGAAGTATCATTCAGTAACTACTTTTTAGACGGTTACTATGAACAGGATGGTGTGAAGCATGGGTTAGAATACAATGGGTGCCTCTTTCATGGACATAGCTGTTGCTTTGAGCCCCACCATACACACCCCATGTCTGGAGTATCCTTCGGCGTTCTCAGGAGACAGTTTGACGAAAAGGTTGAGATTCTGCAGAACGCGTACGGCTTGCAAATCGAAGTGCTTTGGGAATGTGAATGGGGTAGAATGAAAAAGACTGACGCCTCTGTGATGGAATTTATGAGCACTTATACGACCCCAGAGAGATTGAAATCACGAGACGCGCTGTTTGGAGGACATACTAATACTTATAAACTCTATCACAAGGTTACCGGGGGTGAGAAAATAAGTTACGTCGATTTTACCAGCTTGTACCCCTTCTGTCAGGTTAGGAAAAGCTATCCTATCGATTATCCACAAATTATTTTAAAAGATTTTGAGTCGATTGAAAATTACTACGGGCTTGTCAAAGCAACCGTATACCCGCCTCGCAAATTATTGCATCCGGTTCTCCCTTACAGATGCGGAGGAAAGCTCATGTTTCCATTGTGTAGAACATGCGCACATGACCAAAACCAGACTACTGCCTGTAATCACACAGACGATCAGAGATCCCTCTCGGGGTGTTGGGTTAGTATTGAGCTTTTAAAAGCCGTCGAGAAGGGTTATGCGATAGCCCGGATAGATGAAGTTTGGCATTTTCCACAGCTGTCAGATACACTGTTTGGCGACTATGTAAAAACTTTTTTGCGATTGAAGCAACAGGCGTCGGGGTATCCGTCGAACGTTGTCACAGACGCTGAGAAAGCGGCGTACATTCAAGAGTATTTTGAAAAAAGGGGATTCACCTCGACCCCGAAAAGATCAAGTACAACCCCGCTCAGCGCGCTATCAATAAGCTACTGCTGAATTCTTTGTGGGGCCGTTTCTCCATGAGAGAACAACTACCGCAAACTAGTCTGGTGAATGACCCCGAATAATTCACCAGAACCGTTTTTGGTAATACCGACATGCTGACATATTTCACATTTGTGTCAGACGACGTAGCTCTCGTTCAGCATAAACCCGCCAAAGGGGATGTTTGTAAGACGCGAGACATTAACGTGTTTGTTGGCGCGTTTACAACGGCTCATGCTCGATTGGAGCTCTACGAATTGATGGACAAACTCGGCGATCGAGTGCTATATTCTGACACAGATAGCGTAATATTCGTATCTAGGCATGGGGACTGGGAACCCCCTCTGGGGGATCATTTGGGGGAGCTGACAAATGAAATAGATGATGGAGACTATATTACGGAGTTTTGTTCTTGTGGCCCTAAATTGCTCTAGTGGTCAAAGGTAAAGTGTGCATGAAAGCCAAGGGAATAACGCTGAATGCAAAAAATTCCCAAGCTATCCGCTTAGACACCCTGATTGGTCTGGTTGACAGCTATGTGACATTGCACGATAGTACGCAATACATCATTGCTCACACTGAAAATATTGTGAGGAATAAAAAGACTCTCACATTGCACAACAAATCAGTCGCTAAAAGGTTTAAGGTGGTGTATAATAAGCGCAGGCTTTTACCTGATTTCACCACACTCCCTTATGGCTACTGAGTCGTTGACAAACAGAGGGGGAAGGATTCTCTCTGATTTTGATTTCAGGTTTCAACATCCATTTAGCTGTGTTATAAGCGGACCATCCAATTCTGGAAAGTCTTATTTTGTAAAACTTTTGCTGGAAAAAGGTCTGAATTTGATTTCCGAGAAAATTGAAAACATTGTTTTTTGTATGATTGTTGGAAACCTCTGTACGATGAATTGCTTAAATTGTATGACATTAAATTTATCGAAGGAATACCCCAGAGTCTGAATGATGATGATTTACTCCCGGTCAACAAAACAAATCTTCTAATCGTGGATGATCTAATGCAGCAAGCAAGCGCCAACTCTGAACTTCAAAGAGTTTTCACACAATACGTGCACCACCGCAATCTCAGTGCCATCTATATAGTGCAAAATCTATTTGTTCAGGGTAAATCCAGTCGAACTATCAGCTTAAACACCAATTACATGATCCTGTTTAAAAATCCTCGGGACGCCAATCAAGTAGCAGTACTAGGACGACAAATGTACCCCAGAAATACGAAATACTTTATGGAATGTTATAACGATGCAATCAGCCAACCTTTTGGATATCTAATGATAGACTATAAAGCAAAAACTCCTGAACAATACCGTCTCAGAACGGGGTTGCTGTCAGAACGACAGGTGGTTTACATCCAGAAAAAAAGAAGAAGAACGTGATAAATCATTATGTCTGCCAGACTTTATAAGCATCTACCTGCTTTAAAACTGCTACATAAAGCATCGCCCAAACAACGTCGGCTTATTTTACAATCGGTATCGAACGAATTCATTTTAACTCTGTGTGAAGTTGCGCTTAACATTCTCCATGGTACGATTCCGGTCAATCAAAAACAGTATCGAAGACTGAAAAAGAGAAAAGCTGAAATAAAATTTGTCGCCGATAAAAAAATCGGTCTAGCGGCTAAGAAACAAGTCTTCAATCAGACGGGGGGCTTTCTTTTACCTCTCTTGAGCGTCGCCGTCCCATTCATCTCAAGCTTGATAGCAAACAGATAGGGCTACTATGGAGTATGCCGAGAAGATGTATTTAGTTCCGCATCATCAGCTGGATAAGATGAAAAGTAAAAATATCAGAGAGAACATTCAACAGACCGTGGAGAATGATTTGGATGGTACCATACGGAGTATTTTACAACGTACTGATTTGAATCCGTATGAAAAAGCCAAACTTTACACAAACACATTGAGCAGGTTTCTGACCGTTGTTAAACAAGGCGATCGTGAGAGCACCGTTCTAACACTATCATTACCCCATCCGGACCCCGGCCTTAAAGACGAACAACCATCTTCCGTCGTTAGAGACATCGGGGAAGCGAAGGAGGACGCCGTCGTGTCCGAGGTTCTGAAGAATGTGCCGTCGAGAAGTGTGAAAAACATCAGATACACATTAGACAAAAGGTCTAAAACTAAAGGACTAAGCACATGGAACGATTCGGGGGAGTTTGTGTTCAGGGGTAACGTCGTACGAGGTTCACACATGTACGACTTGTTAAAAAATGTTACGGCCTGCTATAAGGTTCGGGATGACAGGAGACCTGTAGGATGGGCTGAATTTCTACAGGCTTTTGCCGAATTAAACATACCCTTTTCTACAGTGCCAAACCATTATGTCAGACAGGCGATTAACGCTCTAAAGAGTAGCGTGGACACACCCACATCGACCCCTGTCCGGGCTTCTAAAAAAGTCAGAAGATATTCCGCAAGTCCAGAGGTAAAAGACGCTATGTTTAAATCACCGACTGTCGATCGATGGAAATGGCTGGAATTTTAATGACTTCTTTGAATATTTGAAGCTGTTTGTGTACCACGTGATTAATCTGAGAATAAAAGACTACAAAATATTATCGTTTTTAGAATTTTATTTATGTCAAGCAAAATACAATGTTGATCAGTTATCAAAAACCACAAAAAGTATCACACGTCTGCACACACTGAACACACGATAATAGTTTATCATTACAAACATCAGGTTTTAATTTCTTCACAAATAGCGAAGCCATTTTATCATTTTTAATATAATCATCTGTGTATAGTTTCATCACATGGTTATAGTCATGACCTCTGGCTAAATGATAAAATTCTAAATCCTGGACGCGTCTGTTGGAATATAAGACATCGACATCATTGGCTTCTAGAAAGTTACTGATGGTGGTTGGGAAGCGAGGGCTGTTGGGTGGGTTACCGAAACTGTCGAAAAAGCATGCCGATCCCTCATGGGGTAAATAAACAGCGACCCAATGTTCACCAGGCAATCGAGCAGGGTGGGTGTTAATGATTCCCATCGATGGTAAGATCCTTAAAGGGTTTTTGGGTAGTTGATCGCACGGTAGAACTCAGAGAAAATGAGTCCTACATGTAATTTTATCCATGACGGCTGTTAGTTGTAATGTATCCATCTTAATAGTAATCGACCAGTACCTGTCTGTGGTTAGACACCTCAATGATGCTGTCAAAAACAGCATAAATTAATAAATTAACTGTATTCGGTAGTGGTTGTCTGAAGCGAGCTTTGAGTCGGATATTCCCGGACTTGATGAGTGAGATGTGTTGTCCGCATTCCTCATCGGGTGTGAGATTAAATGCGTAAAGTGTGTAACCGTCCAGGAAGTCACTCCTGTCGATAGAGAGCGACTGGTTTTTAAGGTGTCTTCCAGTCGTCATCGCCAGCTGATAAAATTCACGTACGGCCAAACCGGCTTCAAAATTAGGTTTTAGAGGCTTCGCTGGGAATTGCTGTCCGTCCACATAGACCGCTGAGAACTCTAGATCGTAATGTTTAAATGCAAAAGGATTCTTGTTGTAGGCCCCGGTGAATGCGTCATTGTCGACCATGGTTATGATGATAGATTTTGGCAAGGTCCCCAAAAACAAATTTTCTTGATTTGAAACACGTGCCCCAGCAGGTATGGAGAAATTTTTTAGACACACCCTATCTATGGGGTACTTGGCGGATGCCGAGAGTAGCGCCTGGGCATGCCCCAGTCTCACAGGCGGTGATACAGAGACTTTCTTGACAAATAGGGATGCCGACACTATGTTTAGTTTATAATCTACATCGTCACACCTCATCAGACAGAATTCATCTTTTGCTCTTGTCATGCGTATTTTGACATCCACGCCATTAAGTAATAGTTTTTCCTGAAAGAATAAATCGCTGTGAATAGGTGCCAGCAGCTCCACCACCTTGCTAGCGCTGGTGTAGCGAGATCTCTTCTGCAACCCCAAGTTACGTCCTATGGGGTCATTCGCATCCATCTGACCAGCCGTGTCCTTGTAAAACAACCCCGCGGAGAAAAGAGATTCCAGTGCATGGCTGCTGTAGTTGATCAGGCTTTCAATGATGCATCGATAAGGATACGTACTCGTGCTTTGAGAAATCAATCTATCGCTGAGAGTCACGTCGACTTGTGAAAATATAGTGGCCCCGGGGTAATTTATCAGCGCTACTTTTGCAGGGTCCGCAATGGCATCGCCGTTACGCTTTGTGATTTTAAGACGTAGATAGAGCATTGTGTTATTTAGATCCAGATAATCATCGCCGTTCCCTGCTATAAAAAAACTCCAGCGGGGCCGTGTCCGAAATGGCCGATAAAGGGGCTACTTCTAAATAACTGTTTTTCTCGATAACTGTCTGCGTCAGAGGAACCGTAAATAAGTCCAGCTCAGACTTAATGCACTCTCCCGACATGCGATGCAGAAGCGCCATGTTAGAATATGGTTTTTGAG
The DNA here is from genome assembly GCA_038021265.1 of Cyprinella venusta. Taxonomy (NCBI): domain Eukaryota; kingdom Metazoa; phylum Chordata; class Actinopteri; order Cypriniformes; family Leuciscidae; genus Cyprinella; species Cyprinella venusta. The sequence goes on from CM075863.1 coordinate 1,101,416, forward strand.
GATCTCTTGAGCAACACGTTTCGACTAGCAGACTTCTTACGTTTTCTACGCACAACTGAGCGCTTGCTTGATACACGGGTTGTTTTCTTCTTCTTTCCCCAAAGACCATGCCTCCTTACACCCGGCGGTTTAGACATCCTCTTACGGGCCATGACCATCAGCCCCGATCCGTCTTGAGCTTTAGCATTATCGTCATGCGGTCGCGTTAGTACGTTTGAGACGACATCGGATACTATATTTTTAGCAGCGGATTTAAGGTGGGGCTTCGCGATGCTAAATCCTCTTTTCAACAGCGGTATAGCCATCCTGAACAGACCTATAAAAAGACCGCCTATCCCTGCTCCATAACCCCGCCCCTAGAATAACCTGGTAAAGCGCCACCAGCCTGATTTTGGTAATAGGCGACATAGTCTGCGGTATTGGACTCTCTAGGGTTATAGTAAATATTCTTTTTTTTAAGAATAGAATGATTCTTTGGTCTGAAGTGTAGTTTTACGATAACTTTCCCATAAGAAAATGGTACTTCACGGTTTTGATCGTCCTTCAGCTCTATAGTGATGTTGGTGATGTGCTCCTTGCTGATCGATGCGTAATGGGGGTTGTCGTATCTAGCAATGACCGTATTGTTGCTTTTACCCGTTATATGAACGCATCTCAAAAGAGGGACGTAGGAGTCACCGACAGATTGATATTGGATAATCGCCAACAGAAACACTTTATTTTTTAATTCATCATGGTCCAATAGACCAGTTGGTGCGAGAACTTTATTTATCGCTCGGATGATCGCACGAATGTTCGCATAGTACCCCCCGCTTATTTCTAATTTCCTTGATACAAAAAACCCAGACAAGTCTTTTTTAAACGGATCGCTGTCTTGTAGGGTTCCGGCATTCTGGGGTCCAGGGGCCGTATGTAGCGTGAAATATCCATCCTCGTCAGTAAAGGAGTACCAACTTCTAGGATATTCGATTTCGGCGAGTCCAACTTCCCACCCTCCTTTCAAGTTTATAGCTTTTGCTAGGCTGGTTGTATAGCTGGATATGCGATTTTCTGGATAAACCGCCAACGATGCATTGCAGGGTAATGTGACGTAGAAACCGTGGTCATCCATGACAATCCTCGACACGTATGAGATCATTCGGATAACACACCCATGTTTTAAGGAGATTGTAAATCCACCAGAGTTTTTTTATCAATATAGCTGTTAAATTTCGAAGGCCATCCTAGCCATTTCACTAAAACAAGCATAGATTTCCCCTGTTTTTTCTGACCTAGAATCTTTTCCACCTTAAAAGATTTGTTTTCACTTACAATTATTTTTTGCAACTCTTTTTCATAAAAAAACACCATCGATGACCTCGCCGTCGTAATCCGATAGTCTGTAGACCGGGGGACACCATGGAATACAAGAGGATATGGTAAAAAATTCTTCTGTGTAGTTCTGCTCATAACCTTTGGCGAACGGACCTCGCACTTTAGAAATTCTGACGACGTCGCCTACTAATTAAATAGTGGATTCTCGCGCTTCTTTATATCACCATACAAGTTTTGAAAGACTTGACCTTCGTTTACTTTGTCAACATCCAGGGGTCTCATTCTAATACTCCGATGATAACTAGAGTTGTATCCTTGTATAAGATCCTGTAAAACGTCTGTGTATTGACGGGAATTCGTAGCCGTTAAAAATCGCCACATACGACTTTTTAATGCTCTATTAAACCGCTCCACAACGCTGGCCTTCAAATCAGTGGCAGTGGCGAAGTGATTAATTTTATGCTTTTTCATCACATCTTGAAAATGTTTGTTAAAAAACTCCTTCCCTTGATCCGTCTGTAATTTCTGCGGAACACGTCCCTCTTTGAGTATAGACTCAAACGCCTTAGTAACCTCAAGACCGCTCTTATTCTTCAGCACTCGTACCCACGCATACTTGCTAAACACATCTATACACGTTAGCAAATATTTATTACCGTCATTATCTTTGGAGTATGCCATCATGTCAACGAGATCAGCCTGGAATTGAGTATCAATCCCATACACCACTACTCTATTGCGTTTGTATTTTATAGGAGCTGTTTTGTGTAATGTGTAAGCATCCTCTCCGGACAGCCACTCTGAAACCTGCTTATCGCTTAGACGCACACCGCTGTCTTTTAAGACAGCGTCTTTTAACCGTTTTTTACCGCCTAAAGAACCGGGGTTGGCCGGTGAATACTACGCTTTTTTCATAAGCTCCGTCATGTTGTTGACGCATCAAATGCGATGAAAAATAACACTTACAAAGGTATGAATCAATCTTTTATTCAAAAATGATACAGTGACAGTAAAATGAATAGATGCAACACTAGTAAATTATTCCATCACACAGAGTAAAATGGTATTAATAAAACACATTAAATTTGATATATAATAGTAAAATAGAATGTAATAACATCATGGATAATCTAGCCAGAATAGGAAATCACGACATACCATCAGGTTTTGGTCCAGTAAATAATCGATAAATATTATGTTAATGTCGTTGAGAATCTTCATCATTTCTAAAGTTCTGTCTACATCATCTTCATATTCTCTTGACTTCACATTCATCTCCGTACACACGTCCGCAACATAGGTAAACATGCACAATACACCAATCACGCCAATAGCACTTTGTGAATCGCACATCATTTTGAGAACCTCTTTTATCATTACACCGGGGGGATCGGGTCCATTAACACATTTTTCAGTCATATCAGACCATGAGCCAGACAACCCTCGTATATGACCCATCATTTTCTTGAGATTTGCTTCGCGTCTGGTGTCTGGCAATCGAGACATTCACGATCGAGAGACCCTGCCAGAGATCAATGACGTCGTAGGCGATAGCCTTGCAGGGTTTGTCCAAAAGTCGCACCCTGATCTATTCTAGCTTAGCAGCGATGAAGGGCTCGTTTTTTAATTCACGCAGAATAGTTCTGACTGTTCCTTGAATCCTGTGAGGATGGGATTTTAAACCGCAACCGTTTAGGACAATCCCGATGATGAAATGCAGATTAGGTTTAAACAGTCTGGTGGACAGTTCGTCAAAGTAGGTGTCGAAGTAGTATGTAGGGGGGTCAAACAGACAGGAATGTTGTAGCTGGCTAGGATGGTTTATCGCACATCCCTCACAGTCTTCCTTCAGCTTATCACCGATGAGATGTTGCAGCAACAGCACGACAGTGGCTTTTATGATTTTGAATCCAACTTCGGCGAAGCATCTGTCTGTGGTGTCGAAACAGGGCTTGACTGCAGACTCACTACCGCTACATAAATCAGACAGGAAAGTCAGGTTGCGTGTTCCAAGGTCTGTGCCAAATTTATCCAGCCAGTCTTTGTGGGGGTCCGTGGTTCCAGGAGTGTCGGTCAGAAAATGGTCTGTGGGGTTATCGTCAGGAGGTCCAGGAATATAATCGATAGAGATGCCGCGGCTGCAGAAACGGGCACGTTCTGAAGTGATGTCTTCAGCCATGGTTTATAAATGAGACTGGGTAGGGGGTCCCCGCAAAGCTTTATGGCCATAGTAAATGGGCGGAGCCGGCCACTTGTATCTGCCGCTTTGGCTGCATCTCTCAGGGTGGAACAGTTGCACTTTAATTTTACTGTATCCGGCTTGCATGTCGCACCACTTGAACATCTTGTTTATGGTCGAAAAAATACGGCTCAGCAGAGTCACATCGCACCAATTGAACAAAAATTGCATTTCATAGTGCTCAAGATGTTCATTTTGACGTACGCGTCCTGAATGACTCGCGAGCTTTGACGCGTCTTTACAGCAGAATATGTATACGCAATCATCCGGATTCTTTTTAGTATGATCCCTGACTACGCGGTATCGGACATCCGGGGTTGCCCCATCCCACTCGGCTATGTACAATGGTTCATCACCACTGTCATTCAGATCCTTCCACACTAGTCGGTAAAATAAAGACCAGTCTTTCTCAGGAAATACCAGACACGTGTCTTCTCCCGGTTTAAAATCACCAACGCTGTCACCGGTGTAGAGCATAACAACGCGAGATGGTTTGTGGAACATGTATCCGAATACACGGCCACTATTCATCAGAAATTCTCCTTTACACCAGTCCGTAGCTTCATGGAGAAACTTTGTCAAACTCACATGTCCATGCGGCTTTCTTGGTGCCATAGACAGACGGTCCATCAGATCATCATCTACTGATTCCTCTGGGGATTTAGGTGAGTATAAATTGTCCATTTTTTTATAAAATTAGAAACAGCGAGTGAGATTCAAGAGTACAACACATCCATTTATACAATCCCCATCTGCTCTGGAATGCGGTGGGACGATCCCGTTCAAACATGAAACCTCGCATCATATCAATGGTTCCCTTATAATCATAAGGATCGGAGATCCCCTTCGAACATAAAATCTTACATCATATCAATGATTCCCTTATAATCACGAGGCCACAAACATGCCACACCTATTATACAATTACACGCTAGGTCATACGACACAAGGTCACCCAAGGACGCAGGGGGGAGGGGCAGGGTCAAACACAGGGCATGGGGAGGGGGCGGGTCAAAGGTCACCATCAATCATTTTGACAGATGGTCCATCATATCACTACTCAAATGAAATCAAGAATAATAAAATAAATAAGGGAAAAGAAAAGGAGTGTTGTCAAATTATTGAAATAATCAAAACATAAAAATAATCTCTAATTTTTAGTCGTCCCTCTAAGCTGACTAACAAAAAAATGTAGAAATTAAACCGAAATCTTCAGCGGATGCGCCGCCTTAACTAAACTACACTACCTAAAAACAGAAATACAATCATGACAAAACACTCCACGCCTAATTAAAAAAAAATTAACTCTACCTCCCGTTGATGTTAAATGTGGTCCCCACAGTCAGTAAGAGTTAACTTCAACTAATGATTAACATCCAACTTTTCACATGGCAACACTCATATCAAGCCTGTTAAAGCGTTAACGTAAATAAATCCATAATGAATTCTCTAACGTTATTCAAGCAGTGGATTTAACGAACACCTCACAACATTCTAAATTGTACCCTACCAATTAGCTATCTAGAAGTAAGGAAGCCGAGATCTGGCAAAAAGTTTGGAGAGATCTTTCCGAGACCGCCAGGATCTCGCCAGGATCTGTCTTCAGTCTCATGAATGAGCTTTTTAAGCTCAACGTCGCAGCAGCAGATTGGTGAGGCGGCTGATGTCACGTGATCCCAATAAAGACGCACAGCCAATAATCCACCACCTGAAAACAATGAATGGACACACGGAGAACAAAGAAAAAAAACACATATACACGTGGAACGTAACAGGTAATTATTATTTAACTTCTTCATTAGGTCAACTTTGACAATTACCAGTCCATTCTGTCATTTGTTAACATCGGTGAAGTCCATTGGAAACTTCTGGTGAGTAGCAGACTGATATTTATATTTCATTATTTACAGTGTCTGGTGTATTATTAAAAAAATTATTGGTTGCATTTCCACCTTATTATTCTCAGTTCATTAATGCTGTCAGCCACAAAGTGTACCTAATGGATCCTTCAAAACATCACACAGAAAAAGCTGATTCAATTCATGCTGCCCAAAAATTCAGGTATTCAATTTAATAACAAATAACATTCCTAAACGAAGGAGTGCTCGTTGGTGGAGATAAATATGTACTGATGTACATTTACTAAAAGGGTTACACAAAATATTAACCCAATAGCCTGAGTTAAACATTTTTTAAAGGAAATTCCCCAAATTGCAAATTAAATTAATCACATCACAATTTATGGCAACAAATGCTGTAAAGACTTTGAATTACATTCAATTAATGGATTTAGTTACATGCCATACCTTGTAATTTGGTTTTGTATGAACTTAATTAAATTAAGAGTTTCAGATAATTATTTGGTTGTATTAAGACTTTTTACAATTAGATGAATTATAAGGTTTGAATCTACCTATCATTTTAAAGCAAAGCTTTTTGTAATCTATTTTTAATTAATACATATTAACGCAATACATCAAATACAGTGAGTACTTACAGATGAGGAAAACGAGCCATGGAAAAATGGAGTGGGTGGACATAATGGCGCATGCGCACGCAGCGACTGGCAGTGAATGAGAGTTTGGCGTCCTCGTGTATGTCTAATAACGTTTTTTTTCCCTTTGTTTTAATGTCTTAAAGTTTTGCTTTTTGCTTTTATTGAAGGAGTGCTCTTAAAGTTTTCTAAACTTAGGCGAAATGGATGCTTTTTATCTTCTTGCGTTATGGCTTGTGATGTACTGGATGGCTGCCGGTAAAATGTACGGGGCTTTATGCCAAACAAGGATAACATATACAAGAGAGACACTGTTGCAGCTCAAGAACATGAATATGAACAGCAACCCAGCTCGGGAAAACCAAATGCGGGAAGTACCAAATATTATCCGGAGGGATTACCAGGAAGCCCGGGGCACCGTCAAGAAAAGAAAAAGGGGCAAACGAGGCGGCGTAAAAACTCGCCTGAGGAAACAACGTTTCAACCGGGCTCCTTTGCCCTCGATGATAATGGGAAATGTACAATCACTTAGAAATAAAGTGGATGAGCTTCAAGGAAATGTCCGCTATCAAAAGAACTTCATGAACTGCGGTATTATGGCATTTACTGAAACATGGTTCACCGAGCGTGATCGGGACGCTGATCTGTGTATGGATGGATTCGGAGCCCCCTTTCGTTTGGATCGACAATCAGAGGTGACGGGGAAAGCCCAAGGAGGAGGGGTATGTTTTTACGTCAATAAGCGATATTGCTCATGTGTTACTGTCAGAGAGCGTATCTGTACACCTGACGTAGAACTCTTATCGTTGTCCTTGAGACCGTTCTATCTACCCCGGGAGTTCCCTCAGATTTTTATTACAATTGTTTACATTCAACCGAAGGCGAACTCCGCATCGGCTACCAGCACAGTATTTGATGTAGTACAGAGGCTACAGTCAATATCACCGGAGGCACCAAATTTTATTCTTGGGGATTTTAATCATATATCCTTAAAACAGACTCTCAAAACTTTCCATCAGTATGTCTCCTGTCCGACCAGACGGGGAAAGACTTTAGATCTGTGTTATGGATCGGTGAGAGGTGCTTACAAATCTGTCCCCTTGCCTCCTTTGGGCTCGTCAGATCACAATTGTGTACATCTGTTGCCAACATATAAGACTGTTTTAAAAAGGGAGAAAACTGTGACCAAGGACATCAGAATGTGGTCAGAAGATGCTGTGGCCTGTCTAAAAGACTGTTATAGCTGCACAGATTGGAACATTTTTAAACAGGACTGTGGTGACGATCTGGACTTGATGGTTGATGTTACATGCTCATATATGTCTTTTTGCAGGGACATGATAATCCCATGTAAAAAGGTAAAAATCTATTCGAACAATAAGCCTTGGGTTACTAAATCAGTAAAGTCCTGTTTACAAAGAAAAAAAAATGCATTTAAACATGCAACAACTATGGACTTACATGTGGCAACTAAGGATTTGAAGATTGAAATTCTAAAAGCTAAACAAAGCTATAAGGAAAAACTAGAAAGTAAGATGGCATCCAAAAATCCGGGCTCAGCATGGGCAAATATGAAAACCATAGTAGGCTTTCATAACTCAAACTGTAGTGATCAGATTACTTTAAATGGTTTTACTTCTGATTGTGAACTAGCAAATGCATTAAATGATTTCTATTGTCGTTTTGATAACCTGAATTTTAGTAAAGAAATCCAGGAGTTGAGTGCCAAGTTAATGGATGATCAGCATTTTAACATCGACCTTCAGGATATTGAAACAGCTTTCAGACGTGTTAAGGCAAATAAAAGCCCGGGTCCTGATGGTATCTGTGGTAGACTACTAAAATCATGTGCAAAAGAGTTGAGCCCTGTATTTCATGAAATTTATAATAAGTCTTTGAGGACACAACATGTACCGATCCTCTGGAAGGATGCGGTGGTCATTCCTGTCCCTAAAAGTAGTGGCCCTAAGATGATAAATGATTTTAGGCCAGTCGCTTTGACTTCCGTTTTAATGAAAATCTTTGAGAAGTTTGTACGGTCTGAGATTTTGAGGCGGACAGAACATCAATTGGACCCTATGCAGTTTGCATACAGACCACATAGAGGAGTACAGAACGCTACAGTCACAATGTTAAATTTGCTCTTAGGACACTTGGATGGACAGAGGACACATGCTAGACTTCTATTTGTTGATTTTTCTTCGGCGTTCAATACAATTCAACCACACATTTTAATTAAGAGGCTTTTAGATCAATTTGTGTTGAGTAATAATTTGATTGGTTGGATTTTGAATTTTTTAACAAATAGAACACAAAGAGTAAAAGTTAATGGTGTCTTATCTGAAATGATGACTTCCTCTACAGGATCTCCCCAAGGATGTGTGCTGTCCCCACTTTTATTTATTTTATATACCAACATGTGTCAAAGCATGTATGAGAATAGATTTATTATAAAATATGCGGATGACTCAGTAATTCTGAGCTTACTTAATGACAATGAGACCTCACACGGTCCAATTATTGAGGATTTTGTTAACTGGTGTGATGAATCCAATTTACAGTTAAATATATTAAAGACCAAAGATATGCTGATCGATTTTAGGAAAAGTGCTCATCCAAGTGATCCTACTTTAATTAAAGGGCAAAAAATAGAGTGTGTAAAATCATACAAATACCTGGGGACCATAATTGATGAGAAACTAAATTTCGAAGAAAATTGTGAGGCTCTGAACAAAAAGGGGCATCAGCGTTTGTATTGTCTAAGGAGATTAGCTGTATTCAATCTTGACCAAACAATAAGGAAGATCTTTTATCATGCTTTTATAGAATCTGTTTTGTCCTTCTCCACTTTAGTATGGTATGGCCATATACCATTAAAGGCAAAAAATCAGCTGGACCAGATAATAAAATGGTCTGGTCGTTTGATTGGTGAGTCAATACCAGGAGTAGCATCACTATATGCCAAACAGTTGCAGAGGATGGCCCTTTCAATTTTAAAAGATGAATCTCACCCTCTGAGAAATGAGTTTCAGCTACTACCGTCTGCGAGGAGGTATAAAGTCCCTAGGTGCAGAACGAAAAGATATAAAAGTAGTTTTGTACCCAGCGCGATTGATATGCTTAACAAATTGTAGAGATGTTTTTATTCAGATATGTATTGGGGGTCTATTGATTTTATTTTTATTTATTTATTCGTTCTTATGTGTTGTGTTGTGTGTTCTTTGTGTACTTGATGCCACAGTATCTCTCATTTCACTGTAAAACAAATTTACCTACGGGTATAAATAAAGTAAACAAACAAACAAACAAACAAACATAAAATGGAAAGGAGGAGTTCTGAAACATCCATTCCAGCAGGATGCCAGTAGCTGTGGGGTCATTGTCACCATGGTATTTGAAGTTTTGTAATATCTATCATTTTTTAAATTACATAAATAAAGTTTATATTTGTTTCAACAATTTACACAACATGACACAAAACAAAATAATTCGAATATTGTAGTAATGCTAGAGTCTGACACAGTCCACACAATGTTTGTGAATATTTTTATTTGTTTAGATGGCAAGGGCAATATTGAGGGCATTTCCAGCTGTTCCAGTTTTACATTTTGGAACATCCAAAAAGGAAATGGCACAAGAGCGGAAAACGATGGCTCTGCAGATATTGAAAGAATCAGGTTTGTAAAGCAAGTGTTTGTCTGTTGTGTGGAGGGATACAACACAAAATGCAGCTCAACAGTTTAGACTCTAGTCAGAATTAAAATGCACAATGTCTAGTGTAATGTAAAAACAGCAATACAAAAAACATTTTATTTGTAATTTGAAAAAAAAAATATATCTGTTAATGCAGCTTCAGAGAAATATAGATGGTAACAACAAAAAATTCAATAATTCACAATTCAAAGAAAGAATTCAGACTAAGAAATTCAGTCTAAGAATTCAGAATTCAGACCGTCCTCTGACGGTCAACACTCACAGCCAGGTTGAATATTATTACATTAAAGCTACCACAAAATGTAGGGTTGCCAGATTAGTATCAGCTAAGACAGATGGAACACGACCTGTAAAAATATTCATTAAACAATCATCACTACGTAAGACACATTTCTGGGTCAAGCTGTCTTTTAAAAGCTAATTATTCTTGCAAGAACGCCCAGTTGTCACACGGAAGCCAAGTCAAATCTGTGAAGCAAGTGTGACAGAGGAGGAAGAGTGCCGAGCAGCCTTTATACCTCCTCTCAAGTTTACCTGATTGCAGGCTCTTATCTAAACAAGGGAAGGTTTCTCGGCTGGTGATCCAATCCTGCCGATTTAATTCTTACAAACTCACAAGTTCTAAATTGGATGACCTCTGACCCAAGGGGTCCCTTTTCAACCTGGCTCCTCCTGATGTCACAGCTGCTTCTCAGTGTTAAAACACACATTAGTCAATGACCACAGTCCAACCGATGGTCATTTCAATGTCTTACTGAAATTGAATAAAAATCAAGACACATAAACAGCAAAGGCCATCAGGAAAAACAGAAGGCACTGCAATCCAGCAAAGGAATTCAGCAGTACTCAGTGTCACTTCCTTCTGTCGGGTCAATGACAGCTCAAGAAATAAAGGTTTGTAATGCACGGTGGTGTTATGTACATATTGTGTATGGTAATGATGACTGTTTACATAATCTTTTCCCTAAGATAATGAGCTAATTATTTTGCCATTGTAGGAAGAGAAAAGATGAACCCCCTTACTGTGCGTGTGTTTGATGTGAGCAAGGTAGGCCATTGGTTCCTTGATATGTGCATAACAATTGGGACGAGATGTGGCACAGCAGAGCTTATCTTCCAAAAGATTCATGGACAATTACAAGAAAATTGTATTCCATGGTCCAACTGTGTTGGCCTCTCTGTGGACAATGCAGCTGTAAACATTGGACAACGAAATTCAATAGCATCAAGAATTCTACAGAAAAACAGTAGTGTTTATGTACATGGCTGCCCGTGTCATAGTCTACACAACACTGCAAAAAGTAAGCAGGGTTTTCCTTTGCTGAGGTAAGAGAGTAGACTGAAAATTTGTTTAAAAGATAAGTGATGTACAGATGATGAATTTACTAAAATTATTAATTACAGGTGGCAGATTTTGATATCGAAGATATTGTGGTTGATGTGGGCTTTTGGTTCAAAGGCAGCACCAATCGGAAGGGCTTTCTGGCAGGTATCTTCCCACCAATCTCAACACAAATAATATAGAATTTAAGCAACTAATTGCAGTTTAAACAATCAACATAACCTTTATACAATTTTGGATTTAATTGTCTTTAAACAGAGTTTTGTGAGCTCTTTGAGTCAGAATATATGGAAATCCTTCAGCATGTCTCTGTGCGGTGGTTGAGCCTTGAAACAAGTGTTACCCGCATTCTCAGATTATACGAGCCACTTGCCAGCTATTTTAAATCAACGGGTAAGACAAATATCCAAATATGTGGTCTAATATGCTCTCTTGACATTAACAATATGTGTGTGAGTTGTTCTGTAAGTTTATTTTCTCTCACTTTATAGAAGAGAATTGTTTCGTGCCACGAGCACTAACATAGAGAGCGTCCTCTTAAAAGGAACGCCCGGAGTCCCGTCTCCTGCTCCCCAAAATGATTTCACGACTCAGAAGGTATTCAAAATGAAAAAAACTGCGTTTATTATAGTGTGTAGGAGGTATCTTTTCTTGTAGCAGAATGAACAAAGTTACAATGAGAGGGTTTCTTTTCGTAGCCCCACCCTCCAAACCAGCTTCACCTGTACATACTTAATTAGCAACAGAGAGGGAGAGAGAGAGCATACACCAAAAGAACAAGCACTCACACAATCACTTGTTCAACATTTCAAACATTTACGTTTTAACACGTAACAGCTATTCATTATGGAGTACTGTCTTTCTAATCAGTACTCTTAGCCAATTCCATAATTCTTACTTTTAGGACAAAGGCCCCACAGGAACTGCTGTCCTTTTGGTGTGGATGTGGCAGTGTGTCACATGCCCATGTGGACACATGGATGCCTTTTTGATTCATGAATGACCTGTAATCAATAATAAAATAAAAAAGCCTCAAAACAGCACAACTTTTTTCCATTCAACATTCAATGATAATTTGCCCTATCATATGACTTGTTTAAAAGGTGTAATTACCTTGTCACTTCTTGGCATCTTTTGAGGTCACATTGCCTCTCCCCAAGAGGATTCAAATACAGAACCCACTGTTCCTTTGGGATCATAACCTTAATAATTGGAATATTACAAATGTTTTATAAAATCCACAAGAAACTCCCATGCACCTACTCACACATTAGATGTTATGTTATAGGCAAATATAAGTATATAAAGTTACCAATTTGCTACCCACAATGGATTTTAGAACTACAAAATATTACCAACAAAGTCCAGTGATGACAGTCAATGATGATCCCAAACACATATTGGTACAGCATTGGATCTATCTAAAATTTAAACAGTAATCTTCTGTGTGAATGTGTAAAAGTTACAATGAAGATTTGAGTGAAATAAAAAAAAAGAAAGAAACCCACCAACCTTCACTCTTGCTATTTCCCCTTCCCAAATGCTCGTCATTTCAAACAAATCAATTGCTGCAGCCCTTTCTGTGGTCCCCCTATTAAATTTTCGTACTAGATAGTACATAGGCATTCATGACCTTAAAGGAATCAATGGAGTAAGATTATGCGTTTCATGTAAAATAGGATGACACACAGTAAATAAATAGTAGATTGATGATATTTGCAATATAAGTGAATTAATCAAAACTAGCTTTAGCTGGACAATAACTTTATTCTAGAGCTGCTGTAAAGCCCAAACAATCTCGGTTACTGTAATTTCCTATTATCTCCTAGGTGACTTGACTAGATACAGTTCACATTTAATGCTTTGGAACAATTTATGTGGATGCAATAAATGCATATGGATATGAATACCAGATAGGGCTGGGCGATAATATCGCACGATATTGTCTGCGCATCTAATCAGTAAAACCGGTTCATTGATTAGTAGTAAATCACCTTCACCTGCTTTCAGATGGAGCGGCATTTACTACAAAGAGCCGTAGATCACTGACAAGCTGAGCCAAATCGCGTTAATATCGAGGACATATCGATAGCGATATTTAATGCGATATGGCTCAACTGGTCAGTTACGGCTCTTCGTCACGACAAAATCTCCCGTGTTAAACTAATACACCTGGGGATGTATATAAGTCCACACTCAAGAGCGTTAAAGTTAATGAGATAATTATGTGATTAAATGAGTGATGATTGAGCATTATTGAAGACACCTAAAGCAGAATCACAAGGAAAAAAATCAAAAAATTTAAGCCACCGTTATGGAGGTGAGTGTTTGCTTTAGTTGGTCTTCTTGACCCTTATGTTAAAAAATTTATATGTAATTTGCTGTTGCATCTGAATTAATCCTGTGAAAGGATTACAAACAAAGATAAGCAATTATAAAATGATGATAATTACATAATGACTTTCATCGTTTAAAATTTATGTCTATGATTTATTTTGTTGGTTAGTGTATAACTAAAATTCTGCATAAACATCTGGAATATTAAATATAATGTAATTTCTCAAAAGTTGTTTAAAAAATCTTTCTTTAAGGCACACACAGACCTCAAGATTCAGTCAAAGCTTCTCAACAACGGTGACGAGTAGAATATTCAAGTAGGAAAAGTAAATTACATAGACAATTCAGATCATAATTTATTCATACCGCAATGCATGATGGGAGACATTAATGAGTTGTGATTGGTGGCAGCATGTAACCACGGATGAGATAGACAGGCTGATTATTGATCTCTGTGTTTCTGTATAAAGATGACAGTGATTTGGTTAAAATATTTTATTAAATATTTGAGGTTATAAGAAAGTACAGACATGTAACATAACTACAAAACTGTAGCTAAGAAGTTAACCAAATCATCTGAATATTTATATTTTTCAGATCATTGCATGATTAGGCTATGTCAAAACATAGCCAACACTATCAGATCAAGTTGCCTTTGTTCATTTGACTGTTATAAGTCAAAATCACCAGGCAAACAAAAATTAAAGTGAAACTATAAGTGTCCAGAACCCAACTAAAGCAGACAATGATCTCCATAACGGTGGCTGAAAATTTGTGATTGTCCTTCAGTGATTCTGCTTGCTATCATCAGGTGTCTTCAATAATGCTCAATCATCACTAAATTAATCACTTAATTATCTCATTAACTTTAACACTCATATCGTCCATCTGAAAGCATGTGAATGTGATTTACTACTAATCAAGGAACCGGCTTTACTGATTAGATGCGCATACAATATCGTGCGATATTATCGCCCAGCCCTAATACCAGACCCATAAAACAGCTAAGACTAACCTCACTTTCAATTTGTACAGAGGGAGCAGTTTTCCGAATATCCTCAAAGAAAATTTTAAATGGCCCCAATTTTGAAAGAAGTACAAAAACGTTCTTTCCTCCCCAGGCTTCTCTCACACCTGTAAAATGAAAAATATAGAGAAGCATGGTACATTTCATGATATTGAATATGAAAGGCAAGAGAAAAAAAATGTTGTAATAATTTAGTTTTTCCACTTATTGTGAGAGTGACAAAAAAAATACACAACTATACAAAAAATTAAGATGGATCTTGTTTCACTACATACATTGGTCGATGTCAATCTCTGACAATGCTGGGGCTGGTGTGGAGGCTGTTGCAACTGGAGAGGGACTTGCCAGGGAGGAGCAGACAAGGGAGTCTGGAGCGACAGGAACTACAGATGGGTTGGAAGGATTTTGTAAGCTTTGGGGAACTCTGGGTAGTTCATCAATATGGTGCTTCAAGTGGTCGATGTTAATTTTGGGGAAAATCACACCCATCTCATTTTCAAGGTCAGCAGTCTTGCCTTCCAAGCAAGTGATTTTAAATGGCCCAAGGTAGTTGGGTTCAAGTTTGCCCTCTTTCCATTGTTCAGCTCTGATGTTTCTCCTCCACACATTGTCCCCAACTTTGAACGTTGCGAGAGGTTGCTTCAGCCTTTATTCTACTGTTTCGTGGCTTTTTCGAATGTTCCCTTTAACATCCATTAAAGTTTTACTCAAATTAAGAGTGGACTCTGTAACCTGTTCAATGGACACGGTGTCCTCCACAGTCTTGTCAATCTGAAAAGAAAGTTTTCATCTTGGTTAGTATATTGAAACATGTAAGTGATAGTTAACATCGGTTTCAAAAGTGAAGAAAAAAAAAGTCCAGTTACCCTGTAGTGCTCTGCAATTTGAGAGGGATAGCGTGCCTCTCTCCCAAACATTAAAAAAACCGGTGAATATTTGGTTGTCGTTTTAACTTTTTTTCGTAAACCAAACATCACTGCGTCCAGGTGCCTGTCCCAGTCTTTTGGCTGGTCTTTCACCAGTTTGCAGAGAGCTCTGTATATCAAAACAGTATATTATTACATATGACAACCTTTTAATTTTAAAACATTTAACACTTGCACCATGCTCTTTGATTTTATAAATGCGTTACATTATAAATGCATAAATCTAAAACATTATAAATACATTTACTTCTTAGAATGAGTCTTAGATATGCCATTCCATGTTGGAATTAAGCTGACCTCCAGTGTGCGTCATGGGAATCAAACACATTACCTTAATAGCCTACCATTCTTCATCTGCTAAACTACAGCAGTGTACACAGCTGACTTATGCAGCAACCAAACAAGGGCAACAACCCCATTGGCAACTTTTAATAACAATCAGAATACAATATTTAAAACCCACCTCTGGATCGTTCCATTCATTCTTTCCACGAGTCCGTTGGTCTGCGGGTGGTACGGGGCACAGAGGGACCTTTCGATGTTCAGCACCTTGCAGACATGTGCATTGAGCTGCATTTATAAAATAAAGATATTGAAAGGGACAAGGACAACACTTCATGAGATCAGTGTATTTATGTAAATGTTTGCATGTAAACTAACCTCATTAACAAACTCTTTTCCTTGGTCAGTGAGAACTCTTTGAGGGGCCTCAAACTGATATACAAATTTTAATAAACAGTCTGTGACTTCTTTAGCCGTTTTAGTTTTCAGTGGGTATGCCTGGGGCCACTTTGTAAGGTAGTCAATGATTACGCATATGTACTGGTTTCCATTATTGGTAGTTGTGAGCTTGCCTATCAGGTCCATGCCAATCAACTCAAAGGGTTGAGTAACCTAGTAAATTACAAAACAACCACATTAAGCCATATACTATACTTTTGTAATATTTGGAACATTATCAACATCATTACACCTACAGTTTGTCTCTTATTTATAATTTTCATTTTTCAATATTCAATTTTCTGTTTAATGTGCATGTACATGAATAGAGCTTATTTCTGTAGCTTCTTTATGCGGTATTATTCATAATTCGTTATTTAGGGTTGTGATAAAAAAAAACATACCACAATAGGCGTGTACTCAGTCTCCTTTTTTATTGAGGATCTGCCTGCCTGACATGGTCCACACTGCTTCACCTTGCCAAAGCATACAACATTTAAATAGTAAATAAATAAAGAGAATACAAATAATGCACTACGTATGAATCCACTTCAACGGGACATCAGTAAATGCATGATTAAACAGTCCTGCAATCAACATCATAACATAAAATATTAAAGTAGCCTACTGTGAAGTAAACGTCTACAATATAACATACAATATTACTTTGACAATGTCAGTAGATGCCTTACCCATGTGTCAATATCATCTGACATGCCAGGCCAATAAAATCTTTTGCTGATGGCGTCTCTGGTCTTCTTTTGGCCAGTGTGAGCTCCATGGCTGCTGGCATGGAAGTCTTTGAAAATGTCATCTGCCTATTGTGCTCCACAGACAACTTTTGTTTTTGTTTCAGATGGAGTACCTTTGTGGCGTTGGTAAACTAGTTCACCATCTAGGAAGAAAAAAATCTATTTGACTTTTGTAAATTACCCTCACTGACACTAATGTGACTAAAACTTCATCCAACACCTATATTACTATCAAACCAATCTTACCTTCAATGTCAAATGTGTTTGCTTTTTTTCTAAATGCGTTTTTTCAGTCTTTGAAAATCCATCAGGGTATTTTCCAGTGTTCTTGTAATTTGTAATTTGACTATAAATGGAAGGGTCCATGTCAATCAAAGAACAATATAAACAAACAATCACAATGGATAGGCACACCTAGTATGGATGGAAGGATGAGCTCTCCTCCGCCCTTAAAAACTTTCCTAACGAAGCAGATGTAGATGGTCTTCAATTAAAAAATAATTAAATAATTAATCAAAACCAGATTCACTTTATTAGCCAAGTACCTTGGGTTTGCATGTACAATGTATTTGTCTTGGTATACTAATGTTTCCAATAGTAGCAGAGAATCAAGGGATGATATCAATAATAATAATAAGATTATTTTAGATGAATCACACATCTGTGAGGTAAGATAATAGAGTGAAAGATAAAGTTATAAAAAAATATATAAGTACAAATAATCATATAAACAATTTAGAAAGCATAAACAAAGACACATTAATTTAGGTGCAGAAGTAGTCCAGTGAAAATGCTCAGTTTCAATAAGGTGTAGTATAATTGTGTTTGTTAATGTAATACATAGGAGGGGGGGTATGGTTTTGGCAGCTGCTGCTTGAATCTATAAAAGACTTGTGCTTTTCTGCAGATGATCCTCCATGGACAAAGGTGTCATCAGAATGAGTTCCATGTGTTTTCTATTGCAAAGCTGAAATTGGAGGGGGACTTTAAATTTAGCAAGTGCTGTGTTAAAAAATTAGAGTGATTTTATGTGTGTTACTGCATAAATACATATGGTTATCATTTATAATTTCACTTCCTATATATTTATTTATTATTCATTAATTTATACACACACACACACACACACACACACACTAAATGCAGACAGAAATTACAGGTGTGGTTACTTTTTTATTAAATGCCAATCAAATTACAAATAATAAACATGACAACAGTCTAACACATATAAATGTAGTCAGCAACAAATAGTAAAAGAACATATACAATATAAAATAATAATAGCCTACAAGTAAAAGAAAGGGAAAAAATGATATAAACATAAAAAGGAACAGGTATGAGATCATCATATAAATAGCATTAAAGCTTCACATAGAGACCTAGTGCGTTTTGTTTGACTATTAATTGAATCCAAGTAGGCCTAACTCAATATAATTTGTCATATCTATCAAATAACAAAAAGTAGGCATTTCCTTTGGCCCATTTTTGTTTATGTTATTTCCCTAAACAAATATTAGGCCACATTTGGTGTCTTTTTCCCCCGGCCTCTCTCTGCGTCTAGTTCAGTGACGTCATTGGTGTGCACATGAGGGGAGTCAGATTCTGGGAGAGAAAAACACCCGCAATGTTGGAAACTGCACAATGTATTTTTTTGTAATGGAGAGGGACGTTCCATACTGTGCAATTGTTGAATAAAAATAAATAAATAAAAATAAAAAAGAATCTGGCAGGGAGTCGAAATTCGGCAACTAGTGTGTTGACGTCATTGCGCGTGCACGCGAGGGGGAGTCAGATTCTGCCAGGGAGTCGAAATTCGGCACAACACCGGCTACAGCCGATGGTGTTATTAGTGTAATATAATGCCCACAGCCCAGTGTTCATTTCTACAAACACAGCCCGCCTCAGTGCAGGGCTCGCACTAATAAAATTGGCTCATGTCAAATATAACGTTAGCGTTACATTAAATGTAGTGAACGTTTAAATTGGTATGCTGTCAATTTACGCTTGAATTTACGCTGTCAACGCTGTCAAGATGGCCGCTGTGAGTGATGTTTGGGAAGTGTGAGAGGAGAAAAATCGATTTAACTTCAAATTAAGTTGGTTTTGTGAGCGTGTTGAGATTGGAATTAAATACACTGTCACGGGTGGTGGGGCATCAACGGAATGGGCCCAAAAAAGAACGTACAGACAGAGGAAGTCGACGACATTAAAAAAGTCGCCCGTCTTCCTAACGGAGGAGATGAGTACAGTGAAGACGCAGCAGAGCCGCCTTCTGGAATTATTAGAGGAGGTTAAACAGCTGCGCCTCCAAAACCTTGATAAGGATAAAAGGATCGCGGAGCTCGAACGGAGGGTTGACGACCTGGAGCAGTACTCCCGGAGGAACGACGTGCTCATCACTGGTATCTCTATCAAACCACGCTTGTACGCGCGCGCGGTAGCCGCGGAGATGAGCCGGGGGAGAGGGAAGTGCGCTCAGTGGAGCAACAAGTGGCAGCCTTTCTCCAGAGCAAAGGAGTTGAGCTGGACTTGGATGGCATTGAAGCTTGCCACCCTTTGCCGAGAAGGATCAACAACGATAGACCAGCAGTCATCTTGAGATTTGTCAACAGGAGAAACAAGAAGGCCCTGTTAAAACAAGGCCGCAAACTCAAAGGAACGAATGTTTATATAAATGAACACTTAACAAAAAAGAATGCAGACATAGCGAGAAAAGCAAGATACCTCAGGAAACAGGAAAAAATTCAGCACACATGGGTAACAAACGGAAAAATCTTCATCAAGTTAAATGGGTCTCCAGAGGAGGCGAAAATTGTCATAGTAAAAAACATGGAGGAGTTGGACAAGTATCAATGATCAGAATGCATATCAGTCATCTGGAAACATCTAAGGTAATATCTGACTTATATTATCACAATGAGTACTGAGCCACATACTGGTGGTCAAAAGGACAATTACATTGAGACAGACTTATTACAGAGAATTGAACATCTTCTTCAGTTGGATTTATGTGGAATGGAATATACTGAGTACAATACTCATGATGCAGAGACTGATATTGATCCTGATAGTAATTTCCTTTCTATTAACAACAATTGTAACTACTATACAAATGAAGAGTACAACAACAATTGCTTCACTGAGGATAAATTGACTATTATTCATTTCAATAGCAGAAGTTTGTATACTAATTTTAATGGGGTGAAGACCAAGGAGATGGTGGTGGACTTCTGCAGGACCTACACCCCTCTTCTGATAGATGGGAGGCCAGTGGAGAGGGTGAGTAGCTTTAAATATCTCGGAGTGCATATTTCTGAGGATTTATTGTGTACTGTACACACGGATACTGTAGTGAGGAAGGCAAGACAGCGCCTTTATCACCTCAGACGAATTAGGAGATTTAAGGTCTCCCAACGGATCCTGATTTCCTTCTACTATGCTGCTGTACAGAGCATACTGACTGGAGCCATATCTGTCTAGTATGGTAACAGCTCCTGCAGGGACCGGCGAGCTCTGCAGAGGGTGGTGAGGACCGCTGAGCGAATTATGGGCATCACACTCCCTCCTCTGCATGACTTATACATCACACGCTGTACTACCAGGGCCAGAAGGATCATCAAGGACCTCCATCACCCTTGCAATAAACTGTTTGTAACCATTCGGTCAGGCAGACGCCTGCGCTGTCTTAAAACACGCACAGACAGGATGAGGAACAGTTTTTTCCCTGCGGCGATCAGAGCCTTGAATTCTGGACTTTGACCATTTTTAACCTGAATTGACATTAAATTATTAACCTAGCTACTGAATTTTAACATTTGTACATCTGTTTGTCTAGTTTTTAACTTATATAACTTCATTGTACTGTATTTATTATATTTATTGTATTTCTGTCTTCTACTGAGCAAATATGAGTATGTGACAAATAAAACCTTTAAACCTTTGAACAGGACAGCTAAATTTTTTTTTTTTTTTGTTCTAAAGGCTAAATTCCTCAATTACATACGATGTGCTGGGGTGAAAATTATTTGTATTTGAAAAATAAAATTGCCTATAGCATTCTCAACCTTTTTAAATCTGCATTTTCAATGTTAATACAGTGCTACAGAAATAACATCATTGCAATCACATGTTATTTCATTGCATAACTTAAAATATGACATATATTTTTTATGTAATGTAAAAATTTAAATCGATGGCACTTTTATTCGCGTCAACCTTAAGCAGTAGGCTGTTGTCCTTGCACCACATTATCAGGTCTGCCACCTCCTGTAGATAAGCCAGCTTGTCGTTGTTAGTGATCAGGCCCACCACAACCGTGTTGTCCACGAATTTCACAATGCTGGTGGAATTATGCCTGGCGACACAGTCGTGGGTATACAGGGAATAAAGCAAAGGACTCAGCACACAACCCTGAGGGACACCAGTGTTGAGGACGAGGGAGTGTGATGTGTGCCCTCCCGCTCTAACAACCTGAGGCCTCACAAGCACACATTGATGGATTCAAACCCAGGTCATACAACTTCATAGCCAGCCTGCTGGGGACTACAGTATTGAAAGTTGAACTGTAGTCTATGAACAGCAATCTGAAGTACTCCCTCTTTGATATCAAGGTGGGAGAGGGTGGTGTGCATGACCTGGGAGATGATGTCGTCTGTGGATCTGTTGGAGCAGTAAGCGAACTGCAGTGGATCTATGGTGCTTTGAAGAGAGGAACAGACGTAATTCTTTATCAACCTTTTAAAGCACTTCATGATCACAGAGGTCAGCGCTACTGGATGGTAGTCATTCACACCAACTGGGGAGGCATTCTTGGGCACCGGGATGATGGTGGACATCTTGAAGCATGTGGGGACTATAGATTGTGCAAGAGAGAGATTAAATATGAAGGTGAACACTGGAGCCAGAAGGTCAGCACAGGTCCTTATGACTAGGGTTGGGTATTGGTTGGGTTTTATCCTATACCAGTACATACTCGGTATTTTTTAAACAGTTCCGGTGCCTAAACGGTTCTTGAAACTGTACTTAAGAAAACGAAACCGCACACACTTTGTCAAAAAAATAATACCCCTTTATTTACAGGTCCAAACTGGACACAATATTAACTTACAATATGAATACAATAATAATAAATAAACCAATATAAAATAAAAGTTCATATTTATATAGTATCAAATAAAACAATATTATATCAAACAATGTAATTATACTGGAGATTAACAGAGATTACTACCAGGGTAATATAATATCGACATGGCTACAGGTTCCCATGTTTTGTCTGCTTTAACCAAGTGTGCCGCACAAGGCCTCAAAAGTGAAGCCAAAACGTCTCGATTCCCCCCCTGTGACCGGTCTCATAACCCCCGCCTCCCCATGTTCAATGGATTCAATGGAACGCGAGACCAACTAAACAATTAAATTACACTTCACATATCATGTTTCTAAAGATAGTTTCTGTCATTTACTGTTGTTTCTATCACGTTGATGTCATTTCAAGTATTCGTTTTTAAAATAAGTTTGTTTTTAGTTAGTTATGTGATGATAAAATAACGGTGCTCTGACGTCATGATTGACAGCTGTGATTGACAGGTTCTCTGTGCAAGGTAGTCTGAAGCACCAGCGGACTTTTTTCATAATGTTGATTATGTGGATAGTAGTTGTATTTACCTTATTTTAAAAAGGTTCTGCAAACGGCAGACATCATTGGAGAAGAACGAAGCAGACAGAGGACACTTAATGAAAGTGCGGGGCGTGTGCTTGCGTTTGATTCAGCGAGAATGAGGGCGGGGCCTTGATTTCGCGGCTTTACTTCCTGCTCACGACTGCGCATGACTGGTCCCAAAACACACAAGTACGCAGACTCAGGTTCGAGATGTCAGCGCCATATCAAGACACTGGCGGCTTCAGTTCCCTCTGATGGAAAAGAGCGAAGGCGCGTCGTCCATCTTTTTTTACAGTCTATGGCTTTAACTAGTCATTTAAGTTATCTTGTCATTAAGGTCTTAGCCAGTTTGATATTTCGTTCCCACTGCTTTGAGTAGACATATGAAAGAGAACGTCTCTGTGTAACCCATGTTCTCTGAATAGGGAAAGAGACGATGCGTTCGGTGCCAAATATCTCACGCTGCCGACAAGCTTCCTTTTTCGGCAGAGAACTCTTTTAATTCGGAAAAGACTTCACCGTCACAGTGGTACAACCTCATCTGCCAGTGTGGCCACGAAACTCGTAACCACATCCGTAAACACACTGACGTCATTGTCTGCGCTCTCCCAGAACATTTCCCAGTCCACGTCACTCAAAGCGTCGCGTAGCGTCTCCTCTGATTCGGCTGTCCAGCGTCTGACCTCTCGTGTCACTACCGGCTCTCGCATCATTCTCTGTTTATAATCCGGGATTAAAAAAATAGCGTTATGATCCGATTTCCAGAAAGCTGTATAGCAGTATAGTGTATAGCAGTGATCTAGTGTCTTGTCATTCCTAGTCGGAAATGTAATATGTTGGAAAAAATTAGGCAGAACTTTTTTAAGATTTGCCTTGTTAAAATCCCCTGCAACGATAAATGCAGCTTCCAGTTATCTGGTCTGTAGTCTAATTGTCACATCGTGTAACACTGAAAGAGCCTTATCGGTGTCTGCTTGTGGTGGGCTGTATACTGCCGTGGGAATAACTGAGGTGAACTCATGAGGAAGAAAAAAAGGGCGACATATAATTGTCAAATGTTCCAAGTGAGGCGAACAGGAACTCGAGAGGATTTTGATCTCCTTTGGGCTATACCAGTTGTTACTTATCATGAAATAGACTCCTCCACCTCTTGTTTTGCCGGATTCTTCTGTTCTGTCCATGCCGAAGACAGAGAAGTGCTCAGCTGGAGTAATCGCTGTGTCCGGTACGATGGAAGATAGCTATGTTTCCGACAGGCAAAGGATGTTACAGTCCCTTATGTCCTGTTTTACCTTGACAGTTCAATTCATTTCCAGAGACTATTTATCAAGAGAAAAAAAAAATCAGGAATAAACAACATGGTTTGACACACGCACTATTACACATCACGGATTAAATAAACATACAGAAATAATAACTCACATGTCCATTTTTTTACTTTTCCTAACTGAGGAGATGTATGCTAACGGATGCAGAACGCTGCTCCCATGTGCAGCCAGGTTGCTTGGTGGTTAGGTTTAAGGTTGACGCGAATAAAAGTGCCATTGATTTAAATTTGTAAATTACATAAAAATATATGTCATATTTTAAGTTATGCAATAAATGTGATTGCAATGATATTAGCTTACTTAAAATAGGTCGTTTAAAAGGTAATCTGCTGCTGGACAACTTGAGACAACTTCCACTTTAGTCACAGATATAATGGCTAAACACTTCCAAGAGGATTAATCACGTCAGTAAATGTCAACGCAGTGTTTGTTTGCTTACACTGCAAGCTATAACACAAGGTGGCCAGATCGCAAAAATTTAAACTGGGAACATTTCCTGTGTAAGTGGTGAAGTTAGCACCAAAATCTCTTTTCTTTTTATTTTACATTTTAATTTAAAAACTGCTACAATTCCCTTTAATGTGAACTTACATTTACAAGACATTGAATCATGTTTAATTTGGACTTCTCTGTGCATGGTCTTTGAGGTGGTGACCATAGACCTGTATTATATGCCTGACAGACAAGAACGGTTTGACCTAAAACTATAAAAAAATTGAAACTACTGCAGAAACAAAGACACCTACATCTTGGATGCCCTTGAGGTAAGCTAAAACATACCAAAAATTAATTTCAACATGAACTATCCCTTTAAATGTCAATCCACATCTCTTGTCCTACTAAGGGAATAAAATCTGTGCATCCTATTTATTAGGATTGTATTCCTGGGTTAAGAATTCCCAGGTGGCGTAGTCATTATATTAGACCTATAGCAAATTCGCTTCTCGCCACATTGTCATTTATTAATTGGTTTCAATTAAACTATATACTCCACAGTGATGGATCCAAAAACAAGCAAACAACCACCCCCTTTTTTTGACAAACGCATTACACCAATGGGCTGCCGATTTACGAGTTTTATGGTCCGTTAAGACGAAACAAAAACAAATGACAAACAAAAAGTATGCAATGTATCGAACCACCAGGAATCTCCCGGTAGTCCCGATGGCCTGTCTTTCTGCCTGTCTCTTTTTATCTTTTCAGTCTTTTCAGTATTGTCTCGTTTTACCTGTAATTTCACATATTTTGACGACGGACTGTGATTCTCCACATAGTTTCACTCTCATGAGTCCTTTTGAAAAAAATGGTTCAATTAGTTTTAAGAAAACGTTCTGGTATAACAAGTTTAACAGTCCTTTATAAAAACGCAGAACTGAAAGGAATTTCAAAGCAACTTTTTCTCAAGACAGTTCAAGTTCAGTGGAGGAACAAGACATCTTTCGAATCGTCATTATTCATGGTTAGTAAATACTACTTCATAAAACACTGACATGTATATATTTAACAGTGTCATGATTCCATTCCCATTGATCTAGACTTGTCAAACAGCATTGACACATTGTGTATAGCTTTTTTCATAGCTAACAAAACTCAAAACAATTATTAGATCTTTTACAGTAATGTTAGCAGATTTAATCAACACAGCTCTCTGAAGTCTCATACTGTATGTCTGTATTTTTAATAAATAAATTAGATCATGTGAGAGTATATTATGCATAATTCAGTCTGTCCACAGAAATATTGTGTCAAACCTCGGCTTGCACATCTGATCGCCTCACTTTGAGCTTGCCGCCTATCTGCCTGTTTTTGTGTGTTTATTTGACTCTTGTGTGAGGAATCGACTTTTATGCTATGTTCACACCGAATGCGAAAAGCGCGTCAAATTCACGCCTGACGCGTCTAGTTTGACGCTTGACCACTTTGTATTAATTCAAAGTCAAAGATTTATTTAGCCATTTCAACAATACAGTTGATAGGAATGTGTCTTAGTATGCCCACATATACCACTCAATTATATATCAACACACTGGCCCCAAAGCCCATGCCACGCATATATGCCACACATACACAACACAACAAAAAAACAACAACAACACAAATACAGCACAGATACACCTGGCACCCCCTCCCAAAGACATCAAACACACAAAAAATACTTATAACAACTAATCGGTGAAGCTCATTTGGACGTTAAGTGTGCAAGCGTATGATCTAAATAGCGTGTTGCTTAGAGATAGGTGCTATCTCTGAAGTGCGATGTCCTGCTGATAATACTCCTGTACCTCTTCCCTGATGGAAGAACAGGTGATGAGCCGGGTGATCGGGGTCAGAAGTGATGTATCTTGCCATCCGGTTAATCCTGGTGTCATAGTGTGAGGCAATGATGAAGGAATGATTTGACCTGATCCTTTAACACGGTTACAAAAAGTCTCTCAAAGCATTTCATTACATTTGAAGTCAAAGCAGAATTTCCCACAGGGAAGGTTTCTTAGGAACAGGAATAATTATAGATTTCTTCCACACAGATGGAATAATACGTGAGTCAATGGATTTCTGAAAGATAGTAGGGCAAAATGCAGGAGTAAGTTCATTTGCACAAGTCTTTAGCAAGACAGCTGAAATTCCATCAGGACCCATGGATTTTTTGGAACATATACCTCTAAATTGCAAACTTACTCTATTAGGTGCTATCTCTAGCCTCTGACCTGAGTAATATTTAATATGGTCCAGAGTGCACAATTGATCAAACCTAAGAAAAATCATTCAAGTCATTTGCTCTTAGTTTGTCACGAGCCTCTTTCAAGGAGGTGCCATATTAGTTACGACTTTCATTGCGTCCCACAAATTTTTTGGAGTTCCCTGAATTAAAGTTTTGGTCAAATTTTCTTCTTTCCTTTATTTATTTATCAGGGACAATGCACAAAATACATTAGTCTTACGAAGAGATGTTTTGTGCCAGAGTTAGCCGAAGCTAATTTTCATTACATTACAAAACAACAATCCATAGTAATATAAGCTACACATAATATCAGTCTATGAAGGTCATATAAAAACAATCAGATGTACAAGATGAGAGAACATATTTAAATGACCATCTCCATCCATACATTAAATGCACTGATGCTGACACAGCTGCTTCTCAAGGATATATTACTTTAACTTTTGAGAAAAGTGGTTCACATCTACAGACAGCTTTAAACTGTTGGAGATTTGATTCCATTGTTTTATGATTTTAAATTAATAAGCTGTTTGTGCAAAGGCGGAAGATCTTTTTTTGGGATAGCCAAATTTCTGTGAACCGTGGATCGAGATGTTCGCTTTGTTTGTTCCGAATACAGTGTTATGAATTTTTTTCATTGAGGGTGGAGCAAGGTTATTAACAATTTTAAAATCAGCCGTCTGTCGCTAGAGCACCTATTGAGATCGGGGAGCGAGGTTTACTCGCACAGCAACTACCAGCTGGCCTCCGTTACACTGGCCTGAGATCAACAGGACAAACAATACGTGATGTGTGAAGAAATCATGGCGTTAAAATACATGAAAGCTGCCTCAATTGTCAAACTATTCCTAATATGTTTGAAAACAGAAATATTATATTTAATAAAGTTATACATTCTTTTAATATGTTTTTTAAAACTTAATGTTTGATTTAGGTGGACACCTAAATATTTAATCTCTGTCACAATGGTAATTTTTTGCCCATTAAAATAGATATTAGGCATATTTTTAACTTTGTTAGACTTAGCGAGATACATTCCAACAGTTTTTTTTTGTGTTTAGTGTTAAGCAAGAAGAGTTTAGCCAATTTCTTATTTTTTTCATAGCTGAGGACAATTTAACTTGGCTACTTGCTCCATATCCCTCCCATGTGTGTAGATGACAGCATCAGCTGCATACATGATGATATCCACGCCCTTGCACACAGCTGGGAGATCATTGATATAAATACTAAACAACAAGGGTCCCAGAATTGATCCTTGCGGGACCCCAGTTGTGCTGGCTTCAGAGTGGACAATATACAGTATTTTTTACTCTCACACATTGCAACCTGTTCGTAAGATATGATGGTATAGAGTTTAATGTCAGATTAATGTCAGACAGATTATACTTAGAAAGCTTAGACAGGAGGACACTGTGGTTCACCGTATCAAAGCTTTTCTTAAGTCCAAAAACACGGCCCCCACTGTGCCCCCTCCGTCCAAGCTGGCCTTTATATTCTCTGTTAGATAGCAACAGGCTGCATCGGTGGAATGATTGCATCTAAAGCCGAACTGCATGGGGTACAACAAAATATTACAGTCGAGGTGATCAGTTAGCTGCTCTATGATGGCTTTCTCAAGTATATTAGATACTACAGACATTATGCTAATAGGCCTGTAGTTGCTTATTTCATTTTTACCTCCAGATTTGTATATTGGAGTTATAACTGCTGTGTTAAATACACTGGGAAAGATGCTCTCATCAATAGATTTATTCACAATATTATTATTATTTTACCTTTATTTAACCAGGAAATCCTATTGAGATTCAGAATCTCTTTTACAAGAGGGACCTGGCCAAGGTAGCAGCCAAATCACAACCAATACATACATAATAAACACCAAGTTACATTTTCATGATATAAGAAGTTAAGAACACAATGAGACTCAAGAAAAACAAGAACATGTCTCCATCACAAAATTTTTAACAGTAGTTTTAAATTCAATAATGGACATAAGGGTTTCTATCTTTAGCTCTTTTTGTAGATTATTCCACCCCCAAGGTGCTACATAAGAGAAAGCAGTTCTCCCACAGACTGCCACCATCAGGTAGAGAGTACACTCAGGGTCGTCACACCTCCCATTCCAAAAAGAGGTTCCCTAAAGAACCGACAAGGAAAAATTAATGAATATTAATATGAACAACAGCAAAATTTGTGGAGAGATTTCTCACAAAACATCGGTGTCGTTTATACTCATCTCCATAATCCCGTTCCATGTCACCCCTCCATCTCCTGGGCCCTAGGATATCAAAAGAGTGACAGAGAGAGGGAGAGAAAGAGAAATGCACAAACGCTACCCAAAAAAATAATAATTTACGTACGTGAAAGAGCATCGGCAATCAAATTATCCATACCGCGGATATGTTTGATTGAGAGATGAAAAGGTTGTAAAATAAGACTCCATTTCATAATTCTTTGGTTTTTACCACGCATTCGGTCTAAAAAGGTCAAAGGATTGTGATCTGTCAAAACTATAATAGGAAAAAATTGAGCTCAGATAGACCTTGAAATGCTGAACTGCCAGCACAAGGGCTAAACCCTCTTTTTCAATAGTCGAATAAACCATCCTGATGGCGATTAATATTTTTTGAAAAATAACTAATCGGATGTGCGATTCCATCAGTATCTTCCTGTGCCCCCGCACCAGAAGCACTGGTATCAACTGCAAGGAGAAACGGTTTCTTAAAAGCAGCGAGTACAGGAGCGTTGGCTAACAGGGCTTTTGCATTATCAAAGGCACTCTGACAATGTTTTGACCACTGGAATGGTTTCTTGGGACTCAATAAATCAGTCAAAGGAGAAACTACACTGGAAAAATTCTGACAAAACCCTTGATAGTATCCTACCATTCCCAGAAACCGGCGGAGTTCAAGGCAAGTACTATGTATAGGAAAACTGCTAATAGCATCCACTTAAGCGTCGATTGGTTTCACACAACCCTGACCAACCACTTCACCCAAATAGGTCACAGTGACTTTTCCAAACTCGCATTTGGCAAGGTTAATCGTTAAATTGGCTTTGGCCAAACGTACAAAAAGTTCTTCTTCGGACCAAGAAGAACTAAACACAACGACATCGTCTAAGTAAGCTTCGCATCCTGACAGTCCAGACAATACTCGATTTACCAACCGTTGAAACGTAGCAGGAGCATTTCTGACCCCAAAAGGCATAATGGTGTATTGAAGGAACATATAAGGTGTAACAAAAGCAGACAATTCCTTAGCACGAGATGTCAAGGGCACCTGCCAGTAGCCTTTCAAAAGGTCGAGTTTGCTGACAAACTGCGCAGAGCCAACACGATCTATGCAATCATCAATTCTAGGTAAGGGGTAACAATCAGGTTTTGTCAGCATGTTAAGCTTCCGGTAGTCAGTACAAAAACGATAAGTGTTATCTGGTTTACTCACAAGAATGACAGGAGAGAGGAAACTATTTTGAGATTGTAAACCTAGCCTGGAAAGGACTAGTCAAAACTGGTAACAATGCCAGCACTTGGTCACCTACTTGAAATTCTCTAAATTTAACCTTGCGTTCAAACAGTTTCTGCATCTTTCCCTGAGATTTACCTAGTTTTCTTTGGGCGATAGCTCTTGCTTCGTAAAGTCGGTAACGAAAACTGCTCACATAATCTAAAACATTTTCTGGCAGGGCAGAAGTCTTCCATTCACTGGCCAAGACAGCAATAGGGCCCCTGACAGTGTGTCCAAACCAAGCGGCAACCTCCCCGTCTCTCTCTTGAAGCCAACACGGAAGTGAATTAAACTGCAATCTATCGAGTGGCCGCTTGAGGCAGGCTGCAGAAGCGAGTCAAATCTGTATCTCCCCCATGTTAAAATGCCCAACTTTACAGCAGAAAAAAAATGTTTACAGCCTGGAGCAAAAAGTGGCTTTGGTCTATAGAGCTCATTTTTCCCTTCATGACAACTGTGAGGGGGGTGAATTTTTTTACAACTCATCTGTTTAAATTATATTTAAGCCTTAAAGTTCTGACAGGTGGATTCTTGACGCCACTTAGTCGTTAGTCTGCTGTCTGTAAGCATCACTCTCAGCTGTGCTTGTGCTTTCTCCGGGATTATTTCATACAATTTAATACATGTATTATACCTTCGCCCGTGCACACCGTTGGATTCTGTCGTGTTGAGTATGGAGTGAACGACCAGCGCTGTGTTTCCAGCTGTTTACCTCACATGCACTAATTGATGTGTGATGATTTCAGCCCTTTCTCTCCGTCCATGCAATAAATTCACACCCTTGAATGAGCTCGGATTTCTAGTTCATTTATTTGAAGTTCTGAGGTAATATCTTCGGTTTAACCCATCTGAGAAACTGGTGGCCAAAATTAGATTGTAAAATGGACTGAATAAATCTCTTTACGAACTTGACGTGAGATGCCGACTGATGTGCTTGCCTAGAATCACTGTCACACGCACAAGCTTAGAGCAGTATTGTAATTAACTAATACATTTTTAACTAGCAGAATAATAATGCATCACGATACACATAGTTGACTGCTTGAATGTTGTGAAAAATGTGTGTGATCCGTGTTATGTACATGCTCTTAACTAATTGCCCATTGTGAGATTAATAAAGTTGATAAAAAAGTAAAGTAAATAGTCTCAGTTTTAGTTACATCTTAACTATTATAATATTTCGAATGGCAAAAACATGAACTTTAACCTTGTCATGCTCCATTTCAGTATCTCAGCTCCACCCGCGTCCCGCCTCTTTGCCCATTTTAATTTGTGAGAGGTGACGCACTGCCAAGATGGCGACGGCTGGCCCCGCCCACTTTAAGCTTCAAAAACGCTCTTCAGAAACCTATGGGTGACCTCACGGACACTACGTCCATATTTTTTACAGTCTATGGTCCAAACACTAACTCATTAGGACTGAAACCTATGCTCTCTTGTACGACTTCAAAGTAGGGATCGACCGATATATCGGCCGGCCGATATATCGGGCCTATATTTGCGTTTTTTACGTGTATCGGAATCGGCCGATACACAGCTGCGCGTTCGCCGATAGTTTTTTTATTCTTTTTTTTTCCCGACGTTATTTATAAGCAGGCGTTCATTCTGCTGCTGGAGTCTATAGTTCACAAGCCCCGCCCTCCCCCACTAACAGAGTGCAACCTGCTCTTCACAAGAACTGTAACTTAAACTTTCAAAGCATCTTTTAAATGTTTGACAGCTGAAATATTGTCAAACACTTTGAAAATGGAAACACGTTGCTCTATAACTGTTAATATAGCTAAGCAAGTTTGTGAGTCCAAATGGAAAACGCGAATGCCTCGTCTATAAAACTTAACTGCTTGCCATTGTATTAGAGAGCTGCAAATAGCTAAGGTGTAGACTATCCGTTCAGTATGCATTAGGGCTTTCTATGAAGATTCTAAATTCGAATATGTATTAATTTTGAAGTTGAAAATTAATATTTGAATGTGGAAAAACACGCCCGCGGTTGCAGACTAATAACGTTACCACAGCTGCTCAGCTTGCTCGGAGCGCTCACTGTCACGGTTCAAAATACTGTGAAACTTCAATCAATGAATGAAGCCTGCTATATTTGGGACAAGAGTCGCGACTCACAACCTTAAATTGCTTGCACAAAACTCTTGATAAGCACTCAACATTTGTTTGTTGTTGATCATTTAACCGACACGCAGAGAGCGCGAGGGAGAGCGAGTGCCTGGGCGAGACAGTGAGTGAGCGAGAGAGCTCTGCGGTTTTGGCCATTAGTTGATTTACTTGCTTTTTAAAACGTTGTCAAATATGTTTAAACTCAAATAAACTATCTAATACAGTAGTTATGTCTCTTTGTATTAATGTGTCCTGTTATTGACGTAATGCGCGTCAAAATGCGCAACGGGAGGTTCTAATATGTTTTTTAGAGGGAATATGCAAACGCCATTTGAGCAATTTTGACAGCCCTAGTATGCGTACGGGTGCTGTAAGGAACACTGGTCATAGGATTAAGTAATGCCAACACTGTTCTGTGCTTTTTTAGGAAGATTTATTCAGAGCCCACCTGGCTGAGGAGGTTTGGACGCGTGTGGTGTGTGTCTCCCTCCCATCGCAGTGATATTAGAGACTAGAAATGCTCATTTTATTTTATGTAGAAAAAATTAAACCATGGCAGTACATAGTTTGTTTCTTTTAAAATGAAGTACAATGTGCACTTTATGCTGGTTGCTACTGTGTGCAATAGTGTAATTATTTAATTTATGCTTAAATATTTATTTTCAGCACTGAACTTTTTTTGTTCTACCTCATGTTTTTACTATTTATTAAATATTAATTTTTGAAGTTAATTAAATGTTACTTTTATTAAATTGAGACCTGTAACATTTGTTAACATCATGTATTTTTATGATGTAAATTGAGGGAGCAAAATGTATCGGCTCCAAATATCGGCTCAAGAAAATCGGCAGCCCGTATCGGTATCGGCTAAGGCTGATGGGAAAAAAATCGGTATCGGTACTAAAAAAATCCATATCGGTCGATCCCTACTTCAAAGATAGCTAATAACATCCAAGGGAGTCCTTCTTCCCAGTCACAGTCAAGCTCAACACAATACGATCTCAAAAGCGATTTCAGAGTCTGATGGAATCATTCTAGTGCCCCCTGACTCTGAGGATGATACGCACTTGAGACGTTATGTCTGACTCTCAGTTTGTCGCATGACTTTACAAAATTGTCGGGACATAAAATTTGACCCTCAATCAGACTGGATAGTTTTCGGAAAGCCGAAAATAGACATAAAACTTGTCAACGCCTTTAAAATCGATTTAGTAGTAATTGATCTCAAGGGGTAGGCTGCAGGATAAGGTTAGACTGACACAATGTGGACTGACACATTACAGTAAGTAAATAAGCATCAAATGTTCAAAAGGAGCTGTAGCCGTAGCAATAGGCTTTAAAGGAGCCAACGGGATTTTCTGGTTTGGCTTTTCTGGTTTCTGGTCTAACCGGTCATTTGACATGTATGACAGGAGCGTATGTGGTTCATCACCTCACGTTTGACCCTAGGCCAATAGAATTCTCTCAATATCTGGTCGTAGGTCTTTCGTACACCCATGTGACCAGCAACGCCCTCCTGAGACAACTGCAGGACAGCTTGACGAAAAGTAACAGGAACAACAAATTTGGATCTTAGATCTAACAAAAGGTCAGAATGCATAGGTTGTTTCCTAAAAAGCAATCAATTTCTGAGGAAGACAGAAAATTAATTCTGGTCACCTTTATTCACCAAAGAAAACAGGTCTTGGAGGGTGCCATCCAACTGTTGTTCTTTAATTAGTTCATCTCGAGATACACTATAAAGTGGAGATAAAGAACAAGCAGTAACACAGTCACCGCAGTCAAAAGAATTTCAGGAATGGAATCAGACTTTTCCACATTGTCAATGACAGACCGTAACTTAGACACAGGAATCTCATCTTCAGTATCAGTGCACACAGGTTTACTTCCTGGCTGAGAGGAATCTACAGAAAAAATTAAAGTATCACTAAGAATAGTTTCTCTTTCGTCAAATATTTTCTTGGCCTTGGCTCGAGCTATCACACATGCAGGATATAAGTCATGACAGTCACAGGAGTTACACAGTTTTCTTACAACAGGAACCATTATAGGTGAAACCCCACCATCTGAATTTCCTCCTGCCAGATCATTTCCAAGTATGAAGGTGACTCCAGAAACAGGAAGCACTGAACGAACTCCCACAACAACATCACCTGACACAAGCTTGGAATTAAGGTGAATGCGACGTAGAGGAAGTTTCATAAATCCCATCTCAAACCCTCTTAATAATACTTGAGTTCCCGTAGCAGTCCTATCAGACAACGGGAGAAGTCCTTCTAATAAAAAAGACTGCGAGGCCCCCGTATCTCGGAGGACATAAACAGGAACAGCCCTCTTAGAGCCAGGCAAAGACACGGTCCCTTCTGTAAGAAATGGTGCATAATCATTATGACTTTTGACATTATCCACCTCTTAAGAATTATGTAATCAGAAATTGTATGTCCTGCCTTTTTACAATAAAAGTAATCAGTCTCTCCTTTAACAGGTGTAGCAACAGCATAATCAGGAGAAAAATGAGAAGCAACACATTGACGTGCAACAGTTTTGCTCTTACCCAAAACGCTGGACTTAGGTCTATGTGGTTCATTTAAATGACTATTCAAGCCTCGGTGAGCAAGTACAAATTCATCGGCCATAAGAGCAGAATCCGAAAATTTACTCACCTTATGCTCATTCAAATACTGTACATAGCGACAGCATCTGGTACGCAATGTTTAAACTTTGAGTACCCCTAGGGCAATCAAGTTTGAGTAAACATTGAAGTACCCCAGCGATCAAACATGGTAGTTTTTTTTTTCTCTAGCAAACTCAAGATAAGTGCACTTCTCAGATTTAAGAAAACTTCTAAATCGCTGACGATATGCCTCAGGTGCTAATTCATAGGCTTGTAGTAGTGCAGATTTAACAGTTTCATAATCACGGCTTTGCTCAACAGTTGAAGCAGAATACACTTCCTGTGCTCTCCCTGTTAAAACACATTGCAACAATAATGTCCAAAATTCTCTGGGCCATTTTAGTGAGTCAGCGACACGTTCAAAATGAGACAAATATTTCTCAAACTCTCTCTCAGAACACGACGACCATCCTTATGTTTTTAAAAACATCAAAACCAGGTGCAGCAGAGACTGATTCAGAAGATCGAGTTTCAACTGTTCTTGCATTCAAATTCATTGCATTCTCTTTCAAACTGCAACTCCAATTTTCGCATCTCAATCTGCTATTATAACAACCTGCTATGTTATGATCGCAATTCGATATATAGGGGGTTTAGACTTTTTCAACATATGCATCCTTCACATTCCAGAAACATTTATGTAAGAGCCAAATGTTACTTGTTTGTTATGCAATTATAGGTTTTAATTCCTGTGTCTAACACTGGGTGGTGCATGTCTGTAAATTGGCCACTGGTACAGTACACTGAAAAAATATTTTCATTCATCCAATTAAAAAAATTTAGGGTAATGGTTCACATCTATATTTTATAACTTGAACCATTGGAAAAAAAATAACTTAACCTAACCAATATTTTCTATGTCTATGAAAAGTTTTTTTTTAAACTTGGTACAAAGTAATTTTTTCATGTAGAAGAAAGTCAATTAATTTAAATTCTTTTTTTGATCTAAACAATAATTTATAGATTTAATTGAAACAAAACTTCTCATTTAAGAAATATGTATTAGAAATTATTTTTTTTCTCCAATCAATTATATATAGATTTAATTAAACAATTATTTTTTAAAATAAATGTTAATAGAAATTATTAATTTTAAACAAACAAAAAGATATGGATTTAATAAAACATGTTTCCCATCAAGGAACATTGCTTAGTATTTGATCAATCCAAAATCTAATAGATAAAAAAGACAAATAACTTGCATTGCAAAAAGATTTATTAGCCAATTTAAACACACCAGCAATTTCAGTGCTCAAGTGTCATTTTAACTTCAAGGGCGGCCAAACATTGACCTTACAACAGCCTTAAAGGGATAGTTAAATGAAAACTGGTCAGTAATACTCTTGTTACAGTGGAAGCTCCCGTTCCGCCTCCTCTTCGCCACCAGAGGGAGCCTTCACCCGAGTATTGATCATTGGCGTTAAACTCAAATTCCCATCATGCCTCGTACCTGGGACTGATTGCGTCACACACCTGCACGCCATTAACACACACACATAAAAGCCACGTCCACACACCACACCAGTGCGAAGTCTTGATTTGCCCCGGTGATCATTTCTGAGCGTTATTCCCTGTTTCTGATATTCTGGTTGTGAACTTTGGACTGTCTCTGATTCTGTGATTGATCTCTGCCTGGCCTGACTTTGGACTGTTTCCTGGACTGTGATTATTGCTGCCTGCCCCGAACTCTGCCTGTTATTTGGATCACCCTTTTGTCTAGTCCTCATTGCTCTGTCTGCCCGTCTTGACCCTGCCTGTACGACTACGATCAATAAAGCTGCAAATGGATTCCTCTGTGTTACGTGAATCATTACAGAAGACTTCGCCGCCAACAAATCCAGCAGCCGTCATGCAACTGACCACCGAGCTTACCTCCCAAGCGTCCCGGTTGGATTTACACCATCAACAGCTCAGCCACCTGACTACCCTCACTGAGCAGCTAGTACAGGGGATACAGGAGCTTCGCACCGCTGTCGGGACGGTACCAAGCACACCTGTTGCACCACCACCACCGAGTGCTCCCCCAACTACTGTGA
Source organism: Cyprinella venusta (assembly GCA_038021265.1). Lineage (NCBI taxonomy): Eukaryota > Metazoa > Chordata > Actinopteri > Cypriniformes > Leuciscidae > Cyprinella > Cyprinella venusta. Next base: position 1,138,318 of record CM075863.1, read on the forward strand.
GTACAACAGTAAATCCAAGACTCGCTTTCCCTGATAAATTTGATGGTACACCAACGAAATGCAAGGGGTTCATGCTTCAATGTACACTCTTTGTTGAACAACAACCCACGTTATACGCCAGTCATGAGAGCCGCATTGCCTTCGTTTGTTCATTACTAACCGGCAGAGCATTAGACTGGGCTACGGCAATCTGGAGACCGGAGGGCAATACCTTTTCCACATTTCAAGAGTTCACGCAACAGTTTCGTCACGTATTTGAACATTCGACTGAGAAGGGTAATGCAGGCGATCAGCTGTTATCACTCACTCAAGGAAAAGAAACCGCCGCTGATTATGCTCTCACATTTCGCACGCTGGCGGCACAAACCAACTGGGTTGAAGACACTTTAAAGACACTGTTCAGAAGAGGACTTACTAATGAGCTTCAGTCTGAGCTGGCCTGTCGTGATGAAGGAATGAACTTGAACGAATACATCGCCCTGGCCATTCAAGTCGATAATCTCCTGCGATCCAGACGCAAACTCAGACTACCAGTCCAGCCCCCCTTCGCAGTATCCAGTCATCCGGAACCCATGCAGTTAGGGGCTACTCACATCACCCCAGAGGAACGTGAGCGTCGAGTTCAACACCGCTTGTGCATGTATTGCGGTCAATCTGGACACATGAAGATCGACTGTCCCGTTCGACCCACCAGCCGCAACACCTCGGGGAGTCTACCAGTCCTTTCCAAAACTCCCATCACCAGTTTCTCACTCCCAGTTCGTTTAATTGTCCAGGATAAACCCGTTGACACCTCTGCTCTCATCGACTCTGGAGCCGCAGGGAACTTTATTTCACAGGCTTTTGCCGAACAACACAATATTCAACTCAATCCGTGTCCTTCTTCCCTGACAGTGGAAGCGCTAGATGGGCATCCCATCGGAGCGGGCAAGATTCAACACATCACAGAGATGATTCGTTTGCACGTCGGGTCTCTTCACTCTGAGAACATCCAGTTTTATGTCATCCACTCATTGCATCACAGCATTATTCTGGGACACCCCTGGTTACAGACTCATAACCCACACATCTCCTGGAAGGAGGGCCAGATCATTCGTTGGGGTGAGGCTTGTAACAATCATTGTCTGTCCAGAGTCACTCGAGTAAGCAGTTCCAAACCAGAGTCCATTGCTCTAGAGCCTGAGCGGGAGGATCTCCCGTCTGTCTATGCGGATTTGACTGAAGCCTTCAGCAAAGAGAAAGCGGCACAACTCCCCGAACATCGATCCACGGACTGCGCTATAGAATTAATCCCTGGTACCACGCCTCCTAAAGGAAGAATTTTTCCCCTGTCAAAGCCTGAATCTGACGCTATGAAACAGTACATTGAGGAAGAACTTGCTAAGGGCTTCATTCGACCCTCCACTTCTCCTGCAGCAGCGGGGTTTTTCTTCGTGAAGAAGAAAGATGGCAGTCTAAGACCATGCATCGATTACCGTGGATTAAACGACATCACCGTCAAGTACCGCTATCCTCTGCCTCTGGTTCCAGCTGCACTAGAACAACTCCGTCAGGCCAAGTACTACACCAAGCTCGATCTACACAACGCTTACAATTTGATCCGCATACGAGAGGGTGATGAATGGAAAACTGCCTTTTCCACCACTAGTGGGCACTATGAATATCTTGTCATGCCTTTCGGTTTGTCCAACAGTCCTTCCGTTTTCCAGGCCTTCATGAATGATGTGTTCCGCGATATGCTAGACAAGTGGGTGATTGTATACATTGACGACATCCTGATCTACTCCAATTCACTAGAAGAGCACATTCTACATGTCCGGTCTGTACTCCAACGTTTGATTCAGTTTCATCTCTACGCCAAAATGGAGAAGTGTGAATTCCATCAAACCAGCATCTCTTTCCTGGGATACATCATCAGTCAAGAAGGGGTCGCCATGGATGAGAAGAAGGTTAAGGGGGTAGTAGACTGGCCATTACCACAAACCATAAAAGAACTGCAAAGATTCCTGGGATTTGCAAATTTCTATCGGAGATTCATCAGGAACTTCAGCCTTATAGCCGCTCCCTTAACAGCCCTAACCAAACGTCACAGCCATCGCATATCATGGAACCCCGAAGCACAACAAGCTTTTCATGACCTGAAGACACGTTTCACTACTGCACCCATTCTGCATCATCCGGATCCTGAACGACAATTCATTGTTGAAGTCGATGCTTCTAATACAGGGGTAGGGGCCATATTATCACAACGCCAGGGAGATCCAGCCAAAATGTATCCATGTGCTTTCTTCTCTCGCAAACTTTCTCCAGCTGAACGCAACTATGATGTGGGAAACCGGGAACTGTTAGCCATGAAGTTGGCTTTAGAAGAGTGGCGTCATTGGTTGGAGGGAGCAGCAGAACCGTTCATCATTCTCACAGACCACAAAAACCTGGAATACCTCCGATCCGCTAAACGTCTCAACCCACGTCAAGCCAGATGGGCTCTATTCTTCACCAGATTTAATTTCACTGTCACATACCGCCCAGGAACCAAGAACACAAAAGCCGATGCCCTCTCTCGACAATCTGAAGAAACCACCCAGAACCACAACCCCGAAAACATACTTGGTGAGAAATTGTTAATTGCCCCTGTCCAGTGGGATATTATAACTGAGATCCAGCAGACTAACCGTCAAACTCCCGGTCCCGTTGAATGTCCTGCAGAGCTACTCTTTGTCCCAGAAACACTACGACCCCGTCTCCTCGATCATGTGCATTCAGCTCCAAGCTCCGGTCATCCAGGAATCAATGCCACCATCCAATTGCTCAGAAACAGGTTCTGGTGGCCTACTCTAACCGCCGATACCATCAATCATGTACAAAACTGTGACAACTGTCAAACCTCAAAATCAACCCGGAAACTACCAGCCGGTCTTTTGTGCCCACTGCCAACTCCACAACGACCCTGGTCCCACATCGCCATCGACTTCATAACTGACCTTCCCAACTCTCATGGCCACACCACTATTCTCACCATAGTAGATCGTTTCTCCAAAGCCTGCCGTCTGATACCTTTGCACAAACTCCCCACTGCTTTCGAAACCGCCGAGTTGCTGTGCAATCAGGTATTTCGCTTCTACGGATTGCCCGAAGATATTGTTTCCGATAGAGGACCTCAGTTCACCTCACGTGTATGGTCGGCATTCTTCAAACATCTCAACATCAACATCAGTCTCACATCCGGTTATCACCCACAATCCAATGGTCAAACGGAACGTCTCAACCAGGACGTAATTCGCTTCCTCCGATCATACTGCCAACAACAACAGAACGAGTGGAGCAAATATTTGTTCTGGGCCGAGTACGCCCAGAACTCCCTGGTCAAACCATCCACTGGCATCACTCCCTTCAAGTGTATCCTGGGTTTCCAGCCTCCTCTGTTTCCTTGGTCAGGTGAACCTACCGAACTACCCTCCGTCACTGAGTGGCTACAGAAGAGTGAAGAGGTTTGGGATCAAGCACACACGCATTTAAGGCACGCTGTCCGACGCCAGGAACAGCAAGCTAACCGCCATCGCCGTCCAGCTCCAGAGTACCAGAATGGGCAATGGGTATGGCTTTCCACCAGAGACCTCCGACTCAGACTTCCATGTCGCAAACTCAGTCCCAGGTATGTTGGTCCATTCCAAATTATTAGAAGAATTTCCCCTGTGTCATACCGTTTAGACCTGCCCGCTAACTATCGTATCTCTCCCACTTTCCATGTATCGCTGCTGAAACCCGCTGGTGGTCCGAGAGGAGAAGCGGATGAGGAGCCCGCTTCTCAGAGTCCTCCACCCATCCTGGTCGACGGCGAGGAGGCGTACCGTGTGCACCAGTTGCTTGACTCCAGACGTCGGGGTAACGTTCTCCAGTATCTGGTCGATTGGGAGGGTTACGGTCCGGAGGAACAGTCCTGGGTCAATGCGAGTGATATCCTGGACCCTACTCTCACGGAAGAGTTTCATAGGACACACCCGGAGAAACCGGCCCCCAGACCTCGTGGGAGACCTCGTAGGAGACCCCGACGTCAGTTGCCTCCTCGCGTCAGGAGCCGCTCGCAGGGGGGGGGCTCTGTTACAGTGGAAGCTCCCGTTCCGCCTCCTCTTCGCCACCAGAGGGAGCCTTCACCCGAGTATTGATCATTGGCGTTAAACTCAAATTCCCATCATGCCTCGTACCTGGGACTGATTGCGTCACACACCTGCACGCCATTAACACACACACATAAAAGCCACGTCCACACACCACACCAGTGCGAAGTCTTGATTTGCCCCGGTGATCATTTCTGAGCGTTATTCCCTGTTTCTGATATTCTGGTTGTGAACTTTGGACTGTCTCTGATTCTGTGATTGATCTCTGCCTGGCCTGACTTTGGACTGTTTCCTGGACTGTGATTATTGCTGCCTGCCCCGAACTCTGCCTGTTATTTGGATCACCCTTTTGTCTAGTCCTCATTGCTCTGTCTGCCCGTCTTGACCCTGCCTGTACGACTACGATCAATAAAGCTGCAAATGGATTCCTCTGTGTTACGTGAATCATTACAACTCTCCCTCATGTTGTTCAAACCCCGTAAGACTTTCGTTAATCTTCGGAACACAAACGAAGATATTTTTGATTAAATCTGAAAGCTGGATCACTCCTCCATAGGCTTCTAAGGGACTAAAACTTGACTATTTTAACAATGTCTTTAAAAACTTTTTGGAGGCAGCAAGTTTTAGTTCCTTAGAAGCCCATGTAGGAGTGATCCAGCTCTCAGATTTAATCAAAAATATCTTCATTTGTGTTTCGAATGTTAACAAAAGTCTTACAGGGTTGGAATAACATGACGCAGAGTAATTACTGACCGAACTTCAATTTTTGGGTGAACTAACCCTGCAGAGAATTAGGGAAATGCAACAATTTCTCAGTTTCAACACTACCAGAAATGCAGCTGTAGTTAAGTATTTCTCTATCTCTACTCCAAATATTGTCAGCAAAAAAACAACAACACATTGCTGAAAATACATGGAAGCACAGAGTTTTTCCAACTAAATTTGTCGCAATTTTATCTGAACTAGACTGCTTCAAGATATGACAGGTACTTCTACTAAAATACTGAACCTATTACTTAAACTGTAGCCAGTCACCTAAAACATTCTTTACAGATTTAAACTGTGTGCGGAACCTTAATTAGTCCTTTAATAACTAGAACTAGTTAGAGAGCCCTTTAAGCTGTATTGTAGAGTTGGTCATAGAGCCTCTTGACTTTTTTGGTCATGCCTTTCGGGTCCAGGTCCATGATGATTTTCTGGATGTATTCAAATGTCAGTTTCAATTTCTTGGGATACTCTAAATTGAAAGCATAAAGAAGGCCCAGAAGAATGGAAACAGTATTTGTGACAGAGGGCAAGCCACTCAGAACCTCTTGGCCCTCTAAAATGATGGCAATATTTGTGGGTACACCTTGTGCATCTCTCATGACAACGATTGCGATGGTTTCTTGCTGAAGGATTTGTTCAGCCTCTTCCTTTTCTGACACCTGGAAAAGAATTTAGGGAGGAAAAAAACGAAAAGAGAAAGAATAATTAATCGATACAGGTTGGGTTTCCCCCATATTAAAGGTTACCAACAGATCCCAAACTATTAAGACTCCATTCAGATGCTTTTTTTTTTAAATTTAGATAGACAAATAACTCAAAACAAATTGAATGCAAACACAAAGTTATATAATTAGCATCTACTTCTAACTAATTATAAAATTGTTTTTGTAGTAATTCCTTTTTGAAATATAAATACAACAGTCTATGCGACTATTATGAGTTTATGAGAATTATTGAAACTGCACACTTACCAGCGCATGAGACTCTGATTTTAGTGGAAAGGTATTGTATCTCTATTTGAAATTTGCTCACAGACTGTTTTCAGACATATATCTGAACAGTCAGCTGGCTAATTTTGAAGTTGACAGCCTTAGCTAGAATTTTCCCATTGCTAAATAAATCTTGATTTACCAGGAAATCCTTGATGAGGTCCTCCACTTCTTCTCCCATGTAGACAATTATACTTTTTAGTGCAATCTCCCTCTTTACAGCAACGTCAGTATCCTGCATCAAGATTGAATGAAAATTGAAATGGTTAAAGGGAAAGTTCACTTTGAAATTAAAGGAGAATTCCGGTCCAAAATGAACCTTTGGTCTAATTACACATTGGTACCTAGTCGACCGTTCTCTGAGATTTGGTTTCATGATAACCGAATGTAAAGAGTTTTATCTCTAAAAACTGTTTAGTGTATAACGCTAGTAATGGGGGCATTTAATAAGTAAAAAGAATGGTCTTTATAATATATCTTCTTATTAAATGTTCTGTACTCTTACAAAGTTCTCAATGCTTCGTTTTGCATGTATGGACCCTCATTATGTTTCTGTCTTTGTGTGGGGCTATTTTGAGCCTTGTTCGTAGTATTAACTAGCGATTTCTCTTTACTTATTATATGCCCTCATATACTAGCGTTATACACTAAACAGTTTTAAAGATAAAACTCTTTTCATTTAATTATCATGAAAACAAATCTCAGAGAACGGTCGACTAGGTACCGATGTGTTATTAGACCAAAGGTTCATTTTGCACCGGAGTTCTCCTTTAATTTTACGATATGTTTTAGCTTACCTCAAGGGCATCCAAGATCTAGGTCTCTTTGTTTCCAAAGTATTTTCAATTTTGATATTTTTAGGTCAAACCGTTTTTGTCCGTCAGTCGTTTTCTCACACAAATCACTCGTTTCGTGTCTTAGGCCATCAATGTGTACTACTTACATTTACGAGTCTTCAATTAGGTTTAATCTGGACTTCTCTGTGCATGCTCTTTGAGGTGGTGACCATAGACCTGCATTATATGACTGACAGACAAGAACGGTTTGACCGAAAAATATCAAAATTGAAAATACTGTGGAAACAACGACACCTACATCTTGGATGGCCTTGAGGTAAGCTAAAACATATCAAAAATTAATTTCAAAGTGAACTCTCTTTAAGTCAATCCATGCATTTACTATCAGTCTGTCAAGATTTGCTAAAGGCGCTTTAAGTGTTGTTGGGTGACGTCACTTCTGGTTGACTAAATTTTGCCAAACAAAATGGAGGCTAGCTAGACCGTCTCTCCTCTTATTTGTACTACTGTTTGGTAAAATTCTGGGCATTGTTAGAGGTGTAAATTAGCCAGCATTTCTCGGTGAATGACACAATGCGTAGACTCACATTCAGGTCCAACCTCTTTAATCCGAGCAGTTAAACCAGACAGCCGTCCAGTCATGGCAGCAGCTCCGTCTGTGCATATGCCAACACAAAAGGACCATTTCAGTTTTCCTGATATATAGTCATCCAGCGACTTGAATAGTTCTGCGGCTGTGGTTCCCTTTCGTAGTCACTCCGAGTTACGTCAAGGAGTGACGGAGAATGGGGGTTTCGCATAGAAAGCCAATCCTCTTCGAGTATTTAACAACGAGCCAATGGCGTGAAAATGCCATGGGTCTGCGGAATTTGCATAGCGTACTCCGCCCACCCATGTGGGTATAAAAGGAGGAAGCAAACGCAACCGCAGTATGTTTTCGCTTCGGAGCCAAGAGCATTCTTCTCTCCACAAGCCATATCACTAAAAGCCTCTTCGAGACGAGCGTCCTCTTCAGTGTTGGTGTGACGGCGGTACCCAGCGAGATTCTGCATTGCCTGCGATCTGTGCAGTGGTCTGCCAGACTTTGCGCTTCTCCCTGGTCGCCTCGGCGCTGAAAGAGTGAATTTCCTCCTCTCCTTTGAAAGAGCTGCACACGGCACGTCTTTTTAAAGATGGTTCGCCCGTGTTCTTCTGGGTGCGGTCGATATCTGTCCTCCTCTGATGGGCACGATCGCTGCTTTGTATGTCTGGGTCTTCGTCATGCTAAAGCAGCGTTCGTGGATGAGTCATGTGCCCATTGTGGTAACATGACCATCTCAACACTTAGATCGAGACTCAATGATCTTACTGTGAGAGTCCCCGTCCCCGCTACCCGTTCAGCTTCCTCTACCCGGGGAAGCTCTTCGGCTCGCGGCCAGGGTGATCTGACGGTGACGGTGTGGAACAAACCCCCGACGCTAGCTCCTCGGGTCCCACCCACCGCAACAGTGTTGCAGCCAGCGAGCGCCGAAACGGTTCAGACGTCTGCCTGTTCGCAGGTACCGTCTGTTTCGTTCGGCGCTCCAGAGGAGGATGCGATGTCGATCGCGGCATCACAAGGCGAGCTGGATTCTTCGGGGTCTGAAGATGCGGCTGCGCTGCCTCCCTCGGGAGTGCCAGCGCTGCCCGTCTCGGATCCCGAGATGACGGCTATGCTGTCTCGGGCCGCCGTGAGTATCGGGTTGGATTGGAATCCTCCGGCCCACCCCGATCACTCACGGATGGACGAATGGTTTTTGGGCAAAGCCGCCGCTGCAAAGCCACAGCCGACCCCAATACCATTCTTCCCCGAGCTGCATGCGGAACTGACGAAGACGTGGCAGGCTCCTTTGTCTTCCCGCGTTCGTCCGTCAGCTTCCCCCGCCTTTCCTCCCCTCGACGGCGCAGCTGCCCGTGGGTATGCTGGGGTGCCTCCGGTGGAGCGCTCTGTTGCGATGCAACTGTGTCCGCAGAGCGCCTCCTCCCGGGGGCCACCCAAGCATCCCTCCAAAGCCTGTAGGTTCTCGTCGTCTATGGCGGCGCGATCCTATAGCGCGGCGGGGCGGGCGGCCGCCGCTCTGCATGCGATGAGCACTTTGCAGGTTTTCCAAGCCAAACTGCTCAGAGATATGCACGAGGGCGGGACTGATCAAGGGTCGTTCAATGAACTGCGAGCGGCCACCGACCTCGCTCTCCGGGCGACTAAAGTGGCGGCTCGTTCCCTTGGTCAGGTGATGGCCACTAGTGTGGTCCAGGAGCGTCATCTTTGGCTCAACCTGGCGGAAGTGCGGGACGCTGAGCGGACCCGTCTGCTCGACGCCCCCCTTTCCCAGGCTGGCCTTTTCGGCGGTGCGGTTGAGGACTTTGCCCAGCAGTTCTCGACCGCCCAGAAGCAGACAGAGGCGATTAAACATATCCTGCCCAGACGGCCAGCTGCTGCCTCCACCCAGCCGTCGCCGCAGCCGCCTCAGTCTGCTCGCCGCCGAAGACGTCCCACTGCGGCCCCCCTCCCTCCGGAGCGACCCCAGCAGCAGCCTCCACCCGGGTCGCGCCGTAGAGGCGGTCGCAGAGGAACGTCACAGCCCCCTCAGGCCCCGCCCCCCGCTAAACGCCGGGCTAAGCGGCGTTCCTGAGACGGGCTGCTCAGTGATGGCATCGAGTTTTTCCCAGGAGGAGGTAGCAGGCCCCCTCCTTCCCCCGGTGGAGGGCCGGGGGAGAATATTTTGTTCTCCGCTCCCCGCTGCTCACCCACGGGTGGGCAGCACCCTGAGTTGGTTAAAGAAAGACTTGACACTATCACTGAGCACACAGACCGGGATGAGCGCGCACGATGCTCCAGAGTGTCGCCCCGCTCATTCCTCTCTGTCTCTGAGGGCGCGGAGAGGAGCGTGCATCATCCCCGGACCGCACCGCTCCTCTCCCCCTCTGTCGCCAGACCCCCGGCAGAACAGACCCCCGTGGAACGCTGGTCCTTCCCTGGTCTCTCCTGTCGGGGAGCGGAGCTCGACTACGCACCCGCATGTGGTATCTCCCGTGCGCATGCCAGTCACTCCGCCCCGCTGCCCCTCCGGGGGGACGTCTGTGGCTCGTATGACCCCGCTGGTTCGGTTCCTCGGAGCTTGGCTCGAGCTCCCCGGTCTGTCCCGCTGGGTCATCAGAACGATCAGATTCGGCTACGCGATTCAGTTCGCACGATCTCCTCCCCGTTTCAGGGGAGTTCGCTCCACTATAATCGGTGGCAATGCCCCGGTTTTGAGAGCGGAGATTGCGACCCTGCTGGCGAAGGGTGCAATCGAGACGGTCCCTCCAGCCGAGGTGAAGTCCGGTTTTTACAGCCCCTACTTCATTGTCCCCAAGAAGACCGGTGGGTTACGACCGATCCTGGACCTGCGCGTTTTGAACCGCACTCTGCATCGAATGCCGTTCAAAATGCTCACGGCCAAACGCATTTTCGAATGTGTTCGACATCAGGATTGGTTTGCAGCGATCGACCTGAAGGATGCGTACTTTCATGTCTCCATATTGCCTCGACACAGACCGTTTCTTCGGTTCGCTTTCGAAGGCCAGGCATATCAGTACACGGTTCTCCCGTTCGGGTTAGCTCTGTCCCCTCGCGTCTTCACGAAGATCGCCGAGGCAGCCCTTGTTCCCCTTCGCGAACACGGGGTTCGCATCCTGAACTATCTCGACGATTGGCTAATTTTGGCTCACTCTCGAGAACAGGTTTGCGAACACAGAGATCTAGTGCTTCAGCACCTAGCCCGTCTGGGCCTTCGGGTCAACCGGGAGAAGAGCAAACTTTGCCCCGTGCAGAGGATCTCTTTTCTCGGCATGGAGATAGACTCGGTCGCCATGTCCGCGCAGCTTACGAGCGAGCGCGCACACTCACTGCTGACTTGTCTTCGACAGTTCGACGGCAAGAGTGCGGTTCCACTGAAACTCTTTCAGAGGCTCCTGGGGCATATGGCATCCGCAGCCGCGGCTACGCCACTCGGATTGCTTCATATGAGACCGCTTCAGCTCTGGCTTCGCGATCGAGTCCCGAGGTGGGCATGGCATCGTGGCTCGCTCCGGGTTCCAGTAACTCCAGCGTGCCGCCGAACCTTCTTCCCGTGGTTGAACCTCAGCTTTCTTCGGGCAGGTGTCCCTCTCCAGCGAGTTTCCAGGCATCTCGTTGTCTCCACGGATGCATCTACCACGGGTTGGGGTGCCATGTGCAATGGGCATGCAGCCGCGGGTTCCTGGACAGGACCCCAGCGCCTCATGCACATCAATTGCCTCGAGCTGCTGGCAGTACGCCTGGCCCTGCACCGCTTTCGAGCACTGCTCAGGGGTCAACACGTACTTGTCCGTTCAGACAATACCGCTACAGTAGCGTACATCAACCACCAGGGGGGTCTACGCTCACGTCGGATGTCGCAGCTCGCTCGCCACCTCCTATTATGGAGTCAGAAGCACCTGAGGTCCCTTCGTGCTGTGTACATTCCTGGAGCCCGGAACCTGGCAGCCGACGAGCTGTCACGGATCCGCCCTGTCTCCGGCGAATGGCGACTCCATCCCCAGACGGTCCAGCTGATCTGGGACCAGTTCGGGGAAGCTCAGATAGATCTGTTCGCCTCCCGGGACTCTTCCCACTGCGTCCAGTTTTATTCCCTGTCCGAGGGCACGCTCGGTACAGATGCGCTGGCGCACAGCTGGCCGCGGGGCCCACGCAAGTATGCGTTTCCCCCAGTGAGCCTCCTTGCACGGGTGTTGTGCAAGATCAAGGAGGACGAGGAGCAGGTCCTGCTGGTAGCCCCTTATTGGCCCACCAAGACGTGGTTCTCCGAACTCATGCTCCTCGCGACAGCACCTCCTTGGCCTATTCCTCTGAGACAAGATCTGCTCACTCAGAGACGGGGCACTCTGTGGCACCCTCGTCCCGATCTATGGAGGCTACATGTGTGGCTCCTGGACGGCACGAGGCAGGTTTGAGTTCGCTACCACCTGCGGTGGCAGCAACCATCACTTCCGCTAGAGCGTCGTCTACGAGACACCTGTATGCGTTGAAGTGGAACCTCTTCGTCAACTGGTGCTCTTCTCGCGGAGAAGACCCCAGGAGATGCTCGATCAATGTTGTGCTTTCCTTCCTGCAGGATGGGTTGGAGCGTAGGCTGTCGCCCTCCACCCTCAAAGTTTACGTCGCGGCTATTTCCGCCTCTCATGATGCAGTTGAAGGTAAGTCCGTTGGAAAGCACGACCTGGTCATCAGGTTCCTGAGGGGAGCGAGGAGGCTAAATCCGCCTCGTCCTCCCCTCGTGCCCTCTTGGGACCTCTCGGTAGTGTTAAGTGCTCTGCAGAGGCCTCCCTTTGAGCCTTTGCAATCGGTTGAGTTGAAGTTCCTGTCCATGAAGACAGCACTCCTGGTTGCATTGGCCTCCATCAAGAGGGTAGGGGACCTGCACGCATTCTCCGTTGACGAAGCATGCCTAGAGTTCGGGCCGGCTTACTCTCACGTTGTTCTGAGACCCCGGCTCGGTTACGTGCCCAAGGTCCCCACTACTCCCTTCCGGGATCAGGTGGTGACCTTGCAAGCGCTGCCCCTGGAGGAGGCAGACCCAGCCTTGGCACTGCTCTGTCCGGTGCGTGCACTCCGCACCTACGTTGACAGAACGCGGTGTTTCAGGACCTCAGATCAGCTCTTTGTCTGTCATGGGGGGAGCCAGAAGGGAAGAGCTCTCTCAAAACAGCGGCTGTCTCACTGGTTAGTGGACGCCATTGTTTTGTCTTACCAGCAGCAAGGTCGACCGTGCCCCCTTGGTGTGACAGCCCACTCCACTCGGAGTGTGGCTTCCTCTTGGGCTTTAGCGCGTGGCGCCTCGCTAACAGACATCTGCAGAGCTGCAGGCTGGGCGACACCTAACACCTTCGCAAGATTTTATAATTTGCGAATCGAGCCGGTTTCCTCTCACGTACTCGCCTCCGCTAGTGCTGAAACCGCTTGAGTGTCTTCGCTTGCTCGCCACTCCACTCCTCAGATTGGATAAGGGCGATATTCCTCAGTTGTCCTTCTTTGAAGCCCTGAGTCCTCCAGCACTTGTGATGCGGGCACTGTTGCGTTGCTCTGGTGCCAGCTAGGTGCCTCCGTGTGCACGGTTCCCCTTTGGTAACTGTCTCACGTGTTTTATCCACTGTAAGCCTCTCTGAGCGTGTGTCTTCCCTTGGCAAGCCATCTGCCACCCCTGGAGCTAGTTGCCACCTGCGGTTGGCGCTCCAGTATTCTCCATATGCAGCCCCAGTGGCCATATGTGTTTTGTAAGTCCTCCCTTCGGTAGGCATCTGGTAGCATGTCCCTCCCAGGATATGTTTCCCAGTGTACCTTGGTAATTCTGTGTCAAAGTGGGACCTTTGTTAATTTTGTGTTAGAGGTCTAGACTTTCGCAGAGCACTGGAAGACAGCTGGAAGATGGCGTGATGGCATAGACCCCCATTCTCCGTCACTCCTTGACGTAACTCGGAGTGACTACGAAAGGGAACGTCTCGGTTACAGATGTAACCCTCGTTCCCTGAGTAGGGAACGGAGACGTTACGTCTCCTTGCCACTTCTGCTGTACCGCTGGGTGACGCCTGAGATCAGTCTTGGCTCCTCAGCGAAGACATACTGCGGTTGCGTTTGCTTCCTCCTTTTATACCCACATGGGTGGGCGGAGTACGCTATGCAAATTCCGCAGACCCATGGCATTTTCACGCCATTGGCTCGTTGTTAAATACTCGAAGAGGATTGGCTTTCTATGCGAAACCCCCATTCTCCGTCACTCCTTGACGTAACGTCTCCGTTCCCTACTCAGGGAACGAGGGTTACATCTGTAACCGAGACGTTTTGGTTGGCAATGATAGTGCACATAACATATCCTCATGCACATCCTCCTGATAAAGATATCACACATAAACAAGTAGTATTGCCTTGTTGTCAATATCTGTAGACTCGTCAACCTGGAGTGCGTATCGCGGGGATATATTTATCCTCTCCAACAATTGTGTTTCAATGTCCTCTGCTATTTCGTCAATGCGCCGAGTGACGGTGCTAGCCGAAAGAGGCACCTGTGCGATCTTTTTAACCGCATCATCTCCTAGAAGTTCACGGCAAATGTCTTTTGTGGCAGGAAGGATCAATTCTTCACCAATAGTGAATGGTTTCTTTGCCTTAGCAATACGGTTAGCCACCAAGTATGATATGCTCGTATGAAATGCACTCGCATTTACTGATGTGGTGGCCCTCATTAATTGTTTCTGACCTTCTTGTTCAAGCTTTTTTCTTTCAAAATACTCAGAAGGCTTGTCTTTTAATGCGGGGTGCTTGGTCTCCAAGTGGCTACGCAGTTTTGAAGGATTCATCGCCTCGTTAGAGAGCTGGTTCCCACATATTATGCAGAGCGGGATCAGTGCGAGTTTATCACCTGTTGCGATAAATCCATATTTCAAGTAGGACTCCTGGTATTGTCTGTTAAATATAGCTTTCTTTTTCTTGGAAGTCGTAGGCTCTTCTTCTGTCTCCTCACTGGCCCGTTTCCCAGAGACGTTTGTTTTTTACTCATTTTGCTAGCTTGTGGGTTTATTTTTCAGCGGTAAAGTATCACGTGACCGAGACAAGCGTTGCTATGCACCAAGAATGAGTCATAGACGGATGTAACGGAGATATTTTATTATTTTTAGAATGTATTATTTTTAAAAATAAAACATCGTTCAGACTCGGAAAATAAAACGGAAATAATGTTATTTATTTTTTGATTTATTTAAAGTTTTTTTTTCTGTGCGGCCCGGTATCAAATTACCCATGGACCGGTAACGGTCCGCGGCCCGGGGGTTGGGGACCATTGCTGTAGTGGGACGGTGAGAGAGCGGGGACGGACAACCCGAGCGGTGAATAAGTGGGTGAAGTTTAAATGACAAACACCTGTCTGTGATTTCAGTGATTGGCGTGAGGAGAGCGCATATAAGCGGGCCGTGCGGACAACAGTTTGAGAGAGAGACTGGCAGCTCGTGCACGTATCCTGTGGAGTTCTGTTACCGAACGCATGACATTTGAAAGCTGTATTCAGCGGGAAGAGTTTTCACTGCAACCGTGTTCGGCAAAGCTGTGTTCAGTGGGAAAAGTATAAAGTGCCGAAGTTACGACGTTACTCTGTAGGCCAAAACGCGGAAGTGAGTTAGCATTTTAGCACTCCCGGTTCCCTTGCTCTAAAGCCTATGGGATTTTTGAATGGGTTTTTGCTAAATCACCTGAAATAAGGTCTGTGGTGAACAAAGCCTCTATATATTTTCACGTTTTAATCTATGACATAGAACACACAGTTATAACCTGCTTGTGGTTTTTTAAACTTTATTGTGTCTGATTGTGTTTTTTAAAATCTTTATATAGGCTTTAAAATGTATATATTTTGGATTAACTTGTAAAGATTATCTTGCTAGACAAAACGTGTAAGGGTCACAACCCTTTGTTAAACACAGATCTTATTTTTTGCGATTTCCCAAAAGTCTATGTGGAAAATGCATTGCTTTTCGACCGAGGGAACCCATGCGCCGCTAGCTTCCGAGTTGTCCTACAAAGTGACGTCATCACGCCGGCACTCTATTATCACCTATTATTTATTTTTGCTTTTGACATTCTGAGTTAACTTTATTTGAGCGCGACCTCGTGCTGTGAAGAGAGTTGTGTAAATAAAAGTGCACGAGTCCCAGTTTTCGCCGACCCTGTGTCTTACCCAAACATAACCAACCTGTTCTTACATCACAAAGTGATGATAAAGTATATATACGTGAACATTACATTTATAAAATGAGTACATATACAAATTCAGGTCCAAAATGTTTGTACGCGTTTGTCGTAGACACAAAATAGCATAACTAATATAAAGCCAGCGCTGGCATTTGACAAAACTAAAACATCACATCTGGAATTATACATGCAAATACTTTTAAAATGATGAAGTCTTAGCCTACTTACAGGTTGTGGCCCAACAACTGCTGCCTCTGGTTTTAAAGTCGAATCTGCTTCATGTTTTAGTAACAGTTTCTTGCTGAATCCAGTGTTGAACTCGTGGAGATTCTGGAAGCTGTCTTCCGTAAAATGCGCAGCACAGAGAGCTAGATTACGATCGTCATTTTCAGGAACATAATCAAACATAAATTGTATGAGTCTCTCTCTCTCTCAAACTGTTGTCCGCACGGCCCGATTATATGCGCTCTCCTCACGCCAATCACTGAAATCACAGACAGGTGTTTGTCATTTGAACTTGAACTTGACGCACTGTCCCACTACAGGACCTGTACATCTGGACCGGAGCGCAGGCACATTTCGCCCTTAAAGGTAATGGGCGTTAACCTTCTGGACAATGTGAGCGACAGTTTAGCCAATCACCACACACCGGCTCAAACTAACCAATCTGAACCCACGACGTGTTTCTGAGGGAGTGGTTTCATAGACTCAGGAAGTAAACTGCTCGTTCAGGGGACAGAGGAGAGTGCGGCTTAAACGTACAATATGTAATTTTTTTGGCCACCAGGGGTCACTCATTTCACATAATAACAAAGACGTACTTTGATGATGTCAGGAAAGAGCGTGGGCTCAAGGGAATTGTTGTCGCTGTCAATGACAACCAGCTCAGCTCATGACATGACATGATCGTTTTTACAAAATATACGGATATACGGCATCTCTCTGTTAGCTTGTCAAGAAGCTTTAAATGCAACCCCAGTGTTTACCTGTGGCATGCTTCTCGGGTCATATCTTTCACCCGTACGTTTGAGCTTTACTGGGCTGTAGCAGCAGATCTGGCGCAGGCAAAGGTAATCGTGGTTCATAACTATAATACAGACGAATATAAATATTTATATTACGCTCCTTCAATGAATGACCTATTTTAGAACATTTTTCGGGTACACCGGATTTTATAAGCATGTAAGATACTGCAGTCAAACGTTTGACTGGGTTTGTGTTATGCATCCACTATGTGCTAAAGGCTAAAGGGAATGTAGTGATAGCTTGCGCCGCAGATGAGGCGTTTATTTAGTAAGCATGAGCGCGCTAAAGCGGGCACGTACATTCGCAACCTGACTCATATGAGTATTCAATGTGCGCGGCTCGCTAACAGCAACAGTTGGCTGATTTGAATGAGACGACCGGTTACTGTGAACGGGGAGCGCTATATGCGCGAGCAGCACCGGGGGACAGTGCATCTCGTCTGAGTGAGCGCCTCGTGAGCGGGCACGTGATTTACACGCATAAAAATACGTCTTACTTTTTTTTCTTCATCATTTTCTATGCTTTATTGGCGGTAGTCCAGTGTTCCCCTTTGTGTTTGGTGGTTTCGCCGGGTTCCGCAAGGAAGTTAGAGAAAATAGAGGAGTCAAAGGTTATATGACGCCATAGACGGACGACGAAACGGAAATAAAGAAACGTCCCGTGTCTTCGAATTAAACTATAAATTTCTCCGTATTTAAAAGTTGGTGGAAACAATCGGGATAATGTAAGTACACATCTAATAGAAATATATAACATAGATACAGTTACTTTTGCTATTTTTAAAGCCGAAAAAGTACAGATTGTGGCTTTAAATAAAGGTGAAGTTTATGAAAAATAAGACTTTTAAAAGAAGAAAAACCACGAATACATGTTATATTGCACCCCATAAACACAATCATGCAAAGAAAAAGAGCAGTCAACCCCCCCTTTAACATACCTGTGTGATAAACACATAAATAGACAGGCACTGTTAACCGCAGCTTTTTTGCCTGTTAACCACAAAATACATGTTTAAATACACCAGTTACTTAATTACCAAATACATAGTAAATCCAATGTACAATATATATATATATATATATATATATATATATATATATATATATATATATATAATCTTTATTATGCGTACCAAATATACACATTTATATGCATGTGTCTCAAATTTCACTAAATCGAGACGTTAGTCTCTTAGCCACTAACACATCTCACTCGTGGCGCACACACCGTGCCGCCATTTCACGCAATGCACTATACACTCATTAAAGAGTCATGAAACCCCAAACCAAATTTTCTGAGATTTTAACAGAGGTATGTGTGTTGAACACCATTGAAGACAATGTTAGCATCTGTTAGATTTAATAATAAGGTTAAATAGGTTAAATTTGAGGTTTTTTCCGCTTTTTTCGACTTCCGGGTTTAAAATCTTCATCGTAGGATGTGACGTGGCAGAGCACAACGGGGTGCGTTGATGACTCATCGGCGTCTCATAATTATTAATGAGGCTGAGTTTTCATATCCTATGAGAAGACACTGCTCTTAATTATTCATGACACCACGTGGGTCTTTCCAATGACAGACGTCAAACTGATATCGCGTAGTAGAGGAGACAGAATGACAATCATGGGACGCAAGTGTATATTTTCATGGTGCAAAAGTCAAAGTGGATTAACTGTTTCCCCGCGATGCTGCCAGAGCTAGACTATGGCTCCGGGCGGTTGGTTGGCCAACAACCACGGACACATCTAATCTTCGCGTGTGCCGCAAACATTTTACGAGAGATAGTTTCGAGAATTGGAGAATGGTGGACTTCGGCCTTCTCGACGACCAATGCAATTTACGTCTCGCGAGTCATGCGGTACCAATTCCCGAGGACTTTTCTATCCCTTTAGAGGTAGGTATGTGTGTGTGTATTATAGTGAATGAGGGTAAAGCTGCGTTTACCTGTACCACCTCCCTACAGCACACGTTTTCTCTTGGAGACAGCCGGGTACATTGACCACAAGTACACCCGTTCCAAAATTATAAGTTTATGAATAAAAACGTTAGGCGAATTTATAGATTGGACCTTAGCTACCATTCTGACACTTCTCCCATCCGCACCGCCTCCGGTTCATCCATGTTTTCATCCACGGTCGCGGCAGGGGCTAATGGTTCAAATAGATAGGGCATAGGACCTGCACCGCCATCTATTTCGTAATCATTTAGCCCCGGGGATTCTGGAGGAGAGAAATCCTCCACCTCCACGGAGCCATGTGAACTGCTACCACTACAAATTTATATGTCACTGTCCATCTTTGTTATTGGGGTTCAGTGAGCGCGTAGCCTATAGTCTGTGCACAGAACGTTTTTTTTTTTTTTTTTTTTTTTTTGTGAAGCAGAAAATTAATTATATTCAAATATGTGCATTTATAGTGTGTATAAAAAACTATATATTTTATAATGTCTTTATAATTATACATGTATATTAATATATTTTAAATAAAAATTACGATTACTGTAAGCTAATATGTAGCAGAGCATTCAGTTACTTTTGAAAGGACAATAATAAAGTGTCAATGTATTTCATTACACTTTAATTTTGCAAGCTATAAAAAAAATCTAGCGTTTCGTCAGGTTTTACCACTGATTTTTTAGTTACAGTTGATATGCATGGGCAACTGGCGATGACAGTTCCCCTCTCCCCTGCCGTGCCGCGCCACACCCACACCCCTCCCTTCTTCTCACTGCCATCCACGCCCATTTAAGTTGCATTTTTCAAAAAGACTGTGAGCTGGACTTGAGCTGAAAGAGGGGGGTTTCATGACCCTTTAACAGCTCACAAATAAACTTAATTTAACAAGTTAATGACACGAACCAATAGTCAAATGTAACACCTAAATGAATACTCTTTCACAACTGATTGTTTAAACCTAACATGAACACTTTTTAACTCAAGTTTTACATCAAGTGCACAGAGTTTATGAAAACATACCTCTCCTCAAGCGACATTTCAGGAAAGAGGATGAATCTCCGATTGCACTGCTAATTGAACCTCCCTCGTACGCATGACGCCAGCTAACGTGCATACACTGATCGCAACCCTCAGTAAGAGCACACAAACGTCTTTCAAAATAAAATGCCCCGAAATGAATAATAAATAAAAATAAAACCAAATTATTTAGAATCTGGTGTAACAACATATCCCTGCTACAGTCGGATGAAATATGGTAATTTTTAGATAGGAATTTTGGGTTTTCATGAGCTGTATGCCAAAATCATTAGTATTTAAACAATAAAAGACCTGAAATATTTCAGTTGGTGTGCAATGAATCTTAAATATATGAAAGTTTAATTTTTATCATTACATTATGAAAAATAATGAACTTTATCACAATATGCATTTTTTTAGAAGGACCTGTATATATACAAATAATTATACACAGCACACACACATAAAATTATTTATTTGCAGCGGTTATTTTGGAAGTAAAGAGAACCTTACTAAGAAATTCCCTAATGGTTGTTATTCCTTGGGTGGGTGGATGGGTGGGGGAGTGGGGGGCACACCACCACCAAGCATTTGTGCTTAGGGCACCCAAATGGCTAGCGCCGCTCCTGTTTAGTTTAGTAGTAAGAATCAAAGAAGCAAAAGTTCCAGATATGAGTTGGGTTTTATCCATAAAGTAATTTAAATAAATTCTGTTTTATGTTTCAGGAAAACAAAGGTTGCACATAAAAACCACCATTTAACTGCTGAATGAATCATTAGAAATGGGGAACGCACCATCAGAAAGTAACATGGGCGACAGCCTAAGATGCTGCATCTGTAAAAACGTCCTGCCTCCGTGCACATCCTTTGATGATTTCTACCAAAGTACTGTTCATGGGCGGTATGTGTATGTCTACAATGGAGGTCAATACTACAGACCAGTTGGCGTTGATAATATGTACAAGTGTGAATACTGCTTCAATAAGCAAATCAGGGAAGAGGAGAGACAGAGGAGGGAAGAAGAGAGGAGAAGAGAAGAGGAGAGACGGAGGAGGGAAGAAGAGAGGAGAAGAGAAGAGGAGAGACGGAGGAGGGAAGAAGAGAGGAGAAGAGAAGAAAAGAAGAGAGGAGAAGAGAAGAGGAGAGAAGAAGAGAAGAAGAGAGGAGAAGAGAAGAGGAGAGACAAAAACTGGATCAAAGACTGCAAGAATCTCAGCAACGAGCCAAAGAGCAGCATGAGAAACAGTGCAGCAACATTTCAGAAGTATATGAGTCTAAGCGAGATGTTCAGATGTGGCATCTGAATGAGTTTGAGGCTAAGTGTGAATCCGGCAGGGATGAGCTTCTAGAAATCCTCTCTAAGAAATGCAGAACCACAGTTCCAGATCTCAGTTTGACTCAGCTGACAGCAGATCAGCTGCAGGAGATCCTGTCAGTCCTGGACAAACTTCTGTTTGATGAATGGATCAGTGCTCCCCCATCCCTCAGCACTCTGGAGCACACTCAGGTGTTCATCACAGAGCTGTGTGCCCTGTCTCTGGAGATCCAAGAGGGAGTTCCCCAACAAAGCATCTCCAGTCAGGTGCAGTCCCTGGTGGACTCCATCAGCCAATCAGCATGTGATGCTTTTGAGAGTCTCCTGCTGACTCAAGCCCTGTACCTGAACCTGATGCACTTTTTCACTGACTATAGCAGCTCTGATACTGACGCAGTCCTCATTGCCAAACAATGGGCTGGAGATAAGCTTTCCACTGAGAACCTCTTTCTTATAGAATTCCTGAGCACCCTCACATCGTCACTGCAGAATGTAGTGGGAAGAGCATCTGTGTTCATTTTAAAGATGGAAATCCAGTGCTTGAAGCTTCTCTTATCCACACTCACACAACTGAACGGTAAAGAAACCCACTCAGAATCCACTGAGATGCTCCTCAGACTTGTGCAAACAAACCAATGGACCCCAACGGAGGCAGTGACTCTGTTCAAAGCACTGTCACAGAAACATGCAGAGGATGTTTCAATAACTGAAGTCCTTAAATTGCTGCAAGCGTATGAGATATCACCAGAGTGGACGGGTGTATCCGGACAATCTCTCGTCCAGGCTCTGGAGTTTGCTGACACTAAGAGATTCCTTCAGGATTTCCAAAAGACTCTCAAAAGGAAAGATGAGAGCAATCTACCTGCAGCTCTAGCAGAAGTAAAAATGTTATGGAATTTGGATGATTCTGTGATTGATATGATAAAAAACATTACCACTGGCATCTTGCAGTATGCAGAAAATGCACCAAAAGATGCACCATTTGTTAAAGATTCCTTTACACGTGATTCCTTGAATGCAGATGACCTACAGAAGTCTCTATCCCAGCTCTGCAAAGCAGTCTTTGACACCAAAGGCTGGTGGCCCACAGTGAGGCAGATGCTGCGGTGGTGTGCGTTGGTGCTGACTGAGAAGAGTGGAGAGCTACAACTGGTTGGTGTGGAAGAAGACCCATGTGTCACAGCCATGTTTGCAGCCACACAAGTCTGCATGGGAAACAAACTGGACATTGTGCTGAGCGCTGATGTTCACTCAGAGGAGCGAACTAAGGAGTGGTCTGACTTCTACAAGCACCTTGGAATCTCTCTCAACACAAACATGAAGAAAACAAATGCATCATACAGGAAGGTCTATGAAGCAGATATTGTGTACGGTACCATCAGTCACTTTATCTCTGATTACTGTCAGTACGGCATAGAGGGAATGGGAACAGGGAACCCTCTGATTAGTCGTGGATTTATCATTGAACAACAAAGAATCAGTTCTTCCCATAATCTTGAACTTTCCTGGCTCAAGGACAATGATTCCCTGGTGTTCGCTACAGAGGTCCTGCAAAGCCTAATGGGTAAATTGAAGAGCAAGGATATGGAACTGAGACACGTGTTTACTAAGGCTCTTTTTCAGGTGCTCCACACCAACCTAAACAACGACACAAACACTGGCAATAAAATCATCACCATCTCACAGAAAGTTACTGGAAAGGAACTTCCTTCTGATGAGGTTTTTGTTCTGACCTTTCTTGAGAATCTCCTGAGAGTGGTTACAAGAGAAACAGAAGCTAAGACAAACAGGACATCTCCTGCAGCCAAATGGTGTTTGGAGATTTTATTTGACTGTTCCAAGTTCAAGGAATCAAAAGCACAAACCAACGAACTCTTCCAGATGGTTTCAAATCTTAGACTTTGGTCCCCTGTAGAGGCCTTAAACATCCTTGGAGTATTAACTGACCACCATCATGATAGAGACTGTGTTTCCATGATGAAGATTTTGTACTTGATGACAACATATCAGGTGTCTTTCACATGGACAGATGAGAACAACCAATCTCTCCTTAAACTCTTAGTGTCAACTAGAACTAAGAATCTGATCCAACATTTAGAAAAGAGCCTGAGAGATGAGAAAACAAAAACTCTTGACACTCTTTTTGATGAAATACGGCAGATGAAAGAGATCGATGAACAAACACTGAATAAATCATACAGTGTAGTAACTCATGTAACAAACCTGATCAAAACCGGTGAAATTAAAAACCACACAGATATACAGCGAGCTAGGAGTCTGAGTCACAGCACGGACACAAAAGACCTTCAGGAGTTCCTGGCAGTCTTATGCAATGCTGTAAACCTGTGCCAGGCTGAAGGGAAGTGGTGGCCCAGAGCCACCCAAATGGTCAGCTGGTGCCTCTTGGCCTTGTCTGACACTGGGATTCTCCTAGAGATGGGCACTGGAGAAGGGAAGTCTTGTGTCATAGCAATGTTCGCAGTGCTGCGTGCGCTTAGGGGTGAAAAAGTAGATGTTGTGTCCAGCTCTTCAGTGTTATGTCAAAGAGATGCAGAAGAATGGACCAACTTCTACAAGTTCTTTGGCTTGACAGCTGACACAAACACAAATAAAACCCAAGATAAAGATAGAAAAGAATGCTACCAGAAGGATGTGGTCTATGGCACTATCGAAGCCTTCGCTGCAGATCACCTTCGCCAGATATTTGAGATGAAGGATGTGAGGCCTGATCGCAGCTATCAGTGCATCATCATCGATGAAGTGGACTCCCTCCTGCTGGATCAGGGGGTGCAGCTGACCTACCTGTCCAGCCCCATGGTCTGCATGCAGCACCTGAATATCATCCTGGCCATGATCTGGAGCCACGTCAGCCAGTATGGCTTCCTGTCTGCAGGAGACCAGACATTTGTAAGGGGTCCTCCTGCTTCATTCTTCAAGGCCATCTTTGACTCAATAGAGACAGAAGAAACTGAAATTAATGATCCAGTGGACATTTTACGTATCGCGGAAGAAACCAACGCTGTGCCAAGTGGATTTACAGAGGATATCTACAAAAGTGAAAAGGATGTACTTCTGAGGAAACTGAAAACTGTGAGTCAGGATGCTATGGTAGATTTTTTCCAAAAAATTGAGGACTATATCCCCTATGGTTTCACTGTTTACACTTTAGACGACAAGGGATTGCTCCGTCTTAAAAAGCGCAGCCCAAACAACAACCAGGACATTCCTGAGCTTAAATTTCTTGTCTTGGACGAAGGCTTGTGTTGTGCTCTCTATGATTCAGAAGATATTCTCATCAAGCCCATTGCAGAATTAATCTCAGAGAAGATTCAGTACACCCCAGGTACAAACAATGAAGGCAAAATCACCATTCCTGGATTCTTGGAGAATCTGGTGGAGAAGAAAGTGTCAGTGTGGGTTCAGAATGCCTTTCTGGCAATGCTACTGAAGGAAGGACAGGAATATGTTGTAGAAAATGACAACGTCTGTCCAGTGGATTTCAGGTCAACTGGTATAATAGAACTGAATAAGAAATGGGGGGATGGTCTGCAGCAGTTTGTTGAGATTAAACACCAAATCAAACTGAGCACAATTTCAACAGTGACAAACTACATATCAAACATCTCCTTTTTTGAAAAGTACCATGGGAAAATATTTGGAACAACGGGGACACTTGGGAGCAAAGCAGACATTCTGTTTTTACGGGAACTATATCCAAATCTCTCTACCTGCAAAATACCAACATTCAACAGGAAGAAGTTATTTGAGGTCAAAGGTACTGTGAAGACCTCAGCTGAAGAGTGGAAATCTGAAATAAAACGTGTGGTTATGGTTCAGATTTCCCCAAAGTCATACAGAGATGGTAGAGCAGCCCTGGTCATCTGTGAAACTATCAACCACGCCAAAGAGATCTATGAAGATCTGAAAAGCAGCATCCCGGGTGAGATCATTCTCTATTGCCGTAACGACAAAGACATGATGGAAAAGGAACTGAGACCTGGTGATGTCATTGTTGCCACAAACCTTGCCGGACGTGGCACAGACATAAAAGTATCCAAACGGGTGAACAACAATGGAGGATTATTTGTGATCCTCTCCTTCCTCTCTGAGAACACAAGAGTGGAACTTCAGGCTTTTGGTCGAACTGCTCGCAAAGGTGATCCTGGATCTGCTCAGATAATCGCGTCCACTGAACACCTGTCTTTCAAGACAGTGTCTTCTCTGGAGGAAGCTAAGAGCACTAGGAATAGACTTGCAGCAGAAAATATAAATCACATGATGAACGAGGTCACTGAGTTGAAACTGCGAGAGGACCTGTTTTCAGAGTACTGCAAAACTCTTGAAGATGTTTATAAGAGGACAGATGGAGATGAAGAAAGAGCTGTTGTTGCCATCATGAATGAGTTCTGGGGGATATGGTTGCAAACTAAATCTGAAGAAATTGGCCAGTTGAAGAGAAATGAATTGCAAACTAGCTTGAAAGATGATTTGTCAATGGCACGAAGGCAGTGTCAAAGTCAGACTTCACCGTGTTCTAGCATTTATCACTACATCACATTTGGAAATGTCGCGCTGAGTGAAAAACAATGGGACGTCAGCGCCAGGCTATTTGAGAAAGCCATGAAACAAGATGAAAGCTGGGCATCCATAGCTTTTTACAGTCATGCGTACTGCACTATAGAGCAGCAGAAAGCAGATTACCTGACAAAGGCCAGAGATGACCTAAAGAAGGCACAGGAGTTTCTGAAGTATCTCAGTGAACAATCCATGGTCTGTCTGCAGTTTGTAAAAATGTCCTCTGCACACTTAACAAACAGTAACCCAACCAGCCTTGAGAAACAGTTAATAACCAAGTGCAGCATGTTGAGTTACTTCGACAAAAACATCAGTGAGGCCATTGAGAAGCTGGATGAGATCAAAGAAAGAGGGAGGGATGCAATTGTCAAAAAGTCGCCAATGTTCTCCCTGGTGTCGAGTGCTGATGAAGAGCTCCAAGTGGAAGCCTACAACCTGTACAGTCAAGGTCTGAAATATGTATTTTCTGTGGAAGAGAAGCCTCGTTTCCCTTGGGAAGGTCTGCTGGTGTTCTGTCTTGGAATTTTACAGATTATTGGAGGAGCATTGCTCACTGCATTTACATTTGGGACATTTGCTAAAGTTGGCATGGGACTCATCACTGAAGGAATATCAGACTGCATCTCTGGCATAGAGGCCATGGTGACTGGAGAATTCAGCTGGCAATCATGGGCTATAGAAAAAGCCATTTCTATAGGTGTGTCTCTCATTGGGTTTGGAGTCGGAAAGCTTATTGCAAAGGGCTTCAAAGCTTCTAAAATATCGATTAAGGTATTCGGCAAACAGCTGAAGGCGATGCCAAAGTTTCTCTCCAGAGAGGCTAAAGATGGTTTAAGTGTTGTCGCAAAGACAAATATGAAGAATGCAGGAAAACTTGTTGTTAAAAATATGGTAGAGGAAGCCATTACCTATGCATTTGGGAAGGTGGAAGAGGAAATACTGAAAAAAATACTGAACAGCATAAAAGATACGGTGAAAAAGGGAGTTGTAAACAATGTGAAATCCAACATGGAAAAAGATCCCTTGGCTTCATTAGTAGACTCCATCGTCCTCTCACACCTTGAGGATAAAAAGCAGCTTCATGATCTCCTGCAGGATGAGAACAGGAAGAGGTATCTTCTGGACATTTTCAAAGAGTTAAGTAACACTGCTGTACAGCCATTCTATGCAGACCTCAGCTGGCAGAACAAGCTCAACTCATCCATCTCCACAGTGATTGACAAAGCTAAAGCAGAGGCCAAAGGAAAAGCAGGTGGAATTCTGATCGCGATCCAAGCTGTCCACATGGGAGTACTGGCAGGAGACGCTATTCATACAGTGGTCAGCCTCTCCAGCAAGTTCTTTTCAAACCTTCATGAACAGCTGAATAAATTTAAAAAAGAAAAAGCTTTTTCAGAGAAAGTGAAGGTCAATGATCTGTCTGCTTCAGATGCTGAGATTCTGAAAGAATTTAAGCAGGACTTAGTTGACACCATCAGTGTTTTATTGGCTGATGCTTTGGTAGAAGTGTTCCACCAGAAGTTCTCCAGTCACATTATTTCTCATGCTCAAGCCCAAGTAAATGGTGTCATTCGCAATTATGTAAGAAAAGGCCTTAAGACTAGACGAACAGAAGAAAAACTCAAAGCTGGACAGAACAACAGATACATCTCATACATGCCAGGAGACCAGAATGCTAAACATAAACTTGCAGGAGAGGCAGGTAAATGCTCAGAGTCACATGCTGAAAAGATCAGGAACCCTTCGACTGCTGGCACCATTCTCGATATCAGAGTCCTGTCAGAAGCCACTGGGACTAAGGTTGTTATCCTAACAGAGAACAGCCATGGCAGACTTACCAAAATGCAGGAGCTGAGCCCAGGAGCTAAAGCCACCAGTCAAACTGTGACACTGATCTACAGACCAAAGAGTGCCCATCACCCAGATGGCCATTATGATGTGCAAATCAACAACCAGACAGTAGACATATACAGTGAGGGCAAGAGCTGCCTGTTTCATGCTTTGGCACGAGGCATGAAACCAAAGGCCAGTGAAGAAGAGATCGCTTTAGAAGCAGACCGCCTCCGATCTGTGGAGGCCGACACTCTCCTCAGACATCCAGGCCAATGGGAGCCTTTCATCAAGCGCAAAGAGTGGACTGAAGCAATCAGAGGAGGGGACTGGTTCATGGCAGAGGGAGCTGTAAGAATGCAGAAAAATATCAGACTCAAGAAAGAGACTGAGAAAGCTCTTAAGGATGAAACTGGGGTAGTGAAACCGTATAAAAAATGGCAGCAGGATACAAGAAACAGAAAAGGAATTGGACAGTTCATCAATGGAGATCACCAACCACCAGTAAATAGTATACTGAACGCTCATGAATTGAACCAAAATAGTAAATTAGCTACAGCTATGCTTGAGGTGGCAACAGCCTCCTCTCCTCTGAATGAAAAGCTGATAGAGCACGTATACAAAACTCATGGGCTTGAGCTTCCAATTGTTTATGTGCCAGCAGAGGTGCATCGTGAGTTCCCCAGTACAAAATCTCAAGGATTCAGGGACTTACTGGCTGAAACCATAAGTAAGGATGATGTTGTAGCCACCTTCAAACTGACCATCCTTGGTGCTATGCCCAGGTGTATGCTAGACAGCTCCAAGGATTACAACAAATTTGACCAAACAATACTGAGTCGCACCAGGCTGAAGGTTTTCCAGAAAAGTTTTCAAGAACACTCTAAAGCATTAGTGGATACTTGGTCCAACCTCCTGGGACGCAAACACGATCTCATGACACCAAGGGTTAAAGAAGAAATAGTGAACTGGATCAGTGCTAAAAAATATGAAGATCAAAATGATCCCTACAGGAACCAAGTCATAGGAACCCTTCGAAAGTAAGATAATTTCTAAAATATCAGATATCCCATTTATAGCAAGTTGTAACTAAGTTATGTGTATTTTGTGTATTGGAAGAAAATATTTTGAATCAGCATAACACCTGTCTGGTATTGGAATAGAAAATAAAGGGGTGGGCAGTACATTAATATCCCTTATGGAAGAAGAATATTTTTGCCAATGTATTACTTGAAATATATTGTAATATATTATTTTCCTTTCTAGGGCTGAAACGATTTCTCGAGTTACTGGATTACAAAAATTCCTCGAGGCAAAAAAATCTGCCTCGAAGCCTCGTTAAATTCCTATGACGCGCACGCAGGGATCTGATTGTTTCACACGGACCGTTGTTCAGGAAGTACACCATAGCGCATGATACATTTGACTTCATAAATGGCAGAGAAAGTCTAAAGTTTGGGATCATTATATGTTTATAAAGGGAGAGAACAAGATGCAATGTGTCTGCAAAGTATACGGGCAGGGCTGCCAACTCTCATGCATTCAGTGTGAGACTCGCGCAATTCGATTTCTCACGCTGAAGTGTCAATCCCTTCAGTCAAATGCCTATAAGATGAGTTTGACTAATGTGACGGTTCAATGAGTGGTTGCGCTCATATGTTTGTCTCTGAATTACAGGTTGATTGCTGGAGGGCGTGGTTTTACACCTGAACCAAATCATGACGTTTTAAAAGACACTGAGTAAAACAGAGAGGAGACGACGATGGCTCGCTGGTGTTGTTGTGGCTCTGGGAACGTCCAGAGAGCTCACAGGACATATGGGTCACGGGAGAGCACAACCGCTTCGGAGATCTGATGTGACGTATTTTCCCCTGATGAGGATCCTTTGATTTGGACTTTTTGATTATGTTTGGTTGTACTGACATCACTTGAGTTTGCCACTTACAATTACATGCTGACATACTAACTAACATTTATACTGATCTCTTGACATCACATGTTAATTACTTTATGTAAATAAATCTTATGGTTTACGTAGCGGTTGTGTGGCGTCTCCCTTTCTTTGTTGCGTTCTTTGAGAAGAAACGTAACAAATGGGGGCTCGTCCAAAAGAGTAATTCACAAATGAGAGTTCGTTTGATTAGATATTTTTTTTTAGCTCATTTGGTTGATTAAGTGCTCGGTTGAATGATAATTTGGAGAAGTTAATCCTTGTTTATTCGTATTGTTTTGAGATAGGTCTACATTTAAATTTGTTTTGTTCTGTGAGTTAAGGTAGCAGCTAGTCGTCATTTGAAGGTAAGTGCATTTTTATTAGGGTACAGATGAAACCTCATTCATTTTCCCCTAGTAGGTATTAGCAACGCTTTGCGTTGATTTGTTATTTTGCCTTTTTTATTTTTGTGCAGGCTTTTGGGTGAAGCACACCGCCGTGGCTACGGATTGGGCTGTACTGCTCAGTTCGGAACCATCGGTATCTGGTGTTTAATGTCGCTTTGCTCTTGAAAGCTGCATGAAGATTAGGCATAGTGCAGTTTAGTGGGTTGATAGGCAGGGTAGTAGGGGAGATTGTGAATGAGTGTTGTATTTGTGCCTTACTGGAATTATAAATGCACTTACCTTAAGTTGAGAGTGTAGGATAAATCTCCAAGTTTTAAGGGTTGAAATGGCATCAGTTGAAGAATTTGTTAAAGCTCCGTCGGAGGACGTGTTAAATTCGTTTGTGAAGCAACAGTTGTGGGAACTTGTAGAGCATTTTAAAATTGGTGATGTCGATAAAAAGATTAAGAAGAACGAACTTCGTTCTATTGTGAGAGATTGTTTAATCGAAAAAAATCTTCTGATTGTTCCCGCAAAGAAAAAACATGACATTGAAAAAAAAACTCCGGTAGATATTTTTTCAGGGTTGTCGTTCGAGCAGAAAAAAGAAATTTTGCAAATGCAGCAGACTCACGATAGAGATTTGGCCATGGAAACCAAACGGTATGAGTTGGAAATGGAAAAATTAAGAACAGATAATTTACTCAAACAGCGCGAAATTGAATTTGCACAGAAAAAAATAGAGCTTGAAAAATCAGAACGGGAGTTTGAGCTGCAAGCGGAACGTTTGCAATTAATAAAGGATGGCATATTAACATCAGAGGGTGGTGAAAGGTTGCATTTGTCTGGCAGTTTTGACTTTGGTGGTAATTTAAGATTGCTCCCTAAATTTAACGAACATGACCCTGACGTTTTTTTCTCCTTATTTGAGACTGTAGCAGAAGAAGGAAAATGGCCCAGTGCAATCCGAGTTCTTATGCTTCAAACTGTCATTACAGGCAAAGCACAGGAGGCGTATGCAGCGCTTACGATGGAGGACAGAAGGAACTATGATAAGGTAAAAGTAACCATCCTAAAAGCTTATGAGTTAGTTCCTGAGGCATACCGCCAGCGTTTTAGAAGTTGGAGAAAAGGTGACCGCCAAACACATTCTGAGGTGGTAAGAGAACTTGTTTCACATTTTGATCGTTGGTGTATTGCTTCCGATTGCTTCCGGTTATTTTAGAACAATTTAAGAACATTGTTCCTGACTATATTGCTACATATATAAACGAAAAGAAACCAAAGGATGCGAGTGAAGCTGCAGTTTTGGCAGATGATTACATATTGTCGCACAAGAACGTGTACCAAGAGGGGCGACCAGGGCGTCAGTATGGTAACTTTAGTGAAAATAGG
Organism: Cyprinella venusta; assembly: GCA_038021265.1. NCBI lineage: Eukaryota > Metazoa > Chordata > Actinopteri > Cypriniformes > Leuciscidae > Cyprinella > Cyprinella venusta. Next base: position 1,169,191 of record CM075863.1, read on the forward strand.
ACGGCATCAAAGAGATTTGAACAACTTTATGTTTCAGATTTTGAGAAAAAAAATCGTGGAAGGAGTGACCGAGATTTAGTATGCAATTACTGTTTCAATGTTGGTCATTGGAAAAATAAGTGTCCTATTTTGGCCTCAAAGTTGAAGTTTAGCCCAAAGAGTAAGACAAATGCAAATGTTAGTCCTGTATTGCTGACGGAGACTACAGGAATTAATAATTTTGCGGGTATTGCTTCTATGGAAGTAGGTAATGCAGTGTCTGAGTCAAAGAGTGATAGCACAAAACACTTTGCACCATTCATTACGGAGGGTTTTGTTTCTTTGATTAATTCTGATAAAAAAGTTCCAGTTAAGATTTTGAGAGATACCGGAGCTTCTGAATCCTTTATTCTTGAATCGGTCCTGCCTTTTTCTGATGCATCAAGTGAAGGGAGAAACATTTTAATCAGGGGAATTGGATTACAGACTCTTTCTGTTCCTTTGCACAGGATGAATTTGACTTCGGAGTTGGTCTGTGGAGAAGTAACCTTGGGAGTGCGTCCATCCTTGCCAGTAGATGGTGTTATGGTAATATTGGGGAATAATTTAGCTGGAGATAGGGTATGGCGAGAGGTAATTCCACCACCTGTGGTAGTGCCCACTCCATTGATGGAAAAGCCTGATGTACTAAAGCAAGAATTCCCTGAGGTATTTGTAACGTGTGCAGTAACTCGTTCGAGGAGTCGTGAGACATCTTGTGAGGAAAAAGAACTGTTCAATTGTGTTGTGCCTGGTTTGTCTACTCTTTTTCCTATTACGCATAGGGAGTTGATGACTGCACAACAGAACGATCCTGGTTTACAACAACTGTTTGAGAATGTTATTCCATCACAGGAGGTAAGAAGTGCTGCGAGTGGCTATTTTATCCAAGATGAGCTGCTCTTAAGGAAATTTGTTCCCTGTGCGAAAGGTTTGATGGAGGAATCTGTGATTCAAGTAGTTGTGCCAAAACAATTTCGAGAGGTGGTCATGCAAATTTCACATGGTGAAGTTGCTGGTCATTTCGGAGTAAATAAAACGTACAACAGAGTTTTGAGACAGTTTTATTGGCCTGGTTTGAAAAAGGATATTTCGGCTTTTATTAAAACATGCCATACCTGTCAGTTAACGGGGAAACCGAATCAATCTTTGAGACCAGTGCCTTTGTGTCCTATTGTGGTGACAAGTAAACCCTTTGAGCATCTAATAATTGACTGCGTGGGTCCTTTACCTAAATCTAAATCAGGTAATGTATACTTGCTGACTGTGATGTGCCAGACAACTCGATACCCGGCAGCTTATCCGATTAGAAGAATTACAACTAAAGCAGTTGTGAAAGCGTTAACCCAATTCATCTCTATTTTTGGGATACCAAAGATTATTCAGAGCGATAAAGGGTCTAATTTCACTTCACGTATGTTTGCCGAGATTTTGAGAGTGATTAAGGTCAAGCATAATCAATCAAGCCCATATCACGCCCAGAGTCAAGGTGCGCTTGAACGGTTTCACCAAACATTGAAAGCGTTACTACGTGCTTACTGTGTGGAGTTGAATCGTGACTGGGAGGAGGGTTTACCCTGGTTATTACTTGCAGCTAGAGAGGTACAACAGGAGAGTTTGGGTTTTAGCCCGAATGATCTTGTGTTTGGTCACAGTGTACGTGGTCCTCTTTCTGTTTGGAGGGAGGGATTGGTTGAAAAGGATCCTCCTCAGAATTTGTTGGAATATGTAGATGGTTTCCGTAGACGCTTATTTTTAGCTGGATTGAGTGCTCAGAAAAATCTTGTCGGAGCACAAGATAAGATGAAGAAACACTTTGACAAACACACCGAATGCCGTGTTTTTATGCCGGGTGATCAGGTGTTGGTTTTGTTACCTTCATCTGGATCTCCGTTTTGCGCACGATTTACTGGTCCGTATACTGTTCTTAAAAAAATGACAGACCAAAATTATCAAATTGCAACTCCAAATCGGCGAAGGGCTAAACAGTGTTTTCACGTAAATTTACTTAAGCCTTATCATTCTCGTAATTCTGACACTCAACTGGTTAAGCCAGCTGTTACCGTTGCTGCTGTCTCTCTGGATACTTCTCAACCTTTTTCTGTAGAGGGAGGGGAGGATGTGATTGTACCTGAAGACTGTGTTTTGCTTCCAAGGTTAAAGAATTCAGAGACTCTTCAGAATCTAGATGTTTTGTTGGCACATTTGTCAGAGTTAAAAAGGTCAGAATTGATAGAGTTGTTGTTTGACTTTCCTAGTTTGTTTGCAGATGTGCCCACCCGCACGCATTTGATCCAGCATGATGTGGATGTGGGAGATGCAAGACCTATCCGTCAGCGTTTTTACAGGGTTCCAATCAATAAGCGGAATGTGTTGGAGTCAGAGGTTCAGTATATGCTTGATAATGAGATTGCTGTTCCTTCATGCTCCAGTTGGGCTTCACCATGCTTGTTGGTAAAAAAGCCAGATTCTACTTATAGATTTTGTACCGATTACCGAAAATTAAACGCTATTACTAAACCTGACGCTTTTCCACTTCCTCGAATGGAGGATTGTGTGGATCAGGTGGGGTCTGCAAAGTTTGTAAGCAAACTAGACCTTCTAAAGGGATATTGGCAAGTGCCTTTAACTCCCAGAGCTCAAGAGATAACTTCATTCATTACACCATCAGGGTTATATTCTTACTCTGTTATGAGTTTTGGTTTGAGAAATGCACCCGCAACCTTCCAGAGATTGATGAATAAAGTGGTGTTCGGCCTGGAAGGTTGTGCGGTGTATTTGGATGATGTGATTGTATTCAGTGATACATGGGAACAACATTTGGTTCATCTCCGTGCGCTTTTGCTGCGTTTAGCTGAGTCATGTCTGACAGTTAACTTGGCAAAATGTGAGTTTGCCAAGGGTACTGTCAGGTATTTGGGAAAAGAAGTTGGACAGGGCAAGGTGCGTCCGGTTCAAGCTAAAGTGACGGCTATTCAACAATTTCCCCCCCCCATCAACAAAGAAGGAGCTGATGCGGTTTTTAGGGATGGTTGGGTACTACCGGGGTTTTTGCCCAAATTTTTCAACTGTTGTTTCTCCATTAACGGATCTCCTTAAGAGTGCTGTCAATTTTGCTTGGAGTGAAAAGTGTCAGAAGGCATTTGAACATGTTAAAATGTTACTAACTGTTGCTCCTGTTTTAGCTGCCCCTAGGCTTGATAAGCCATTTAAGATACAAGTAGATGCAAGCCAGATTGGTGCTGGAGCCGTTCTATTACAGATTGGTGAGAGTGGACTTGACCATCCTGTAAGTTTCTTTTCTCGTAAGTTTAATACTTACCAAAGGAACTATTCGGTAATAGAGAAGGAAGCATTATCTTTGATTTGGGCTCTTCAGCATTTTGATGTGTACGTGGGGGGCGGATTACCTGTGGAGGTTTATTCTGATCATAACCCTTTAACGTTTTTACACTCTTTACAGTCCCCGAGTCAGCGATTGATGCGCTGGATTCTCTTTTTGCAGCCTTACAGTTTAACTGTGAAACACATCAAGGGAACTGATAACGTAGTGGCAGATGCGTTATCTCGTGTTCCTGAGTAGGTTGAATGGTGTACTGTAAGTGTTTTAGCAGTTGTTACTATTTTTCTGTGCTCTCTGTTTGTTGCCTTAATATGCTTTCAGGATCCAGATTGCTGGGGATAAATGGAGTAATCTAGGTGAATAGAGGTGACTGTGGAAAAACACTGGTAATATGGGAATCAGACTTCATAAAGAGTATTTTTGAAAGGAAAGTATGATTTGTTTAATTTTTTTTTTTTTTTTTTTTTTTTTTTTTTAGAAAGGTTCTGAGGATCCTTATAAGATATCGGATCTTTTAAAGGGGGGTGTGTGACGGTTCAATGAGTGGTTGCGCTCATATGTTTGTCTCTGAGTTACAGGTTGATTGCTGGAGGGCGTGGTTTTACACCTGAACCAAATCATGACGTTTTAAAAGACACTGAGTAAAACAGAGAGGAGACGACGATGGCTCGCTGGTGTTGTTGCGGCTCTGGGAACGTCCAGAGAGCTCACAGGACATATGGGTCACGGGAGAGCACAACCGCTTCGGAGATCTGATGTGACGTATTTTCCCCTGATGAGGATCCTTTGATTTGGACTTTTTGATTATGTTTGGTTGTACTGACATCACTTGAGTTTGCCACTTACAATTACATGCTGACATACTAACTAACATTTATACTGATCTCTTGACATCACATGTTAATTACTTTATGTAAATAAATCTTATGGTTTACGTAGCGGTTGTGTGGCGTCTCCCTTTCTTTGTTGCGTTCTTTGAGAAGAAACGTAACACTAAAGATCTACCTGTTGAAGTTTTACCGCCGCATATTAATTTGCAAGTTAAAATATCCTGTAATCTAGTGAGAGTGCGCATGCGAGATGTTGAGCTCCTAACCGCGGCTCGTGCGCAACGGCAGAGAGGTAAGCGAGCGCGTGCCGTGCACCCATGTCTCTGTCACGTGCCAGTCAGACCAATTGCGGCAATTCAGCATATCGTCGCTGTCGGGCGGAAACCTCGTATGTCCAAATTTGGTCAATTTCATATTTTTTCACAAATTGATGCTATTGGTCAGTCTCCACGTGGGTCTGTTATTTTTACAAATTATTACCCAATAGAAAGTGTTGAAAATAGCTTGTGAGCAAACCTCTTAACTCAATTGGACACTTCAACTGTCTGTCAAACCTCGTAACTCCACCCCCTCTTCACTTGGCGCCGCCGTACTGCCTGAGAGCTTAGCGGCATGTTTTTCTCCTCAAGATTGGAAGTCACCGAGCAACACGTCCTCTGAGGTAAATGTCCTTATTCATGATTTAGTTATATAAATTATATAATAACAGTTTATATATTATATAACAGTTTTATCTCGATCGAAGTAATGGTAGTGCAAGTGTAATGTAGTCTATTTATCATGTTGATTTCTGAGAATGCTAGATTTTTCTTTCTGCTATGTCTTGCATTAGACGGTAAGTTAGCTAAGTTAACGTATCATGTTGATTGAAATCTTCCATGGTTTTGTTTCAGACGAGGAAATTTAATTTAAACCGCAAAAATTGCCTGTCGTTGACTTAGTTAGCCGCTATGTAACGTTATTGGTTTTGTCATCGTGTTAGCTGCTGAGATAGACAGCTAACGTGATTTTCGTGGGGCTTAAATAAAAATCTCTCGACCCCTGCTAACGCTAGTTCTGGCACTCATCTGAGGAACAACATAATAATTTAATGTGCTATGTCAGGATCGTAGCTTACAATATCAAGGCATTCCGTCATGTTCAACAAGTACCTACCTTTCACGTCATGTTCATAACTTTAAGCAAGCTAGCTGGCTTCTTGCCTTGTTATCATACGTAAACATGTCGTATAACTTAGTGAAACGATCATTTGACCTTTATTTTTTATTTTTTTTGCATCAACCATGTCTGTGTCCTTAAAGGAGCTCTGTCAGATGGTCAATGTGCCATATGATCAGGCAAGGGCCCTAATAGACAGCGTAGAGAGTGACATTATAGAGAGAGGAAGCAACAGTGATGGAGGATAAAGTGGTGCATGCTGGTAGAGTGAATTTTTGAGAGATAATCATGATTTCACATGCCAAAATGAATGAGTTTTAATGCAGTTGTATTTCACAACAATAGAAATAAAAAAAATCACACTAATTGTACAATGTGTTTGTAAAGATTTCACTGGTGGTCTGGAGGAAGAGGAGGCCTCACTGCTGGCACCAGAGCAGGTGCAGTTTGACACGGGTAGGTTTGATCCTTTTCTACATTTTCTCAATAAATTGGATAAGGTCCTTCAACTATAGCCCTCACTATTGACAGTATATAAAGATGTAACTCATTCATGCACGTTTGGTTTGTGTGTGTATTTTGAAGTTTTCCATGGTGGAGGCGATGAGGACTCGGATGCACAGCATTCATGCTCAGATGCTGAGAAAGACGCACCTCTAAGGAAAACACTGAGAGCTGAGAACACTTGGAAGAAAGTCACCAACAAGAAAAGAAGAATGGTTGGAAAGTCACATTGGAAAACAGAAGCAGTCGAACCACTAACGCCGTGCTAAGTGAGCTGAACTAAGTTCCAAGTCACAGTTTAGCTCGTAGCATGGCGTTCGTGGGTCGACTGGTCGAGACTGTTTTCCAAAGATGGCTCCGGGATGGTACTGTCTTTATAAAGTATCTTATTATTAAACTGTCTGTACACTTACAAAGTTCTCAGTGCTTCACTTTGTATGTAGGGACCCTCATAAGCTACCGTGTTAGAGTGGGGCTATTTTGAGCATTGTTAGTGGTATTAACTAATGATTTCTTTTTACTTATTATATGCCAAAATATACTAGCATTATAAGCTAAACAGTTTTTAGAGATAAAAGTCTTTACACTCGATTATCATGAAAACAAATCCCAGAGAACAGTCGACTCGGTACCAATGTGTTATCACACCCCAGGTTCATTTTGCGCAGGAGTTCTCCTTTAATACTGTCAATATGATGGCAATGTAACCACACACAGAGCCTCACAGATACATGCACACAAACAAGGGCTAACCATACTCACAAACACAAATACACAAGCCTTAACTGTGATTTTATCATATTATAAATATTATTTTATATTAATATTATATTTATTTTATTGTTAAACTATGATATTAGTTATTGATCTATTTTAAATGTTTACTTATTACTAGGCTTATTATAAATGTACATTGAAGTTTTTAAATGTATATAATAATACTTGAATTGAATGTTTTGGATACCACCATTAAATTAATGTTTTTAATATTATTTTACTGACTCAGAGTTCCCTCTCTTGGCACTGGGGATGTAAAATACCCCAACTATTGTTTTTATGGGAGAAAAAAACGGCTGTCTACTGGCGTCGAGTAAGCCTATCTTTGGATAACTCTGTCTGTTTTTTAGGTAATAACGAGTGAAAATAGTTAGGTTAGATACATTTGAGTAGGCCTGTTTTGTTAAAAATCGAAAGCTGTAATGTTTAGGTGCAGAAGGAACCCCGTGAGCCACAAAGGTAAGTTTGCGTGCAGATTAGGCTCATTTCCGCCTATTAGACAGTCTAGTCAGCTCGTTTTATGGTGTGTATTGCATCACTTATAGCTCATAAACGTTTAAAATAGAGTTTAGGAAGATATATGTAACCACAACTATAAGCTTTGATTAGCTCTTAAAACCTTGTCTCGTCAAAAGGCTCAACGCGACCGCGGACTTAAATGAACACTGCTGGCAGCAGTAATTCTGCGTCGTTCCATTCTTATCAATGACAGCGAGTCTCGTATCTCCCTGCTCCCAAGTCATAAACATCGTATCTCCGATTAAACATAATTTTGGGGAAATGTTGTGTTAATGTTGGTACACAACACTATATAACAGCAATATAAGGTATAATACCAACTTTAACGATACAATGTTTAATAACTCAAAAAATATGCAGTTTTGTTTATTTCCTGAAAAATGATGGTTTTGGAGATACGAGGATTCCGCCCGACGGCGACGATATGCTTAAACTTTTATGTGGTTGAACAAAAATTTCAGCATACATTCACCGGGACGTGATGGAGGAACAAATATTGTGAGACACACACACACACACACACACACACACTGATGTTTGTCTTGAGATTAGAGTTGAAAAAGTCTGATTCTTATTTATAATTGTTTTATTTCCATTTATATATATATATATATATATATATATATATATATATATATAAAAAAATTGTATACATTTGTGTACCTGTTTGGGTTGATATTTTATATTAATTTATTTTTATTTCCAGGTGGGTAATTTGCAGAAGGTGCAATCCTTTTTTTGTAATGTTGTATTATTAAACTATGTTACGTAAAATAAATGTTACTGAAATAATTTGAGGAATGTTTCATTTGCATAGAACGTGTTATCTTTCTTAATGCCGTAATGCACCTTCACGTGAAGTGCAAAATCGATTCCTGAGCAATCGATGCCAGCTAATTCAGCACCTTCACTTGGGACAGTGCCTTCATAACGTCGAACGTAAGAGGAGCGAGTTAAGAAGCTTCCTAAGGGATACTTCGGGGAACACACTTAGGAACCTAAACCATTTCGGTAAGATATTTCTTTTTGAGTCTTCTTAGCGCGCTAAGAGTGAGCGTTATCGGGGAACCGGGCCCAGAATACTCCAGTTCAGCTGCATCATTTAGGGTTAAGACTTTGGCACATGTTTTTGATTACGCAAGTTTAATATAGATTATAGGGCAAAAGTCGAATGAACGAGTACTTATGTCCTTTTGATTTCTTAAAGGTTAGGCTGTTGTTGGTCGGAACACGCTAGCATTCTGCTATTGTGTGACGTCATCACATTTTTGAACAGATAAGAGAACTTAAAAATGCAATTTTCAGCTGAGTGTATTTTCTTAGCCCTCCCTTTTGAATGCAACTTTAAAATTACTTGACAAAAAATTACATCCTGAGAAAAGAGGATTTATGGGAGTGAAACCCCATTGACTCCCATTCATTCTGCACTCGACCGCGAGCGCCCCCACATGGACAGAGACGCGTTACTGCAGCCAGTCCAGAACTCGGAAGTAACCAGCCAGTGCTAATTCTCTTCAATTAGACATTGTCTGATGTGTGCTATGTTTAGCCATGCTGAGCTGTGTTAAAGCGTTAGTTCACCCAAAAATGAAAATTAAAGAGTACCTATTATGGTATTTAAAATGTTCCTAATATTGTTCTGGGAGTCCCCAACAACAGTTTTACAAGCATGCAATGACAAAAAACACTTTTGTTGTCTTATAATATGCATTTATTTTTAGCTGAATTGCCCACCGACTCCCATATGAATCGTTTTAGCGAGTCCTTTATCCAAAACCCGCCTTTGCGTGACGCTAATCTGCGGTGATTGGTCAGATGACCTAGTCAGTTGTGATTGGTATTCTCTGTGAAGAAAAGCGGAACTCTTATTACCTTAAATGGGTTCTCAACTCCAGTCCTCGCGACCCAGTGCTCTGCATATTGTGTATTTCTCCCTCATTTAACACACCTCAGATCCTCAGCTCGTTAGGATAGAGCAGGCTCGCGAATCCATACTTTATAGCGTTTAGGTTTGTGAAGCAATCATCTTCAAAATGACGTGAACACAGAACAAGGTTTGGGCTATACTTGTGTGGTATAGCAGTACTTGTATATATGAACTGCAGCCACTTAGTCTTCAAATACTCCTCACTTGGCAGGTTAAAAAAGTTCGCTTTTGCGTCGCTCTTCAAAACACAGCGTCTCGTCGACATGATTGTTTTCCGAAGCCCAGATCTCAAAAAACAACCAAAAAGGTGCGGTGGGTCCAAACCTCCATGCTCTCAGACCTCCCTGGCCAGCCCAGGCAGGGTGGCCCGTCCTGGGCCAGTTTCAGATTTGCCCGCCACCCCTGGAGCTCCGGTTTCGGCGTCTCCGAGCGCAATAAGTGGGAGTTTCTTATTCAAAGAACTTGTCAAGTTGACGTCAACCAGACAAAGGAAAAGCATCGTTCTTCGAACGATTCATATCAGCGACTCAGAGTCGACTCTTGTTTTTGAGAGACTATAACTTTGTATACGATGAACTTTCATGTTTAAAACTTTCCAGGATGTTTTCGTTCACTTAGATCTATGTTAAACACTACATGAAGGGCAATTTTCAAAAAACCAAAATAGGTACCCTTTAAGTCATTATTTACTCACCCCCATGCTGTTCCAACTCCGTAAGACCTTCGTTCATCTTCGGAACACAAATAAAGATATTTTTGATTTAATCTGAGAGCTGGATCAGTCCTCCATAGACTGCCTAAGGGACTAGCTCTTGACGGCCCATAAAGTCATTAAAGAAAAGGTTTAAATATTCCATGTGCCCAGGGGCGGACTGGCCATCCGGAGCACCGGGACTTTTCCCGGTGGGCCGCTGGCCAATGTGGGCCGGCCCGGTACAAATATCAAGTATCAAAAATATATAAAACAATGACGGAAATCATAATATTACATTTCTTTTCAACGCAAATGGATAAGGGAATCGATCGCCCGGCCGACAAGGAGTGCGTTTCGTGTGAATGAATGTGACTGTCTCTCCCCGTTAATTTGTTTGGTCTGCTCCGTTGCGTATCTTGAAACACGCCCCATTTCACGTCCTGGAAAAACACAACACAGATAGTCACGGCGCGCTGATGAAAGCCTACTCCCTCGCGTCGTCACCTGTGTCCCGGGAAAAAAATCTCCATTTGAACACCGAGAGAACTACAGTCAACTGCAGCTAAAGGTAGATGCTGTGAAATCTGTGTGAAATGCTTCAAATTAACAGACTATACATTTGGCGTGAAGAGTAGCAGTTCAACAGGTTCTGAACATGGTTCTGAAGGCGAAAGTTAGCTCCCCCTGACTAGCGTTGTGGTATTTAAAAAAATGTTAAAATAGCATAGCTTTGTATTGTGTTATATTTTATGCTATAAGTGGTGTTAAAAATATTCTGCACAGTAATTAGCCAATTTGTTATGATGTGGGATGTGGTGGTACAGCCGAGAAAGCTCAACACGTTGCAACTGAATGAAAACGCATGTAAATAGAATAAACACCTGCAAATTAAGAAAAACATCTTCATCAGTTTCACAACACACGTGTGCACCAAATACTCAAAACACCACCCAAATACAGAAACGTGCAAATAACACACAGACCACAATGGAAATCTTTCCAGGGGAACCAAATAAGTGACTAACCCTTACAGCTTAAAATTCTACTTTATGTATTTATTTTTGCAAAACGTACAGAGATTACATTTTTATGACATACAACTTGTATACAATATTCAAAATGTCTTAACAATATGTTCAATGTCATCAGAATACAAATGAGAAAAGAACAATGAGCTGAAAACTTAACTTAATACATAAATAAAGATAGACAAGAACATGAAGGAAAGATATTTATCTTTAATCCGTTACACTGTAAAAATTGTTTCATGTTATGTTTGAATTTTTCATAAAGAAAAGTTTCATAAGAAATATTAGATAATGTAGGGTCCAAAGTTTTAAAGTTGAGACACACATGCACACATATTTTAGCGCTTCGTCACTTAGGCCTATTTGGTTTGCCTGGAAACATTTCTGTTGTGGTCTGTGTTATTTGCAGCGCGTTTCTGTATTTGGTTGTGTTGTGAACTTTTGCAGTGCATTTCTGTATTTGGAGCACACGTGTTGTGAAACTGATGATGATGTTTATTTAATTTGCAGGTGTTTTTTTTCTATTTGCAAGTATTTGCTTCAGTTGCAGCACGTTGAGCTTTCTCGGCCACCGTAGGTGGGCTGCTGTGGGCCAGAAAGTCCAGGGCCACTTTTTGGTCCCAGTCCGCCCCTGCATGTGCCTACAGCGGCTCAATTATAAGTTTATCAAGCGACGAGACTACTTTTTGTGCGAAAAAACAAACAAAAATAACGACTTTATTTGACTATTCCATAACTTCCTTATGGGCGCATGCGCGAGAACTGAGACGAGGATGTTCTCCTTCTTGTTACCGGCTGCTGCTCACCGCTTAGGAGCATTATCGCCACCTACAAATCAAAAATATCTTTATTTGTGTTCCGAAGATGAACGAAGGTCTTACGGGGTTGGTTCAGGATGGGGGTGAGTAAATAATAACTTCATTTTCATTTTTGGGTGAACTAACCCTGTAATGTCAGGACCTGTTAGTAATTTAGACAAATTTGGTACAGAATCCAGTTTTACATGCAATAAGACAAACTAAGAAAAATCCTGTACTGGAAACCTGAAGGGGGAGCTGCTGGTTTTGCTTAATCCTGTTTCTCTTGTAGTGTTGTTTTTGGCGGCCTGTTTTAATTGTAGTTTTAGTCTAGTCTTTGTGTCGAGCTGACATTTTAGTTTTTGTTAGTTTTAGTCACATTCATACTCTTTTTAGTCTAGTCTAGTTTTAGTCGACGAAAACTGATGACATTTTAGTCTAGTTTTAGTCGATGAAAACCGATGACATTTTAGTCTAGTTTTAGTCGACGAAAACCGATGACATTTTAGTCTAGTTTTAGTCGACTAAAGACATAGTCTAGTTTTAGTCAATGAAAATTGTATTTTAGTCTCTTTTTAGTAGGCAATTCTATTTAACCCAGTCAATATATAAGAAGCCTACCTAGTAGTAGGCCAGCCTATAGACGAAACCATTTTTTTTTCTTTTAGCCAAACCCATTTCAAACAATCTTATCTTCTTACAGTTATCTTCTTATATTATTGTTACCTTATAGACTCAAGAATACATCCAGGAAGACGCTCTGAATTGAATTTACAACATATTTATTTTACCAACCAAACATGTTAGTAGCCTACACACATGATGAAATGAAAGTTTTTCCAAATGTCATTTCTTCTTTTTCTCTAAAAGACAAATCCCCTTCTCTGTGTCAGACTTAACTTTGTTTGTTGTCGTTTCGACTCCATTTGCAGTGCGTATGTTTCCCGCACCCGTTATAGTTATAACAGTTATAGATTAGCGCTCATACTGCGAGTTATGGGAGCGGTGCGTGCATAACAGCAGAGCAGGGATCTACACAGTACCTCAACAACGCGACACAATGGATGTAGGCTAAAATACTGATTTGAAATAAAAAAGAATAAATAAATGTTGTGATTGTGGTACAGCCGTAGATCAGTTGCGCACTGCAGACGCAGCACATGTGAAAGCAATAACGCGCGCGCTGCTCCTACATACACACTGCTACACGCACCGCATACACGCTGAGTGTGTGTGAAACAGCTGTAACTCACGCAACTGCTTCTTCTAAATAATGACGCGAGTGGGGCTTGAGGATCTGAAGTCGCATGCGTTTGCACAGTGCGATCTAATGCAGCCCCAGAAGTGACACAGGAAACAGAAATGCTGCATACTAATAATGCAAGTACGCTAAACGAGACGAAATAACGTTAAATAACATTTCGTCTCGTTTCGTTTTGGTCAACGAAAATGAAGAGACATTTTAGCATAGTTTTTATTTTTGTAAACCACATTTAGTCTCGTTTTTATTCGTCAACGATATTGCATTATACATTTAGTTATAGTCATCGTCACATGACCAGCATTTATGTTGCGTCTCGTCTCGTTTTTGTCACATGATAAAAGTTCGTTGACGATGATATTTCGTCATAATTTTCGTTGACGAAAGCAACACTATTCTCTTGTAGTCTTTGTAAGGACAGTTAGTAGTGATAGGTATGAGTTGCTTTTGTTATTTTGGCCTTGCTCTCCCCGATGCCTATTTCCTGCGTCAGTGGTAAATTTATTTATTAAACATTTATTTGGACTGCATAACTGGTGGCATTGATCATACCAGGGAGTGGGAAAAGGGGGGATACACATATGTTCTGCTCTCCAGTTCCCTTTCGTAGTCACTCCGAGTTACGTCAAGGAGTGACGGAGAATGGGGGTTTCACATAGAAAGCCAATCCTCTTCGAGTATTTAACAATGAGCCAATGGCGTGAAAATGCCATGGGTCTGCGGAATTTGCATAGCGTACTCCGCCCACCCATGTGGGTATAAAAGGAGGAAGTGAACGCAACCGCAGTATGTTTTCGCTTCGGAGCCAAGAGCATTCTTCACTCCACAAGCCATATCACTACAAGCCTCTTCGAGACGAGCGTCCTCTTCAGTGTTGGTGTGACGGCGGTACCCAGCGAGATTCTGCATTGCCTGCGATCTGTGCAGTGGTCTGCCAGACTTTGCGCTTCTCCCTGGTCGCCTCGGCGCTGAAAGAGTGAATTTCCTCCTCTCCTCTGAAAGAGCTACACGCGGCACGTCTTTTTAAAGATGGTTCGCCCGTGTTCTTCTGGGTGCGGTCGATTTCTGTCGTCCTCTGATGGGCACGATCGCTGCTTTGTATGTCTGGGTCTTCATCATGCTAAAGCAGCTTTCGTGGATGAGTCATGTCCCTTTTGTGGGAACATGACCATCTCAACACTTAGATCGAGACTCAATGATCTTACTGTGAGAGTCCCCGCCTCCGCGACCCATTCAGCTTCCTCTACCCGGGGAGGCTCTTCGGCTCGCGGCAAGGGTGATCTGACGGTGATGGTGTGGAACAAATCCCAGAGGCTAGTTCCTCGGGTCCCACCCACCGCAACAGTGTTGCAGTCAGCGAGCGCTGAGACGATTCAGACGTCTGTCTGTCTTCAGAGGATGATACGATGTCAATCGCGGCATCACAAGGTGGGCTTGATTCCTCGGGAAGTGAGGATGCGGCTGCGCTGCCTCCCTCGGGAGCGCCAGCGTTGCCCGTGTCTGATCCCGAGATGACGGCCATGCTCTCTCGGGCCGCCGTGAGTATCGGGCTGGAGTGGAACCCTCCGCCCCACCCCGATCACTCACGGATGGATGAATGGTTTTTGGGTAAAGCCGCCGCCGCGAGGCCACAGCCGACCCCAATACCATTCTTTCCCGAGTTGCATGCGGAACTGACGAAGACGTGGCAGGCTCCCCTGACCTCCCGCATTCGCCCGTCATCTTCCCCCGCCTTTCCTCCCCTCGATGCCGCGGCTGCCCGTGGGTATGCTGGGGTTCCTCCGGTGGAGCACTCTGTCGCGATGCAACTGTGTCCGCAGAGCGCCTCCTCTCGGGGGCCCCCCAAGCATCCCTCCAAAGCCTGTAGGTTTTCGTCGTTTATGGCGGCACGATCCTATAGTGCGGCGGGACAGGCGGCCGCCGCTTTGCATGCGATGAGCACTTTGCAAGTGTTTCAAGCCAAACTGCTCAGAGACATGCATGAGGGCGGGACTGATCAAGAGTCGTTCAATGAACTTCGAGCGGCCACTGACCTCGCTCTCGCTCTCCGGGCGACTAAAGTGGCGGCTCGTTCCCTTGGTCAGGTGATGGCCACTAGTGTGGTCCAGGAGCATCACCTGTGGCTCAACCTGGTGGAAGTGCGGGACGCTGAGTGGACTCGTCTGCTCGACGCCCCCCTTTCCCAGGCTGGCCTCTTCGGCGGTGCGGTTGAGGACTTTGCCCAGCAGTTCTCGACCGCCCAGAAGCAGACAGAGGCGATTAAACACATCCTGCCCCGACGGCCAGCTGCTGCCTCCACCCAGCCGTCGGTTCAGCCGTCTCAGTCTGCTCGCCGCCGAGGACGTTCCGCTGCGGCCCCCCTCCCTCCGGAGCGACCCCAGCAGCAGCCTCCACCCGGGTCGCGCCGTAGAGGCGGCCGCAGAGGAGCGTCACAGCCCCCTCAGGCTCCGCGCCCCGCTAAACGCCAGGCTAAGCGGCGTTCCTGAGACGGGCTGCTCAGTGATGGCGTCGAGTTTTTCCCAGGAGGTAGTAGCAGGCCCCCTCCTTCCCCCGGTGGAGGGCCGGGGGAGAATCTTTTGTTCTCAGCTCCCCGCTGCTCACCCACGGGTGAGCAGCACCCTGAGTTGGTTAAAGAAAGACTTGACACTATCACTGAGTCCCCTCTGTCTCTGAGGGTGCGGAGAGAAGCGCGCGTCGTCCCCGGACCACACCGCTCCTCTCCCCCTCTATCGCCAGACCCCCGGCAGAACAGACCCCCGTGGAACGCTGGTCCTTCCCTGGTCTCTTCTGTTGGGGAGCGGAGCTCGACTACGCACCCGCATGTGGTTTCTGCCGTGCGCATGCCAGTCACTCCGCCCCGCTGCCCCTCCGGGGGGACGTCTGTGGTTCGCATGACCCCGCTGGTGCAGTTCCTGGGAGCTTGGCTAGAGCTCCCCGGTCTGTCCCGCTGGGTCATCAGAACGATCAGATTCGGCTACGCGATTCAGTTCGCACGATCTCCTCACCGTTTCTGGGGAGTTCGCTCCACGATAGTCGGTGGCAATGCCCCGGTTATGAGAGCGGAGATTGCGACCCTGCTGGCGAAGGGTGCAATCGAGACTGTCCCTCCAGCCGAGGTGAAGTCTGGGTTTTACAGCCCCTACTTCATTGTCCCCAAGAAGACCGGTGGGTTACGACCGATCCTGGATCTGCGCGTTTTGAACCGAATTCTGCATCGAATGCCGTTCAAAATGCTCACGGCCAAACGCATTTTCGAATGTGTTTGGCATCAGGATTGGTTTGCAGCGATCGACCTGAAGGATGCATACTTTCATGTCTCCATTTTGCCTCGACACAGACCGTTTCTTCGGTTTGCTTTCGAGGGCCAGGCATACCAGTACACGGTTCTCCCATTCGGGTTAGCTCTGTCCCCTCGCGTCTTCACGAAGATCGCCGAGGCAGCCCTTGTTCCCCTTCGCGAACACGGGGTTCGCATCCTGAACTATCTCGACGATTGGCTGATTCTGGCACACTCTCGAGAACAGGTTTGCGAACACAGAGACCTGGTGCTCCAGCACCTAGCCCGTCTGGGCCTTTGGGTCAACCGGGAGAAGAGCAAACTTTGCCCCGTGCAGAGGATCTCTTTTCTCGGCATGGAGATAGACTCGGTCGCCATGTCCGCGCAGCTCACGAGCGAGCGTGCGCACTCACTGCTGACTTGTCTTTGACAGTTCGAGGGCAAGAGTGCGGTTCCACTGTAACTCTTTCAGAGGCTCCTGGGGCATATGGCATCTGCAGCCGCGGCTACGCCACTCGGATTGCTTCATATGAGACCGCTTCAGCTCTGGCTTCGCGATCGAGTCCCGAGGTGGGCATGGCATCGCGGCTCGCTCCGAGTTCCAGTGACTTCAGCGTGCCGCTGTACCTTCTTCCCATGGTTGAACCTCAGCTTTCTTCGGGCAGGTGTCCCACTTCAGCGAGTTTCCAGGCATCTCGTTGTCTCCACGGATGCATCCACCACGGGTTGGGGTGCCATGTGCAATGGGCATGCAGCCGCGGGTTCCTGGACAGGACCCCAGCGCCTCATGCACATCAATTGCCTCGAGCTGCTGGCAGTACGCCTGGCCCTGCACCGCTTTCGAGCGTTGCTCAGGGGTCAACACGTACTTGTCCGCTCAGACAATACCGCTACAGTAGCGTACATCAACCACCAGGGTGGTCTACGCTCACGTCGGATGTCGCAGCTCGCTCGCCACCTCCTACTATGGAGTCAGAAGCACCTGAGGTCCCTTCGTGCTGTGTACATTCCAGGAGTTCGGAACCTGGCAGCCGACGAGCTGTCACGGATCCGCCCTATCTCCGGCGAATGGCGACTCCATCCCCAGACGGTCCGGCTGATCTGGGACCAGTTCGGGGAGGTTTAGATAGATCTGTTTGCCTCCCGGGACTCATCCCACTGCGTCCAGTTTTATTCCCTGTCCGAGGGCACGCTCGGCACAGATGCGCTGGCGCACAGCTGGCCGCGGGGCACACGCAAGTATGCGTTTCCCCCAGTGAGCCTCCTTGCACGGGTGTTGTGCAAGATCAAGGAGGACGAGGAGCAGGTCCTGCTGGTAGCCCCTTATTGGCCCACCAGGACGTGGTTCTCCGAACTCATGCTCCTCGCGACAGCACCTCCTTGGCCTATTCCTCTGAGACAAGATCTGCTCACTCAGAGATGGGGCACTCTGTGGCACCCTCGTCCCGATCTCTGGAGGCTACATGTGTGGCTCCTGGACGGGACGAGGCAGGTTTGAGTTCGCTGCCACCTGCGGTGGCGGCAACCATCACTTCCGCTAGAGCGTCGTCCACGCGACACCTTTATGCGTTGAAGTGGAACCTCTTCGTCAACTGGTGCTCTTCTCGTGGAGAAGACCCCCGGAGATGCTCGATCAGTGTCGTGCTTTCCTTCCTGCAGGATGGGTTGGAGCGTAGGCTGTCGCCCTCCACCCTCAAGGTTTACGTCGCGGCTATTTCCGCCTCTTATGATGCAGTTGAAGGTAAGTCCGTTGGAAAGCACGACCTGGTCATCAGGTTCCTGAGGGGAGCGAGGACGCTAAATCCGCCTCGTCCTCACCTCATGCCCTCTTGGGACCTCTCAGTAGTTTTACAGTAAGTGCTCTGCAGAGGCCTCCCTTTGAGCCTTTGCAATCAGTTGAGTTTAAGTTCCTGTCCATGAAGACAGCACTCCTGGTTGCATTGGCCTCCATCAAGAGGGTAGGGGACCTGCACGCATTCTCCGTTGACGAAGCGTGCCTAGAGTTCGGGCCGGCTTACTCTCACGTTGCCTTGAGACCCCGGCCTGGATACGTGCCCAAGGTCCCCACCACTCCCTTCCGGGATCAGGTGGTGACCTTGCAAGCGCTGCCCGTGGAGGAGGCAGACCCAGCCTTGGCACTGCTCTGTCCGGTTCGTGCACTCCACACCTACGTTGACAGAACGCGGTGTTTCAGGACCTCAGAACAGCTCTTTGTCTGTCATGGGGGGAGCCAGAAGGGAAGGGCTCTCTCAAAGCAGCGGCTGTCGCACTGGATAGTGGACGACATTGTTTTGTCTTACCAGCAGCAAGGTCGACCGTGCCCCCTTGGTGTGACGGCCCACTCCACTCGGAGTATGGCTTCCTCTTGGGCTTTAGCGCATGACGCCTCGCTAACAGACATTTGCAGAGCTGCAGGCTGGGCGACACCTAACACCTTCGCGAGATTTTATAATCTGTGAATTGAGCCGGTATCCTCTCGTGTACTCGCCTCCGCTAGTACTGGAACCGCTTAAGTGTCTTCGCTTGCTCGCCACTCCACTCCTCGGATTGGATAAGTGCGATATTTCCTCAGTTGTACCTTCTTTGAAGCCCTGAGTCCTCCAGCACTTTTGATGCGGGCACCACTCCGTTGCTCTGGTGCTGGCTAGGTGCCTCCATGTGCACGGTTCCCCTTTTGGTAACTGTCTCATGTGTATTCTCCACTGTAAGCCTCTTAGAGCATGTGTCTTCCCTCGGTAAGCCATCGGCCACCCCTGGAGCTAGTTGCCACCTGCGGTTGGCGCTCCAGTATTCTCCATATGCAGCCCTAGTGGTCATATGTGTTTTGTAAGTCCTCCCTTCGGTAGGCATCTGGTAGCATGTCCCTCCCGGGATATGTTTCCCAGTGTACCTTGGTAATTCTGTGTCAAAGTGAGACCTTTTTGTATTCTTTGAGTTAGAGGTCTAGACTTTCGCAGAGCACTGGAAGACAGCTGGAAGATGGCGTGATGGCATAGACCCCCATTCTCCGTCACTCCTTGACGTAACTCAGAGTGACTACGAAAGGGAACGTCTCGGTTACGGATGTAACCCTCGTTCCCTGAGTAGGGAACGGAGACGTTACGTCTCCCTGCCACTTCTGCTGTACCGCTGGGTGACGCCTGAGTTCAGTCTTGGCTCCTCAGCGAAGACATACTGCGGTTGCGTTCACTTCCTCCATGGGTGGGCGGAGTACGCTATGCAAATTCAAATGCAAATTATGCAAAACCATTCTCCGTCACTCCTTGACGTCACGTCTCCGTTCCCTACTCAGGGAACGAGGGTTACATCCGTAACCGAGACGTTTCACCTAGGCCGGGCATAACAATATATTTTAATTTCGTGAATATCATTCAGTGTGGGGGGTCACTTCTAAATGTGTTGTGGACACTAAGATCACTGCTTCAGTTCTTCCAAAAACAGATGAGACCATGCATGAATCACCAACAGGGGGAGCTAAACCTGCTGCTGTTGTAGTGTACACTTCTAGCAGAACACAGGGAGTAGCATGAGGCTGCAGTTTCAGGACCGCAATGCGAGGACCGGAACAGCAATTCCAGGACCCTTGTTTGCTTTGATACTGCCAGCTAGCCGACTGATAAACTAGCTAGCCAGCTAGCTATGTTAATCTTTACAGCCCGGAGTTCTCCTTTAAAGTCCGAGATGGAGTATAGATACTAACAAGGTCCAAAAAATATGAAGGGGCAAGGTTATTGAGTGCTTTAAAAGTAAGAAGAAGAATTTTGAAATCAATACGATATTTTACCGGGAGCCAGTGCAAGTGTTTTAGTATGGGAGTAATGTGTTCAGGAAGGGGAGTTCTGCTGATGATTCGGGCAGTCGAATTTTGTACTAACTGAAGTTTATTGAGTATCTTAGAAGGCAATCCATAATAAAGACTGTTGCAAAAATCAATACGGGACGTAACTAGACCATGGACTATAATTGATGCGCTCTGTACTGAGAGAGCCGGACGAAGTCGATTGATGTTGCGTATATGAAAATGAGCAGAGAGGATGAGACTGTTTATATGTGCTTCAAATGAAAGAGTACTGTCCAAACTGACCCCCAGACCTTTAACTTGTTTTGATATAGGGACCGGTAGATCGTCAATCTTCACAGATGAGCATGAAGATTTAGACAGATTACTTTTTAAGCCAACTAGAAGAATTTCTGTTTTACTGGTGTTAAGTTTAAGACAGTAGAACCATTCTTTAATCTCAGCCAAATAGTCTGAGAGGACAGATGGAGGAAATTTAGCAGAAGGTTTCGAGGACAGATAAAGTTGGGTGTCGTCGGCATACAGGTGGAATTGAATGCTGTTACGTTCCTCCTGATGGCTAATCCAGGGGAAAGGAGGTGCAACAATATTTAAAAATAAACCCGGGCAAAAGAGGACAGGAAGTCAGACTAGAATGCAAACTGAAGGGTATTTATCACTGTATTCACAATAAAAACCACTTCAAACTAGTCTCTCAAAAAAGAGATAGCAATAAACAATGTGAGACGACAGTAAACAGTGTAAGACAACAATGAACAGTGTAAGACAACACTAAACTGACTTAATAACTACAGTAACCAGCTCAAACCCTATATGAACAATTAAGTAGTCCTCTCTCCACCACGGAGGCTAAGCCCCAGACACTGTTCTGGTCTCACAAGGATCTAGCTCAATAATCAACCCACTGGTTGGATGGCTGAATTTGTCTCTGTTCCGTTGGTTCGGCTGGTTGACAGTAATCTGCTCACAGACTGACTGGTTGGTTAGTTGATTGGTGGTTCTCTGCTCACAGAGGGTTCTCTTTTTGGATGACTATGGTAGTACTCTGCTCACGGACGTTTCTCTTCCATTGCAGTGTGCAAACCAAGCCTTCTTATCCTCCAGGCACTGAGTATCATTGGACACACCTGCTGCCACACACTCAGTTGATTAGGCACCCCTGCTGGTACTCACTCATGGAACCTAAACATGCAGCCTGAAAGAAAGAAAGAAAAAAAACACAACACAACCCAACACATATCCCTAGGATTGTAACACATGCCAAACTTCCTAAAAATATTACCAAGGGGTAAAAGATAAATTATAAATTAAAGAGGACCCAATACTGAGCCCTGCGGGACACCTGTATTGACATGCGAAGTCTTTGAGCAGAACTGCTTCAGCTGAACAAATTGGGTACCGTCCGTAAAGTGTGACAAACCAAGTCAAAGGGGTGCCAGTAATTCCAATAGTCTCCAATCTGTACAACATAATTCTGCATGATACAGTATCAAATGCTGCACTTAGATCAAGTAAAATTATGAAAAGTCCATAGTCAGCAGCTAACAATAGGTCAATAGAGATCTTAAAGGGGGGGGGGGCTGCTTTTTTTCTTTGCATGATTGTATTTATGGGGTGCAATATAACATGTATTTGTGGTTTTTCTTTTTTTAAAAGTCTTATTTTTCTTAAACTTCACCTTTATTGTCAGCCGCGCTCTCCTCTGTCCCCTGAACGAGCGGTTCACTTTCTGATTCTATGAAAACACTCCCTCAGAAACACGTAGTGGGCTCAGATTGGTTAGTTTGGGCGGGTGTGTTGTGATTGGCTAAACTCTCGCTCACGTTGTCCGGAAGGTTAACGCCTATTACCTTTACGAGCGAAATATGTATGTTATGAGCTCTGGTCCAGATGTAAATATGTGTCGAACTGCAGTATCAGTTTGAGGCAGAATCAGACCGAGAAAGCCGCGATGAAGAGAGTCAAGCAGAACCACATCACACACGGCTCTTACTAAATGTTTCTGAATGATAAGTTGACATATTTTTTAACCATATACACGTTTGTTTTACACAATAGCATCTGACTGGCAACGATAGCAACTGACTGGCTACTAATGTTTAACACAAACAGCGGTGGCATGTTTACGTTCTTGATCAAATCGAAAATAACATCATAAAACATATATACATGAAAAATATGTTTAAAACATTAGCACTTATAGAAAATTCAGGTCCATAATGTTTGTACGCGTTTGTCGTAGACGCAAAATAGCATAGGCTAACTAGTAGTTGCTATAAAGCCAGCGCTGGCATTTGAAAAAAAATAAAACACAAGTCTACGTCTGTAATTATACATGTAAATACATTTAAAATGATGAAGTCTTAGCCTACTTACAGGTTGTGGTCCAACAACTGCTGCCTCTGGTTTTAAAGTTGGAACTGCTTCATGTTTTAGTAACAGTTTCTTGTTGAATCCGGTGTTGAACTCGTGGAGATTCTGGAATCTGTCTTCCGTAAAATGCGCTGCACAGAGAGCTAGATTACGATCGTCACTTTCAGGAATATAATCATTGTTGAGGAAGTATAGCATCCGTGTGAAGCTCGAACACAGAAGACCTGACAGCTGCGTGAACAACACACTCGACGAGTCGACGTGCCACAGAAATATGAGCATGCCATTTTCTGCATATTCTGAGGGAGGGGTTGATGCAAATGTGTGGGTTAGTGACGTACCATAACCCAGCTGTAGTCCCAATCGAGTCATTTTTGTAGGTATTATACTTCCTGATTTTTAAAAGACGATGTCTCTGCTTACACTGAACTTTCAGCGCTGCAACTTTGCAGATACTGTTCATGCACCAGCAGCAACATTACACACTATTTAAACTGAAAAAAGTGAAATCGCAGTCAACGATTTCAGCCATAAAAGCCATAATGACGTTAACCTCTCTGTTATTGTAGCTATTGCACTGTCCTGCCATCATACAATTTCAGTTTGTTTCAGTTAGCCTAACCGAAGTTCTGTTACTCACTTGATGTTTTAATGCGTTTGCTCATTTAATCAATAAATAATTAAGTCTTCAGGTCAACTGTTTTGGCAATGCAGCCTATAATCAACATTTACATTTGCTCCATCATTGTAAAATGCAATTTGGTCACGTTTTCCATTTAGCCTGTATTTTACATTTCAGAGAAATGCCTCTGTGCCTCTTGTGACATTACTACGGATCTGGAAAGGATCTGTGGTGGACCCGCGGTCAACATGGTCTTGTTCTACGCGTTGCTTTTGATTTACTCATTAAACTTGAATACTTCAGGTCAACTGTATTACAATGGCGCTATTACATTGTGCTATCTTTTCTTCAGTTTGATCAAGTCAACCTTCCATGGTCGACACACAGATTCCCTCGCCTGATCTGGATGTTGGTATGTTGTTGTCTGCTCATATGGAGACCTTAAGGCTTCAGGACGACTTTACAATGTAAATGGGAAATGTAACTGAACTGACATTTTGTCTGTCAAAATAAAATCCAGTTTGATCATGTTTTGCTGCCATTTCTTTGAATAGATTAAAAGAGACTCTGTAATGCAACCACCAATTCATCCATGGGGAAAACAAGGACTACAAACTCAGGTTTCACTCAATTAAAATTTATTTTGTTTGTTAATTTCAAAATAATTAATTTTCATGCCGTTACTTTTTTTTTTTTTTTTTTTACCAAAATCGTGTGATGGACCCATTAATCAATCTTGTCAAAGTGAGATAAAGTCACTGTCTAAAAAAAAAAAAAGGACATTGTTATTGTTTGGGTTACTCATGGATTACCAATGCACGCACATTCAGTCGGCGGAAGAGTGACCCTAAGCCTATGCACAATCCACATTAACAGAAAACAGGCAATCCATCCATAGTCATTACCTGATCTGGTTTGAGTAGGCAACATTAAAAGCACAGAATGCTATTTTTCCCATACATATTGTGCTGCAACCTTTTGACCCTGCATTTTTGCACAATAAAAGTATGGGAGAAATAGCAGAGTGCGGGCATCTAATTTTTTTTAATTTATTACTCATGAACAGAGTTGTCAAAAATACACACTTCCCATACTCAAGTAGGAAGACTTTTACATTTCTTCTGAGATAACCAGAAATCATATTCAAGGTGGATTTTCTATTTATTACCTTAAGACCATAATAATTTATCCTCTATACCATTTCCACAAAACATCATGTGAACTAGTAAAGAAGGAATGAACTTACAGAGAAACAAGCATTGTGATATACAAAGTAGACAGGACAATAATGCAGTGTAGACAGGCGTATCCAGTCGGTTTACCGACCATGAACTATAAATATGTGCAGTGAATTAGCAATTACCACATCAGTGCAGAATATGGCTATGTAATATGAACAATACATGAACATCTGTAACATTATAATAGTAGTAGGAATAATTTGAATGCAGTGTAAGAAAAACAAAATAAATATGGATATTCAGCATGAACCATTTAGACATATGTACAGCTATGTGCAGTGTGGTAACAGTACCATTGTAGTGCAGAAACATTATGAGTAGTAAGAGAATAAGTGTATGTCTCAGGATGAATAGTATGGAGATCAGTAGAATATGGCTATGTATAAGTGTATTTACAGTGTACATGTACACAGAGCCGGCCCTAGCCTTTTGGGGGCCCTAAGCAGAATTTGATTTGGGGGCCCCTCCCACGACGCGAAGTCACCTGTGTTTGGCGATTATTGACACAAATGTCACGCAATAATGATACATTATAAATGAATACACTTAGGTTATGTATCAGGCTACAACAAAATTAATACTTAATAAAAAAAATAGATGCCTACTTAAATAAAAAAAAAAAAGTTTTAACAGTCTTAAAACTGCATCAAAACATATAAAAGAAATTATTTGCTAAAATTATGACAAAACTGAGAAATATAATAGCAAGGCTTCAACAAGCCTATTGTTGACAACTACAAATATTTGGCCTACTATTTCTCAACTGTCTCAAAACAGTGTAACTGTCCTCAAAAGCTTTATTATTATTATCGTAACATACTTTGTTAGATATTACATGACATAATCCAACAAAGTCTGTTACTATAATACCGGTAATAATGTTCTGGCGCTTGTTGTATGTGTGTATGCAATGTATTTTTCCCCGCGGGGCTTGCCGTAGATGGGTTGTGCGCAGACAGACTGCGCACTTGGTAGTGTACTGGAGAGTGTCGCGGGTTTTTGGAGGTCTGATGTGTGGTATAATAAAGTGGAGAAGAGTTCAAACTGCTAAGTTTATTATTTATTCAAACTGCTACCCTTACACCTTGAAGGCTAAGTTCCCCTGCGGGCTGTTTTCTCCAATACCGATACCGTGACTAGGCGCAGTTGCGAACAAATTGTCTATGCACGCGCGAGGTGTCTAGAGGATTATGCGCGTGACTTAAACGCTGGCAGACACAGCAGCAGTTGTAAGGCAGGATATTGATCAATAAATCAGAGTTTTGTTGTCTTGAATGATTCATTCAGTCATATTCATTCATTCATTGATATATGTCACTTGTTTAAGACATCTAAAAAAAATAAAATAAAAAATATCCCCGATTAGGGGGCCCCCTGGTGGCCAGGGGGCCCTAAGCGGCCGCTTAGTTCGCTTATGCCTTGGGCCGGCTCTGCATGTACATTTGTACATAAACCGAACACAATGGGTCTCATTCATAAGACACGAGCAGAACAAGTTTTTGTGTGTGTAAAGTGGTTCTGCCATAAATTTTCGGATTTATTAAAATGTCCGTATTTTCCAAGTGTACTTTGGTACAAAAGAAAAATCTACACCTGCTCCCTGCCACGCGTAAATAGTGCGTTTAACATCAGAACGTTTTGCTCATAAAGCAGCATTTTAAATTCACATTAATCTGGTACGTGTTTACACATCATTTAAAAAATATATATATATATATATGTATATATGTGTTTTTTAATTACATACATTTTTTTCTTTTTACTTTTATGACGAGAGCCAGTAATAGCATCTGCAAATGGAATATGAAGTCCGCAAGACTTTTATTAATTTTTTTTTAATTATTTTTTTATGTTCAAGCTGTTTATTCAATTTTATTTATTTATTTATTATTTATTTTTACTAGTCTGCAAGTCACAAGTGTTGCAGCCAAGCTTCATGTCGAACCATTTTCTTTTCACTTCTGGGACTGTTCGATTAACAGATGAAACTCCATTAATTGCATCTGTAATATATGCTGCCAAGCATTTTTACCTAAAGCACTTAGGCCGTGTGTCCACCAAAGCGTTTTTCCACGTGCCTGGCGTATGTTTTCAATTGTTTTCAATGGGAGCGCCGCGTTTTTTAAACGCCATGAGCCGAGCGTACCGAGGCGCTGAGCGTTTTTTTCACGCTGAAGTGCTGAGCGCCCGGCGTTTTTTACTGGCCACCGAGAGTTGAAAAATGTTCAACTTTGGATAAAACGCAGCGCTCATCACAGTGGAGTCCAATCACAGTGGAGGAGGGGCGGGACTAAACCACACCGACCAACAATCACAACATTCAAACTGTTGCGGATATTCTGTATCATAGCAACGAAACGTATCAATGGAAAAAACGCTGCGCTGCCAAAATGCTCTCAAGCGCCCAAAGCACGGCGTCTTCTGCAGAGCGTCTAGCATTTTCAGCTGGATAAAAACGCTTTGGTGGACACACGGCCTTAGGTAAAAGCATTATTACCTAAAGAAATGCTTTTTTTCAAACCCGATGATGTACGCTTGAAAATAAAATGTGGCGTTTTGAATGAACTTCTGATAATAAAACGCTTTTTAGAAGACGTTGAAATCCTTCCTTTGGTGTCATAATATGATGCCCATATATAGTTGTCGGTTGGTTTTAATTGGCGGGATTTATGGTAATTGAGAGAATGAGCGTGCGTGCACGTCCCATTTACAACTGATTGGAATTCATTAACATGCACACACACACACTTCTGTGTAATCTGACGTTTTCAAAGTATTTGTGAATCAGGAGAAGAGTTTTCGGGAAGGTCTCTTTACACACAAATCACTCACATATTTACTTGTATATTTACGAACGTTTCATGAATGAGACCCTATGAGTGGGATTGGGCTTAAAAAAAGGAAAATGAAACACAAAGTTGACAGATTTTAAAAACAAAATAGAGTGGTCTCTTTCCTAATCTTCTTCTGACTCTGGACTACTAAGGTTATACTCGTCATCAGTGTCCGTACAGCATTCTGTGTCCTGTATCTGAAGGTCGTCAACTATAGCCCTGTACATGCTCACAGCATTTTGTAATAAACTCTCCAGTATGGAGGATGAGGAGCATGAGGACACTTTTCCAACCAGATGCAGCATCCTCTGACATGTCACCAAAATCTGTAACATACATAAACATTAGAATTAAAAGTATTGTTCCAAAATTATAGCTTGTAGAGCCACATAGACACAAACATTTGGGGTTTTGTTGCATGAAATCTTAAACAAGGGAAACAAGGACATTTAATTGTCATATACTGTGGTTACTGGTGGGGTTGAGGTGAGGATAGACCAAAGTGTGAGGGTGGAGTATGACTAATGTGGGTGTGATGGCAGTGGGACAAAACTAAACACACAGACTGGTACCAGCTCAACTCGACTTTTAAGCACTCTGTACCTACCACTTTTGGTTACACCTCTGTTGAGGTTCCAACGATGATATGTGAATATTGGAAATTGCTAAGTTGTCATTGTTATCACTAGCATCGTAATGTCTGAGCATACCCTCAGCAGCTATCTGTCAGTGTTAGCACGGACAGGATGGCTGATAAGAGTAAATATTGCCATCTCCCCAAAAACGCATATGTATTATGATGAATACAGAATGCTGTTGATTTTATCAGCTATAGTCATTGCTGTTACCATATTTTCCATGTTGGTGATGTTTACTTCAGTTGGTAGTTTACAACAGTGTCACTATAGTCATCAGTTACATTAAATGGTACTTTTATGCAGTGGTAAGCAAAATGTCTGTAACCAAACAGAGTACCGTAATTTCCCAACTATTAGCCACGTTTTATATTGATTTTTCTTCAGCTATGAGGTTAATACACGGGGGCAGTTAATATGGAAGTAATATGGTTAAGTTTCTTTTAACTTGCATAAAACACTGTCCTGCGGCTTATAAACAATGCGGCTAATACACAGGAAATTACTGTAGTCAAGTTGAGGCGAGTTGAGCAGTAGGAAAGGGACTAATTTAGTGGGCGAAAAAAAATATATCAGAATTTCACTTACAGCCCATTCTGATGTTCTCTTGAAGCTTATCCACTGCCTTTATCTCCTTTCGTAGAGATGTGATGTGCTGAGACATCTCCTTCACAAGGATGCTCTGCTCCTCCTCAAGCCGTCTAATTAGCATTGTTTGGTCAAAAACAGACCGTTTTAATCGGAAGGAGTGGCCTATGGGTAGAGGGAATTGATGGAAATTTGAAAAAGTGATTTAGAATTTACTATTAAGTTACAAACCTAAATATACACATAGATAGATTGAGAGATAGAGAGAATTTTTCATTGCTATACCATAGGCATATAGGCATATGTTTTAGAGAACATGTCAAGATAGCTACCATACCATCCTCACTTCTCTCCCAAGGCAGGATGTAGTCCTCTGTCAAATTGGAAGCCAATTCCTCATCAATCGTATCCTCTGCAATGGTATTGTAGAGTCCAATCTTTTGTCTTAGTTTGTTTTTTAATTCTCTTATTTTTCTTCTCTTTCTTTGTCTGGTCTGGTTGCTATCTGCAAAGTGAAACAATAAAACTCATTAAACAAAAAACAATAAAAGAGTTTTTGTTTGTTTGCATTTGCAATGTGCCATTTGAATAATTGCCAACCAACCATGCTGACGATAGAGGTCCTGCTTCTTGCGTAGCAGGGCCACTATGATACTTTCTACCTCAGCCCTGAGATCCTCTGTAGCTCCCTGCTGTGTTGTGCTACCTGGCTCTGAATAAGTAACACAGTCAAGCGATAGTTTCATTTGAAAGATTCTGATCACCTTATGTAGTTCATATTTGAACAAAGTAATTAACAGTTGTATTTCTGAAGTGTCCGAGCACTGTGCATGATTTACCCGTGATTGCCCACTCCTGAACATCACACACCCACTGCTGTGCTGTTTGTTCAGTGATGCCATTCTTCTGGCGGAAGTCACTGAAGTTGGCAGCTTCCAGCTTTGCCCTCTCTGAGATCTTTAAATCACACACACACAAAAAACAGGATCAAGAAATTCCTTCATATACAGTTTATAAATCAGTGTATGAATGAGTTTATTACAGATGGCCAGACTCCAGCTACGCTGTTTGTTATTAAAATGTATGTAGTGTTAGGCAAGAGGAACATAGCAAAATGTCCTTACCTTGATGTATCTGTTGGCCAAAACCTTGTGAAGGTTTGCGGTCTTTTTTTTGTTCCACCCCATGGCCTGTTGAGTGAACATATTTTCTCTCCCTGATTGAAAAAAATAAATCTGTATGAGTGATTGGATCAGTTTAAATGGGAAATACCATTGCAGTTAGACATGACTTAATACAACAATTACTTTAGTGAGAGGAACACAGGAAAATGACATTTTAGAAGTCAGAAAAACCTCATCACAGTGTATGGTTTGTAATATGTCATACCAACCTGCCGTTGTCATGTATTTAGTGACAAGAGCTGCCCTGGAGAGGAAGCTGTTCACCTAGATGTAAAAACAACACGGATATTAATGTATTCCAATATTACACCTTAAAAACAAAAAAAAAAAAACAAAAAAAAAAAAAACACACACACAAAACATGTAGCTATATTATTATTATTTTCTTAATACTATATATATATATATATTATTTTTTTTTACTTTTACTTTACTCTTTTACTAACTCTTTGAAACTTCTTAAAACTAACCGTCTCAAAATATATATAAAAATAAATGATTGGCTAAAATAATAACAAAACTGAGAAATCAGAAATGAAATAAGTGCAAGCGTTCAATAATGACAATTATTGTTGAAAACTGTAAAAATATTATTATTTCTCAACTGTCTCAATACAGTGCAACTGTCCTAATTTTTTTTTAGTTATTATTATTGTAACACGCTTATTTGGATTGTAAATGACATAAACAAAGTCTGTTAATAGTAAAACCGGTAATCAAGTGCTAGCGCTCGTTGTATGCGTGTATGCAATGTATTTTTCCCCTCGGGGCTTGCCGTAGATGGGTCGTGAGCGCTTAGTACGTTTTAGTGATCTGATGTATGATAAGTAATAAAGAGGAGAAGAGTCCAAACGGTTGTGTTTATTATTTATTCAAACTGCAAAGAAAGGTATGTGATATTATAAGTAACGTGATTCCATAAGTTCAAGGTTCCAGTTCAAAGCTGGTGTGTTTCTGTTTGTGACTGATTGTGACTGTGATCGACTGATTGGTTTATTGTATGTTTCCATTTAGTTTGGGGGAAAACCTCACAAAGTAACGTTGTAAAATAAAAATCCACATTTTTAAAAAATGTTTGCAAATGTTTAAAATGCATGAATGTTATATTGGTAACATTGAAATTGCTTGTTAGACTTAAAATTACCTCAATAGACCATTTCACAAGATGTAAACAACACTGGTCCAGAAGCACTTCCTGTTTCAGTTTTTTAACACTACATAAAAGCTGGGATAAAATACAACCAACAGAACATTTAAAACTGAATCAAAAAGTTAAACAAACATCTTTAAGATGTTTTTTGTACATGTGAGATAAAGAAAACGGTTACAAACTGAAACAGGAAGTGCTTCTGGGCCAGTGTTGTTTACATCTTGTGAAATGGTCTATAGCATTTACAAAGAATCAATGTCATAAATGAACAGTCAGATCAATTTCAATGTGGGTAAGAGTTTTAATTGAAAAATTCAAATGACAAACATTTTAGAAAATAACATTTTAAAAACTCACTATGTAAACGTTAAAAGGGAACTAGCTAACAGAACTACAACAAATATATCTCTATATAACAGACCTATAAAATAAATATCTAAATATAAATATATATACATATATATATATATATATATATATATATATATATATATATATATATATATATAGATATATAGATATAGATATATAGATATAGATAGATACATAAATATATATAAAGAACTACATAACACAACTACAAAATTAACACATACAAAATGGCAAACATTTTAGAAAGAAAGACATTTTAAAAAGAAACAATGTAAATATTAAAAAACTATCAATACAAAAAATTGGATAACTTAAGCTATAAACTAAATAACTACAAATATATATATATATATATATATATATACACACACATATATGAATAAATATCTTTTAACTATATAAAATAACTAATAAAATTAGAACACAAACTAATGAGCGGAACGAACACTGTAAATAATGCAAAGACATCTCCAGCAAAAATGGGTCATTTTTTCCCCCCAAAGAATAAAAAACGGAGCTTGACCTAGAAGGTTTTTTTTTTTTTCTAAGAAAAGAAAACAAAAGCAGAAACTAACGTGAAAAAACTATATACAAATAGAAGTAGTGTGAAAAAAAACCTTGACCAGTGTGGAAAGGCTCTCATTCCACCCCCATCAGGCGCTGCCTTTTTCTTTTAAAAGAAACCAAGGTTCGGACTGAGACAGAGCTTTCAGCGCAGCTCTTTAAATAGCTTTTGTAGGCGGCTTGGTGGCTAAGGTCAGGGTTGAGGTCAATGAGACTGACCTCCAGACTTGTCCACCTGCTCTTTGTGCTCGCCGGAACCGAGGTGGGTTCGATCCTCTCCACGAGCTGATCCTCGACCTCATCTACTTCCTCCTGCACATCCAAGGGTTCCACTCTATCCTCCTGGGGAGGTGAACGCGGACGGGCAGGCGTGCTGGGCAATTCTCGTGGCACAACCAGCTTGTGTGGAATGGACTCGTGAAACCTCCATACGGGGGGGTTATGGATAAGTAGAAGCCGAGACAGGATGTGCAGATTCTGCATGTGACGCTGGGACAACGGAATGGAGCGCTCGAGCTCTGCCATTTTGCTAAATGCAACAAAATCACCATTTTGAATGAGACCGATGCAGCTCAGGAAGGTCAGGACGGTGATGAGACTTTCCTTTGGCATCCCCTTCGGAAGACGCGCCACGCAGCGCTCCAGCCAGGGCATTCCGTGCTCGCGGTACCGCACGAGGTTTCGCGAGTATGACAACCCGAGCTCATCTATCCGAGCGCAGATGTCTCCGAGGTAGGAGGCCGCCAGTCCGGCGGCCGACGGTACCTGTGTCGGCTGGTGGAGCTCCACGTAATCTTTGTTGTTCCAAATGGCCTTGAGGTGCCGTTTTTCGTCCCAGTATTTGATGTTAGGGAAGTATTTGTATTGGGCGAGGCCCAGGCAGAGGCAGTGGGTCGGGTCGTAACCCATGCTGGTTACCATTTCCACCGCGCGGCCAAACGTGAGGGGGTAACCGAAGGCTCTCCTGGACGTCACCTCACGGGCGAACTCTGATACCGACCGGCAGTTGACGAGACGGCCGAAAGGGAGGCCCGGGCCTTTGAGGGACTGCCCGGGCAGAGGTGCGTCCCGCTGATAAATGTCGCACAAGAGGATCCTCGCCAACTGCTCCCCGACGATCTGATGGCCCGCCGCCAGGCTGTCGGTCAGCGGGAAGAGGCGGAGGACTCTGGCCTTCTGGACCTGGTCCTTGGTCCAGGTCTCGATTGGAGGAGGAGACTCCCTGACGCTAGCGCTGCCTATGGGCCCGAGGCAGAGGAAGCCCCTCATCCTGGTCAGGCTGTTAGGGTGGGTGGCGCTCAATCCCAGCGCCGAGCTGAACTGCCGCGTGGAGCGGCACAGCGGCCGGCCGAAAAAGAGCTCCTCGGTCGCGAGCTCCAGCTGGAAGGCTTGCCAGCTGTTCTCGTAGCCCCCCATCCCGCGCCCCGTGTCCAGTAGTCTGTGGAGGGACCTGCTCAGGTGGATGGATACCGCGTGAACCACGGTGTTGAGACCAACGCCGTCTTGCTGTCGGAAAGGCACCAGCATCGGCACAGTCTCCAGCAGGCGGTCGAGCATAGGCTCATTGTAGAACTCGGAGGCCGGCATGACCTAGAAAGAACAATAATAATGATGATAAGCGATGATTTATCTATGGCTCCTTTCAAAGTAGCATGTTACATTATTTTTATGTTACACTTAGAATTGGTTTTGCTTGGTTAAAAAAAAAAAAATAATTCAACCCAGTAACTTAAAAATGACTTTGGTGGCACATGGTGTCTTAAGTTGGTATAACATTTACCAAAAACATTTAAAACAACAACCACTACATTAACCTGGCCCTAGCCAGATGAATGTCGTTCCGCTTAGCTCCGCCTAGCTTCACTCGCATCCATCTGGGACCTCTTCCATTGAGAGTGATTTCTCCAACCAACTTTATGGTTTAGCCAATCAGGACGCAGGGCGTGAGTTTCATAGATGTGACGTAGTGGAGAAGCGACCGTGAGACTGTTTTGATTCAGCGGCTCGCATCGAGGAAGCAAGCGTTAACATTGATGCTGCTATTTCATCCGTGTTGTCCAATCTACCTAATATAATATAATATTTTAATTCTAATCCTAATATTTTTTCCTGCGTCGCTCTCATCAGCGTCACGGGTTGGCTTCGGTGTGAGTGGTTGAAATAGCACGTCGATAAAGATGACAGACAAGTGGCTTATCCAATCATATGCAAGGAATTTTGAGAAGGCCCAGCCTTCTGAAACGCCATTTCAATGGATCGGTTCCAGATGGATGAGTGGAGCTAGGCGGAGCGAAATTCCTCTGGCTAGGGCCAGGTTACCACTACATGGCTGTAGTACCGAATGGCTGCATATTGACAACTCTATGAACCACTGTATAAAAAGAATTTGAGCTCTTAATTATTTATTTACTTTGCCTTATCACAAGTTAAAATTGTATTTAAACAAATGAGTGCGTGTGTGTGTGTGTTTGTGTGTGTGTGTGTGTGTGTGTGTGTGTGTGTGTGTGTGTGTGTGTGTGCGTGCGTGTCTGCGTGTGTGTGTGTATCTGGGTTAGGTGAGACTAGTTTAGACTAGACAGAGAACAGATCAAATAGATTAGGGAGTTTGTTTGTTTTTTTGTTTGTTTTTTTCTCCCGCTTAACATTGTGCAATCGACTCATTTTGTTTTGTGCTTTCAGGTGGCAAAATTTGTACAAGTAGCCAAGTCTCATACCCCTCAGATCAAGGTAAGTATTTTTAAATATTAAATAATAAATATAGCCTATCATATAAATAAAATATCGTTTAAAAATAAACAAATATATATACATATATATATATATATATATATATATATATATATATATATATATATATATGTTGTTGTTTTTTTACCATTTGTTGATTATGCTATAAATAATGTGATGACATGAATTCTTTTATTTATTTAATTAATGTTATATCACTTTCCTCGATAAAATAAAACTATCATTTTATGAATTTTATGTACTTTTTATTTTATTTCAGGTTTTTTGGTGGGTTATTCATGTAAATTATGCTTATTTTTATGTTACACTTAGAACTGATTTTACTTGGTACACAAAAAAAATCAACCCACTAAGTTAAAAATGACTTTGGTGGCACCTGGTGTCTTAAGTTGGTATAACATTAACAAAAAACAATGATAAAAATAACCACTAGATGGCTGTAGTACCAAATGGCTGCATATAGACCCCTTCATTGTTTGTACACATCGGAATCCTCTGTTGGGTGCGCGCGCAGCATGGGGTCAGAAAAATGGCACGGCAAATAGACCGGCATGATATTGTGTCAAGTTATGCACTGTCTTTACCACCACAGGAACGGGTACGTTACCATAACAAACTTGTTTTAGTTAATGGCGATTGTCTCCCTGATCCCGAGCTCATAACAGAATGGGTAGACAACCAGATAAGTGGCCAGATATTCACTGGCCCGCCATATAACTTACAGCTATCTGGTGGACAAGCCGAGTGTTTACACACGTGAAAAACTCAAAGCCTACAAATCGCTGGAAGCGTATAATTACGTGCGGCTAATTAACGATTCCAACAGCTGGCTAGCGGAGCATGACATTAACAAACTATTAACCTGCATGGTTTAACGTTATAGTCTATTGTACAGAAAATTCATGCAGTCTTTTGTTTCGAGTTTAATCTAAATTTAATAGAAAGGGATGATGAAGGATGATTTTAACTTACCTGATATGAAGTGAGCGCAACAAACACGAGCCTCTTTGATCATCGCATTGTCCCAGTCTGCCCATGCATTCTAAAACGCTTAACGTGAAAAACGCTTAACGTGGCTTACTGTACAAAGACAGTGATATTAAAATACCAAATTCGTTACACATCATATTAATAAACCATACTATGTATAAAAAATAAGATGAGTCCGGAAAATCAACGCAACGCGATTAATAACACGTTAAGCATTTTCTTCCCATAGAAAACCGTTATATGTGAAAACGCTTAACGTGGCTTACTGTACTAAGACAGTGATTTTAGAAGACCAAATTCGCTACACATCATATTAATAAACCATACTATGTATAAAAAAATAAGATGAGTCCAGATATCAACGCAACGCGATTAATAACACGTTAAACTATGGTTACAGCACGATGGAATGAACTTTTCTGACCCCGACATGCGCACTGCGCACCGCAAATTTTTCTGTGACGTCAACCGTGAAGGGGTCTATTGACCATTTCGGAAGATGTAAACAACACTGGTCCAGAAGCACTTACTGTTTCATTTTTTTTTTTTTTAACACTACGTAAAAGCAAGGATAAAATACAACCAACAGAACATGTAAAACTGAATCAAAAAGTTAAACAAACATCTAGAAGATGCTTTCTTTACATGGGAAATAAAGAAAACTGTTACAAACTGAAATAGGAAGTGTTTCTGGACCAGTGTTGTTTACATCTTGCGAAGGGTTGGGTGAGACTAGACAGAGAACAGATCAAATAGATTAGGGTGTTAGGTTTTTGTTCTTTTTTTTTTCCCCCTACCGCTTAACATTGTGCAAATCGACTCATTTTGTTTTGTGCTTTCTGGTGGCAAAATTTGTAAAAGTAGCCAAGTCTCATACCCCTCAGATCAAGGTAAGTATTTTTTTTTTAAATTAAATTAAAGAATAAATATTTTGCCCATATTTGTCACCAGTAGGTTTTTTTTTTTTTAAGCGGCCATTTAAAAAACACACAAAGAGATTCAGCTTGCCCCAATCAAAGCTGGCAGGGTACTTGGCTGGCAGGAGTTTAGGAGCCACTGAAGTAAAAATCCACATCACCCAATGGATTTCAAACAGTGGAACTATCAGAAGGCAAAAGCTTTCCAAGGAGCATGGATCAAAGCACTGATGTGTACGGGGTTAAAAGCTCAGAGAGATTATGTGGGGCCAGATCACGCAAAACCTTAAAAACGAAAAAACAAAAACAAAAAAAAACAACATGATGATTTTGTAGAAAGTTAAGCACCTCGTGAAACTGGCGCCCGACCAGAAAGACAGCCTCGAACCTGGCGTACGTCTGGGTCACCGTCTTCGGAGCGAGGTCATCTGTGTGTGACACGTACCTGCATTGAGACAGATCACATGATGACACCGTTACGTTGAACAAGGCTTTTCGAGCACTCTTCTTCTTAGTGTGTGTGTGTGTGTGTGTGTGTGTGTGTGTGTGTGTGTGCGTGCGTGCGTGCGTGCGTGTGTGTGTTTGT
This sequence comes from Cyprinella venusta, assembly GCA_038021265.1. NCBI lineage: Eukaryota > Metazoa > Chordata > Actinopteri > Cypriniformes > Leuciscidae > Cyprinella > Cyprinella venusta. The sequence goes on from CM075863.1 coordinate 1,205,927, forward strand.
GTGTGTGTGTGTTTGTTATTTTTAATAGTGTTTCTTTTTTTTTCAAATGTTTCGCTATCCCATTCGTTCACAATTACTCTTTCTCTGTGGGGTTTTATAAACACACGTGCTCTTCTGCATGCATGTCTGACTTACCGGTCCGCTGCCGCGTTTATCATCTTCCTGTGTCGCTCGTTGTGCATGTCGCACATTGTCACGACGCGGCTCACAGGGTGATCCGTCGTGGCCGGGGTGTGGGAATGGGGCGTCACGGTGTAAAGCTGAATAAAGTTGACAGTGGCGTCTTGGCTGTTCAGGACTCCCATGAGCCTCGGGTCAACGTCCATGGGCAGGTGGTCGAGGTTACTTTGATAGTTTGCCGTCTCGGTCATGGAATAAGAGGGGAACAGGGTCCCCCGCCGACCCACCACCTCTTGCAGCCCACAGCGCGACCACAGGAGATTGACGGACCCGTCGCCATTCGGGTATATGTTGACGGCCACGTGATAGGAGATGTCGACGACTCCCCGTGTGTCGACCAGCCGACTCAGGTCGAACCACCCTCTCTGCCTCTGCCCAAACTTGGTCAGTGTCAGGTAAATGCACATGTCCACGTCGACATTCACCTCTCGCACAGAGCTCATGAAGAGGTCCAGGAGGAACATCTGGTCACCGGCCAGGATGTTCATCCTACTCAGGTTGCCGAGGTCATTTTTCATAACGCTGGCTCTGGCCAAGTCGCGCGGTGGCAGGCCCTTCAGCCGTGCAGCAAAGTTTTGGTAGACGGCGTTGATCATGCCAATGGCGTGTGCCTTCGCCAAAAGATCACTTCGGAACATGGGGGCGTTGTTGTTCGGGTCGACCGGCATGCAGCTGATATTGAGAAAGTAGCCCCCGTCGACATAGGCCAAAACAGTGCCCATCGACCTGCGCAAGGCCTTTATGCCATCCGCATTGTAGGCGGTCAAGTCCAGGTGTTTTTTCAAGATGTGCCAGTGTTTGACCACCTTTGCTGAATCAACTTTGCCCACGAAGAGGTAGTGGAGTTCAGCTTTCAGGCGGCTCAAATCTTCAAGGTGGATGACGACACCGCCGAAATCGTACTCGTACCTCACCACCTCGCGGGCTTTGTCCAGCACTGTGGCAAAGATAGGGATCCGCGGGGAATCCGCACTTAAAAACTCCGACACCGTCTGGAATTTTTGGTACTCGGTCACAAGGCCGCGTGTGTTCTCCGCACATGCTATTTCAAATGGTTCATTCTCGGAACTGGAAAAAAAAAAAAAAACAAGGGGAAAAAAAAAGTTATTAGTGTAATAACCTAGAAAATACAGATAGGCAGATGATTTAAAACAAGGTTTAAAACACTATTAGCCCTTTTTGTTTTATTTATTTTTTTAATACAAACTATTTAAACCCAACGCATTCATTATTACATATTTATTATTCATGTACATAAATAAAAATCATGATTATTTAATTTTTTACTTCACATTTAAAGTATATGTTTAAGGTCAGATTTCCGTAATCTACTGCCATTCACATGGTGTTTCCACTATTTGAGGCGTTATGTTTTAAGTCATGCTATGAAATAGCATGTGATTAGACCGCTATTATAGCACTGTAATAACACTGAAAATTCAGATTTAAAACGAGGTTTTATAAGCATTTTTTTTAAACTTTCAAATTTTTAAAATTAAA